>BLKR01000560.1:0-62057 GCA_011170035.1 Teleogryllus occipitalis
CACTCCGCGCTGAGCTAGCGACCCGTTCACATCGTGCTCCGCGCAGCTCAGAACGTTACAACGTGCATCAGTGCAGTAGCAGTGAATTAAAGTTTGTGTATCAAACAGTTATTTATACGCCACAAGTGCAGTGAACCGTTTTAAAGTCGTGCTATTGATTTTCCATCATTAATAGCAGCTATCAACCACCAAGCCCTGACCTAGGTCAGAGCATAGCGGGAGCCATGGCGCTCCTGTACAACCCAGCCGAAATGGAAGTCGCCTACGACCAACTCGGGGATCAACACATCCTCGCAGATTCATCAGGCAGCTCCTTCAACCACATCATTGCATCCAGCCAGGACCTGCAGGCAATTAACCCCGATCAAGGAAACGGTATCCCAGCCGCCGACCCAACACAAGGATTCACATAGGTCAGTCATACCAACGCGGCCAGCGGCCTGCCTAACGGCCAAGCAAGCCACGACCCCGCTAACATGAACGGCAGTGATAAGACCAGTATCAGTGCAAAAAGAGGCCATGGTGACAGTACCCCCCCAGGCAACAATGAACATCCTCCTAAAAAACCAGCCAACAGTGATAATAGTGTGTATGCAGTGCCCGTTGGTAATAGATATGCTCCCTTGGAAAACCTAAAAGACCCTGACTCCAGATTTAATTACATAAACTCTACTCCAATTCAAGATGAAAATGTCAAGATTCCACCAATTTATGTGAATAATATAACAACCATATCCGAATTCAATAGAGAAATAAAAAACAACATCTCTAACCAATTCACCTGGAACATAGTAAACAACCGAATAAAGTTAATGTTCAAAACAATAACTGACTTTAGGAACACAATTAAACATCTGTTAAATACCAAAAGAAATTTCCACACTTATAAAGCCCCCGCAAATAAAAAATTCTCCATAGTTTTCAAAAATGTCCATCAATCATTATCACTACAGGAAATCTACGAGGACGTCAAAGAGAAGTACCCCTCGCTTATCAGTGTTACTAGACTCCAAAAAAACAACATACCAATCCCAGTTGTAGCGGCCGAGTTCAACGGCCAGCAGAGCATTGACATAGTACTACAAATAACTGAAATTTGCAATTTAAAAGTGAAAGCAGAAAAAAGACGAAGAATCAAAGGACCAATACAATGCCTAAGGTGTCTAGACTTCGGTCATACTCGCAACAATTGTAACCACAAATTAGCCTGTATCTACTGCTCAGAAGACCACTATTCGGTAAATTGTCCAAATAAAATGCAAACCCCTTTCTGTAAGAACTGCAACGGCTCACATCGTGCAGACATTCGCTCTGACGAATGCCCGTTCTATAAAAAACTAACAGAACCCCACCCCCCCAAACGGAGCTCACGGTGGAGACCTACGCTCAGTAAAAAACGGTACGCACAGCAGAAATGTAGAACCCCCGCCCAAAAATCCACCAACAACCAACCCCAGAACCAGATCCAACAATAACACTTCACCTCGCGTATCTTCTAACAATTTCCCATTCCTCCCACCCACCAATGGCATCCCTAATTTCACTTTCGACCCAACAGCAACCTACAACACTAATCCACCTTATCAACCCAACCAAAACCCTCCAGTAGTAAATAATAGAAACCCCAAAAATTTTTATTATAATAATAATAATAATAATAATAATAATAATAATAATAATGATAATAATAGTGATAATATTAATTATATTAATAACAATAATGCATTCATATACTCTCTAATCAACTCCATTACAACTCATATCGTCAACATTATCAACTCAATCATCCCAGAAATAATCAGTAACATTCAAACCTCATTGTCATCTTACTTTAACAGCAGTCATGGCCCTGCAGCACCGTAACAAACTAAATTTGCTAAATTGGAATGCCAACGGCATCAAAAATAAGAAAACTGAATTATCGTACTTCCTAAAAGCCAATGATATAAAATTAGCATGCATTACTGAAACACACTTAAAACCAAACGAAACATTTAATTTACCCGGATATAATAATCATAGATCAGACAGAACAAACTCTAATGGAGGCGGTGTTATAATTCTCATAGAAAAATCTGTACCATACATTCAAACCAACTTACCCCTTACCCCTGGAATCGAAACAGTAGCCATCAAATTTCCACTAGACAATAGAATAACAACCCTCATTGTAGCCTACAAACCTCCTGAAATCAAAATTCACAGCACCAATATACGATCACTATTCCAACAAAACACGCCTACAATAGTTGTTGGCGACCTCAATGCCAAAAACGTTAACTGGGGCTGCAGAACTTCCAACACCGCAGGCCGACAACTGAGTAAAATAATAACAGATCTAAAATTGCAAATAATCCCTCCCCCGAACCAACCCACTACCCCCATGACCATAACAAATTCCCGGATATATTGGATATTGCAATCACCAACACACAAGTCCAATTTCACAGTTCTCCAATATTCGAATTAGATTCAGATCATCTTCCTGTCATCATTTCAACCCAACAAATTCCCCCCCCCCTCACAACCCCACCCACACTTTAAACACACACATTAATTGGAAAACGTTTAAAAAATAATTACTAATAAAACACCTCAATTTAAAATATTAAATACCCCACTGGAAATCGAACAAGCAATCTCATACTTAAATAATATAATAATTAACACAGTAATATCCCTGCAAGACAACAAGCCTCCCCATATCACTAAAACATCAAACACAAAACTACCCGAGTCCATTCTAAACTTAATCAAAACTAAAAATAAAACCAGAAGACTTTGGAGTGTAACAAAATCGCCTCACATTAAAAAAGAACTCAACTTACTAACTACACTTACTAAAAGAGCAATAATAGATTTTAACCACTCAACTTATGACAATTTAATACAATCATTGAGCACATCAAACAATTCGCTTTGGCAGTTCACCAAAAATATCCTAAAAAAGAAAACAACCATACCACCTCTAAACACACCATCAGGTAAAAAATATTCACCAATAGAGAAAGCAGAAGCCTTGGCTGATTACTTTGAGCAATCGTTCACTCCTAACAGTACTCCAACACATTCAGCTCACATGGAAATAACACAAGTAGCATCAGCACCCAATTATAATATTCCACATAGAATAAAATACAGTTCCCAAATGAAATTAAGCACATCATCAAAAATCTCCCTCTTAAAAAAGCTCCTGGCCACGATAAAATAAGCAATATTATATTAAAAAACTTGCCTAACCCCACAATAGCCTACATCAATAATATATATAATTCAATTCTTAGAACAGGATACTATCCAATAATATGGAAAAATTCGAACATAATCCCCGTACCCAAACCCCATAAAAATCATAACCATGCCGAAAGCTATAGACCAATCAGTCTCCTCCCGACACTATCAAAGATCCTAGAAAAAATAATACTAAAAAGATTTAATAAACACCTAAACATAACACAGACCATACCGAAACACCAATTTGGCTTCACCAATAAATTATCCACCTCACACCAACTACTTAGAATATCCGAACACATCCATACTGCCTTCCAGAACAAACAACACACTATAGCCACCTTTCTAGATATTTCACAGGCGTTCGACAGAGTTTGGCACCCAGGCCTAATATATAAGCTAAAAACCATAGGAACTCCAAATTACCTACTACAAATCATTAAAAATTTTATAGCAGACAGAACATTTACAGTAACAATAGAAAAGCACGTTTCCAATCCCCGCAAAATAAAAGCAGGACTTCCCAAAGGATCCCCCCTCTCACCCACCCTTTTCAACCTATACACATTCGATTTACCTACCTCACCATACACACATATCGCACAATTTGCGGACGATACTGCCATATTCATGTCCAACCATTCATTAAATCAAATCTGTAATAAAATTCAACTGCATTTAAAAAGCATAGAAGATTGGTCCTTAAAATGGAAAATCAAGCTCAACCCATCCAAATCAACAGCCAAAATATTCTCTCTTAGAACATTCGCCACCCCCACTCCACTCCAAGTTAATAACAATGTAATCCCCTGGACACCATACAACCAAACCGTTAAATATTTAGGTCTAAAATTCGATACAAGATTAACCTGGAAAACACACATAGCAACGAAAATTCAACAGGCAAAAATTAAATTAATACAGCTAAAGCCATTACTAAATCACAAAAGCAAACTCTCCTTAAACAATGCCATAACCCTTTATAAAACAATAATCAGACCTCTAATGTATGCCTGCCCCATTTGGACAAACGCCTCACAGACAAACATAAATCAAATCCAGATAATCCAAAATAAATATTTAAGATTAGCCACCCACGCCCCATGGTTCATTTCTAATGATCAACTCCATAGAGAACTACAACTACCATCCATCAACCACCACATAGCTCATCTCTCGAACAACTTCTATTCAAATATATCCTCCATAAACCAAATAGCCCATTACAACCTAGCCACTCTGAACGATTTTCCGACCCGAATCCGTAATAGACACCCGATACATGCCTTCCTAAAAATATTCACAGATGTAAACTAAGCGTAGGTACTCAATGAGCATCCTACACCTGAGTAGTAGATACATTAGACATAGTTTTAGATTAGTTTAGTTATAAGCCACACAAAAAACATGTGAAAGAGTGTGAAAATACTGAACCATGTAACCACCAATAGAACAATAAACATAATTTAAAAAAAAAAAAATGTACTCTGCACATTCATATCATTTGAAAAAATCTAGAATTTCATTTTCACTAGTTTTACTTTGTTGCCAATTATTTAAATGGTTCTGCCAATTATCCAAATGCTTTAGAATTCATTTAATAGTATGAACAAGATGGGAGCAACAAAATATTTTTATTAAGTGAAGTGAAATCAGAACCACTCATACAATTTTTATAATACGACAGTTATACGTACCATTGTTTCTGGAACAAAACTCACAACTTATATAATACGATAGTTATACATACCATTGAGTATGGAAAAGAACTAAGTCGAAGATCGTAACTGAAAAGCAGAGAAAAGTAGTACTCATGAAATAAACATGCATGTTTTTACATCTTCCTGGCTTTTTCAAACTCACAAATTAATTTTGAAATTCACAAACTATGAGTAATTGTGATCACTTTAAATCAATACAGATATTTGAATTTGTTTACCGACTTTCAGTTATTTTCGTAAAAAACAGATAACAATAAAAACTGTACGTGATATTCTGTACACGAACATTCTGTGTACATTATGTACACGTTTTCTTGATCTTCAAATTTTAAATGTTTAATGTTATCTGGTATTGTATTGTAAAATAACTGCCAATATGAATTATTCATAATTTTGCTGTAATGATCTGCTGATACTGACACGTAATTGATGTGATTTCTTGATATTCGATGTTATTTGTATTGCATAAACGTAGATACCCATGTTCATGAAAATCAGTTTTGAAAAAAAGCTAATGATTCATAAACGAGTAACAACAAATGAAGGTTTTTCAAGTGCAACAAAAAGAGAATTGCTGAAATCTCATGAAGTGCATTTCCCCATTGGTGTTCCATTTCCTGTAATATGAAAAGTCTTTGCACATGACGTTTCCACACAGTACTATGAAATCTCTGACAATTTTTTGTTGTTGACGGCTTTGCCGCAAGACCTAAGCTACGACTTACGTACTAACCGACACGTAGATTGATTAATTGATTTTTTCGTGTTTCCGGGCGCGTCAACTGCTTTATCATTAGTCCGGTTAGTGTAGTGCATGTTTTTTCTCGGGAGATGGTGATCTTCCCCTGCCGGATGGCGAGATCCGGCACCGACCTACCGTCAGCCATTGGGGTTTCCCCCTAACCAGGACTCTCCCACCAAGGGGGCACCACCCAAGCCGGGACAAGCTCTAAGCTCCCGACCGGTTCCCCGTAATATGTGGTAGTGTGGTGCATGTTAGTGTGTGTGTGTAAGAGGAGAGGATAGGACAAGGAAGAGGAAGGACAGATGGCGCGCGGTCCGTGGCCCGTTTGTTAGGGTACTGCTCCGGCATTCGCCTGGTGTTGATCGGAGAAACCACGGAAAACTACCGATTAGAGCAGCCGGCCGCTAGAATTCTCCTCTAGACCGCGACTGAATTCGACCTCGCTGAAAAGCTAGTGTCGAAAATCCTGCCGCCGTTAGAACTCCAACCTAGGACCTCCCGGTCAGAGGCGCTGTGTGACATCAGTTGATGCACTGAGCTACCGCTCGCGGTCTAGTGATTGATAAACGAGTAACAAGAAATGAAAGTTTTTCAAACGCAACAAAAAGAGAATTGCTGAAATCTCATGAATTGCATTTCCCCATTGCTGTTCCATTTCCTGTAATATGAAAATCTTTGCACATGATATTTCCACAGAGTACTGTGAAATCTCAAACAATATTTCCTTGTTGACGGCTTTGGCGCAAGACCTATGGCTTGCGGGTACTAACCGACACGTAGAGTTCTGCGTCTGGCAAATATACCTCGATAATCTTTTCCTGCTTTCAATTTATTCCTCTTAAAAATCGCCACTGGAAGTCACCGAGGCTACGCGTCCGCTCGCGATCCAGGTCCCCTCGTGGCGGCATCGACGACAAACAGAATATATCAAGTGCGGAATTACCAGGCACTGGCCCCGCGATTAGCATTTTATGTGGTTGCCGTGTGCCCACCACACATTCCACGAAAAATTAAGGCAAGATAATAACTCTCAGATGACATAATACAGACGTTAAAAATACGTTTAAAACGCCATAACATGCCGCATAATTACGAGTAATTTGCGGCAATTTAAGAATGGTAAAAGTAATTGGCGTTTAATACGGCGTAATCATACAAGCGCCGACCGGTCGGGCGTTTGGGTTTATTTTGTACCGATGGCATTTCATTAGAAAGCATTCTGGATCAGAGTTATTGGAAGTGGTGGGCGAGATTTTTGTGCTTCTGGGCACAGGCTCCCGGGTGGCCGTTCAAACGGCACCAGCTTGAGGGCACGATCTTGCAGCTTTATTTATTTAACTATTATTTACTTAACCACTATTTACTTATTTATTTCTATTTATTTAACGTTAAGAAGCCGCTGAAGGCTACGTGATGTACAGTGGGGTGTAGGGCAATCTGTGAACGATTTCTTGAGATCTGGCATCCCTACTCGCACTCTTAAACATATGAAGTTGAATTATAAATACAGGTAGCAAGTGCATTTTTTGGTAAGAATTCGCTCTCGTTTAATAAAAGCTATTTGAAAAGACAAATCAACTTTACATTTTGGCGATTTTCCCTTAGTGTGGGCATCGTGATGGAATCGACATACTGTCCCGAGTACATAGAAAACGATTATTTGAATAACTATATTCCTCACTAAGTTTGACAAAAGTGCACGGATAGTGAAGGTACATTATTTTTTCATAAGGCTTTTCAACATATTCCTGAGAGAGCGACCACTGTGATTTGTGAACATTCATGCCTGAGACGGGATTCGAAGCCGCGACCCTTCAAACCAAGGCCACTGCGACCCTTCAGCTTTAGCGACCTCAACTATCCAGGCCGGCTGTACATGATTTTATTCCTCGCTGAACTCAGGAAAACGTGCACAGACAGTGACATTTGTTAGATAGTAAAGCGACAGAACTTCGTCCAACCATATCGGTTTTTCCCCCGAGTGCGCGGAGAGAAGGAAGACAATGGCTTTCACCGTGGACATAGCCAGTTTCTTCCCATCATCATAACCTTGAAACCTATTAATGTATTTTGATGCACAAAGAAACAAACCATCTATTTTCAGCGGAGAATAATGGGCTGTATACTTAAAAACAAAGAAGGCAGTAAAGATAAATTCTTATGTTGCGTGCAGTGATTGCAGTCATTTTGTGTTCTTTTGTATATTTGTATCAGTTTATATAAAATTTCTGCATAAATTGATGTTGAAAACTCATACAAATTTCAGTAATAAAAAATACACTAAACGAATATCCGAATGTTAACAAAAAACTCAAGGACTTTGAAGTCCTGATAATGGGAGGAAATACAGGTTCTCCAAAGTTTATTACCAACAGAATTATCAAGAAACAACATACAAAGATAAATTTATAATACTATCTCGGACCGAAGGGTCGCCTCGGGCACGGTTATATTTTTGTTGGGGGGTTCGCGTCCCGCCTCGGGGATGGTTGTATTTGTGTTCGTCCTTTCACCCCTTATCATCACCATATCGTTTCATCTTTATAGTTACCATAACGTTAAATCCAATAGTAGTCGCTGAGGACCTAGATGTTGATGCGACTTTAAATAACAAAAAATATAATTGTTTTAAGTGGTTGAAAAAATGTTATACGTTTATTTATTTTATGTTATTATTATTATTATTATTATTATTATTATTATTATTATTATTATTATTATTATTATTATTATTATTATTATTATTATTATTATTATTATTATTATTATATTTTTATTGTGTTGTTATTCTGAGTCACGATGATTTTACGATTCGCCTGTGCTTTTACGCGTCACGTTAGGCTGATTTCGATTTTTTAACTTGTATTTGATACGTTTCCTTGCCTTCTTGATTACGACGTTTTGATCGCACGACACAGCACCATCTACAAGTAGACGCGAATTTTTCTTCAAATCTCGGATTTTTTCGCTATCGTGCGATCAGTTTGAACGTGTTGGTCGTTCAGTATTGTACACAGTCCAACAGATGTCACCGGTTTTGGGGAGTGTTCGAACTACTTGCAGCATATGTTAGGAACTTTGAGGGCAGTACAGATCTACCAGTGGAGGTAACTACACACCCTATCTTTTCGTGTATTTGGTCTTTTCTAGAATTGAACATGCTGAAACGATATGATCAATGGTTTCTACTTGATGCTTGCAAATGCGGTATTTATCATTTTGGAAAATTTCGAGATCCTTTTTATCATAATATCCTGTTCTCAACGTCTGATCTTGGGCGGCTATTTCAACTGCTTCCTATTCTGGTTTTACCCTTCCCCTCTTAAGCCACATAAATGATTGTTCTTTGCTGATATGTATGTTGTCCATTCTTTTTATTGTCCATGGAGTGATTTGTCTCTCCACGATTTCTTTAACATCTTTTTTCTTACATTTCATGTTAAGTAGCATCAGAAGTTCAGGGTCTGTGTTATTCCTCGTGTCTGGTCTTCTTCGCAACGATTGTTATTATTATTATTATTATTATTATTATTATTATTATTATTATTATTATTATTATTATTATTATTATTGAAATTATTTCTGGGTTAAACTGGGCAAAAGGAATCTGTCTTTTGGTGTCTTAGAACCAGATTCTGCTCTTATGAAAAGGAAATTCACCCTATCGCACTTGAGATTACTGTAAAAATCTTGAAAAATGTGACAAGACTGCCTTTTGTCCAACAGTTTTCAATTTTATTGGTAATTAAAAATTTCTCAAATTATTTTTAAATGTTTTCGACATCACTCCTTCCGATCATCTAGGTATGTATAAGAACTTTCTCCAACCGTCTGTTTCATCTCCAAATCTCTGTTTCAATTGCATTGTAAACTCCTACACTTATTATTTAGTAACTGAAAAATGTCACTCTATAATCTGTGAATACACATGAAGCATGAATGAGAGGGCAATTCTTGTGGTAACCAAACATGAATGTGTGGAGTTTTTATATGAATGGACAATTGTTAGGTAAGTATTTAATATCTTTATTTGTACATAAAACGAGGCATATGTACCACGTGTGAAGCATAATTGCAACGGTGTTAAGGAGAGAAAAAGAACACGAATGAATTGGGATATGAGGATAAGCGGAACGAAGGCGTCTTAATAATAAATAACTCAAAACTGTTGGAATGAAATAAAACTCTTATATTAGTAAATTGTTATGAATAGAACACAATTACATTTTGTTCATGATAAATGGAATTGGGTCACACAAAATCAAGATAAACGCTAACGGAAATCAGTTTTGGGAAGCCTACCTTGTAATGCTGTATTTTGCAAATTCTCAACTCCTAAAACTCTCCCCAACTAATCTAAATACATCTCTTCTCGTCTCAAAACACTCCCTTCTTTAGATTGCCTAAAATGTGTGTGATTTTTTAAATTAATTAAAATTTTGTTAATTTTTAATGAAAGTGCGAAGATCGCTATTGTAAAGAGGAGAAAAAATTGCTTACGAATTACCAGGGAGCTTAGCTTTGAACGTACTCAATCTACGAAATCGTTTATTCGAAGTGAATGAGACAGGTTTCAGATAAATTAATTTTGAATAATCCGAATACAGGCAGTATACTCCAAGGTAAAGTGTTCATGATTGGTTACTAGTGATTCCGAAACTACTAAGATCCTTAGTCCCGTAAGTGTAGTGCATGATTTTTTGTTCGGGAGGTGGCGGTAATCGTTGCCTCCCTGAATGGCACTATCCGGCGCCGACTTAAAGTCGGCTAGAGGGGAATTTTCTCCATCAGGTATCACCCACCTGCGGCCGCCGCCCCAGCCTTGACAACCTCTTAAGTTCTCGACCGATCTTTCGACATGTGTGGTAGTGTAGTGTGTAGTGCATGTAAGTGTCTGTGTAAAGGGCGAGGATAGGGAAAGGAAAGGGAAGGACAGATCACGCGCGGTCCGTTACCCGTTTGGTAGGGTACAGCTCAAGCATTCTGCTGGTATTGATCGGAGAAATCACCGAAAACTAGCAGCCGGCCGCTAGAATTCTCCTCCCGAGAGCGACAGAACTCGACCTAGCTAGAGATAGCTAGGTCAAGTTCTGTCGCTGTCGGGAGGATTTTCGACACTAGCGAGAGTTTGTGTCGAAAATTCTGTGACCGTCAGAACTTGACCGGGCGAGGTGGCTCAATGCATCAACTGATTCACTGCTGTGCCTCTGACACCAGGCGAATGACGGAGCAGTACTCTAACAAACGGACCATGCGAGATCTTTCCTTCCCCTTCCTTGTCCTACCCTCACCCTTAACACACACACTTGCACTAACATGCAGTACGCTACCACATATTCCGGGAGACCGGTCGGAGACTTAGAGCTTGTCCCGGCGACGCGGTGCCTCGCTGGTGGGAGATACCTGGTTGGGGAAACACCGCTAGTCGACGTTCGGCGGTCGGCGCCGGATCTCGTCATCGAGCGGGGGATGATCACCGTCACCTCCCGATGAAAAAAATGCATTACACTTACGGGACTAATTACCTCCATAGTTGACGCGCCCGGAATCACTATCAATCAATCAGTCAATCAACCGTCAGGACTCGAACTCCAGGACCACCCGATCAGAGGCACTACAGTGACAGCAAAATATTACGAGTGATTGTTTTTTTCATTGCTTCCATATTAAAACAAATAAACAAGAAATCATTTCAGGTGAAAAATACACCACCGTCTCTTTAGTTAGTCTAAAACATGCCATTTTGCTTTTGAAATGCGAAACGAGAAATGAAACTTAAATTGGTTTGCTATAGGACACTAGTTTATTAGCAATTTATAATAATAATAATAATAATAATAATAATAATAATAATAATAATAATAATAATAATAATAATAATAATGACTTTATTTATGTGGCGAGACTCGCCATCAGGCCCGCTCTTCCGCCTAACCACGTAATACATAAATTTACAGATAAGAATTGAGATACATTTAGTAAATAAAAACAAGTAAATAATAATACTTAGTAATAAGTAAATAATTCATCTTATAAATGTCATGCCCCTGGGCTCACTTCTTTTTTCTATAATTTTTGGAAGGTTGTGCTTAAAGTGAGTCTAATACTATTTTTAAGTACTGTTGAAGAAAAATCTACTTTTTCGAATACCAACTGCGAAAAACGCAAATTTGTGAACTGCGGAATTTACCTGCTTGTTAAGACTGGTTTGTATCGCCGGCGATCCAAGTAGACCAAGTTGACGCAAGTAGAACAGAGAGACTGTTGCCTTCCATTTTGAACTATCATCTATATAGGCTATCGTACCTGATATTTATTTTACATTCACGGAAAAATAAATAACAAATTTGTACATCAGAGCGCGTCAACGTCATGGTCAGTACTCCCGTAGGTGTAGTTCATGTTATATCTCGGGAGACGGCGATGTGTCTCCCCCGCTAGGTCCTGAGAACCGATGCCGACCTGTACTTTGGCTTGTGGTGTTACTCCCAGGTACCTTCCCTATGTGGCCCCCAGACGGAACAAGCTCAAAGCTTCCGACTGGTCTGACCAAATGTATATTTCATGCAATTGTGAATAAAATGGGACAGAAACGGGCAAGGATGAGAAAGGAAAAATCGAGTTCGGTCCAAGCTCCGTTTATAATGCTCCGGCATTCGACTGGTGTTTATCGCAGAACCACATTAAACTACCATTTAGAGCAGCTACGAGTTTAGTACGAGCTACGTATTTAGAATTCTCTAGACAGGGGTTTAATTCGACCCAGCTAATCTATTCATAATTAGTGTCTGAATTCTCCAAAATGAAAAAGCTCCTTTCTGAAAACCATTTGGAAATACTGATAAAGCTAACTTACGCCACTGTAAATCTCAGACTCCCTTATCCTTTAACACTTCTTTTTATCATTGAAAAGTCAATATATTTTTCGACAATCACCTGATATTTTATTGTTTAAATTTTGAAACTGGCATCTCAAAAATCAATTTTATATTTTTTAATTTTTTTAACCTTCCGATTAACTGCTAATAACGTTTCGGAGGTGCAATGTTTCCTCCATGTTCAGATTCTTACAGGCCCAAAGGCTCATCCGTGTCGACCCGGTTTTGACTACACGGCTTTCATAGTTGCTTGTGTTTTGAGATGTCAGTTTAAAAAATTAAACAATAAAAGAACAGACGATTGTCGAAAAATATATGTTCCTTTCAATGATAAAAAGGTCCTAATTAAAGACAATCTATACCGCAAAATTCAAATACAAAAAAGGTTTGGAACTTCGCCTCTCGCAACGTCATCTGCAGCTTATCATGCGAGCGCTGGGCGCGGACTCGCAGGTCGAGTGCGTTTCCAGGGAATTGCCTCTTGGAGGATTCGTCTGCATATAAAGGATCTCCTTAGCGCGCCGTCCTATTTGTTTTTCAATAACCGGGGCGCTCGCCCCGCCTCGTCTCGTCTCGTCTCGTCTCGTCTCGTCTCGTCTCGTCTCGCCTCGCCTCGCCTCGCCTCGTCCCGCGTCGCGGGCCTGGCCAAAGAGCAGCTGCGCCGTTGTGGGACTTGCCTTACAGCCTCCGTCTCAAGGAGGGAACTGGAGAGCAGGCGAGGGATGCACAGTGGGCCAGCTTCTAGCTAAATCAAACCAAAGTACACTTTACTTTTTATTTTCTTTTTACCATTATTAAAAGTATATATAAATAAAATAGTACGGCAGGGTCTCCGGAGCACAACCAAACATGGGCCGATTATAATTCTCTTCCACGTCACACAGTTTATACGATCTTCGACTATAAATACATACATACATACATCAATAACAATCCTATATCGTCACCTTTCTTTAAAACTGATGTTCCACTTTTTACTTTCTCGCTACGGAGTAGAGAGAAAGTTATATAATGCTGCGCGAAAAAACGGTGAATTTTCGGCAGAAAAACGTTTATTGCCGGGCTCTGGTAATGAAAAAGTGGATAAATCCAGTTGCTAAATTTAGAAAAATAATCCTCTAACGCGTGAGGAAACCAGAATCCATGTTTCGTGGGTCCTTGATACCGAAAAATGGATTAACGACAAAACGTCTGTCCGTCCGCCCGTCCGTCGGTTGGTCTGTGAACAACGCTAGTGGCTAAACCGTTCTGCCGATTTTCTCCAAAGTTGATATTCTCCAATAGATCTGCCTGATGTTGCGAGCACTTAAATTTGAAACCGATATTTTAATTTTTGGGGATACTATACATGAAGACCCTGGGATATTTTCCAAATATTCAAATAAAAAAATGGCTCCAACGTTTTTGATTGAAGTTCATTTTGGATAGTGTGAAGAACGTTTAAGAGAATGGTCCAGATCTCATGTTCGTTAAAAGCTCTAATTTTTCGAAAAATTTCAAAGTTCAAAATTTCTTCGGCGTCTTCCTTTAACTTCAGTTATGAAGACAGGGATTTTTCTTTAATGAAATTTGTTTCTTAAAGATGGATTTTGAAATTAGATCATGAACAATTGTTCGAAAAATTGAGTACTTTTCGTGTAATTTTGCGTGAATATACTGGCGAGAAAGTACGTGCTTTCTTAGCACCACTAGTTCTGTTTTCGAATTAGGTTTATAAGGATTTTTGTATTTACAAATAGGATTAATTCCTTACAAAACACAGTAATTATGACACAAATTATATTATCTATCAGTTTGCTCACTCATCTTCAATCACACAGATTCCGCCGGCACATTATTTGTCTCGTTGAAATTAAACAATCATAGGAAATCAATCAATAGATAGGATCAACGTCAGGTTAAAATGTTTCAATTTATTACTAAAATAAAAAAAACACTAGATAAATTAAATTTAGTAGAAATTGTATTGTGCTGGTGAAGCCTTGCAAGTTAAGAACTAAATTATTAATATTACTTTTTGATACAAGTTATGTATTGTGAAGTGTTGGCTTAATTGGTGTTTTAAATGTTTTTATCATTAACATTGTAGGACATATTATCACATCGTTAATTATTTCGGTAAATGTAGGTAATGATTATACACACGTCTTTTTCTCTCTGACAAAATAGGTCCAATGAAAGTTGACAGTATTGTGGTTTCCACTCTATACTTTTAAGTACTTTTCGTCCTATCAAACTTCGAAGTGTGTTCAACGGCTTACATAATCGTGTATTCGAAATTTTGTGTTTGAGGTAAACGAAAATAACGGATATTGAAAACGAAAATACAGGTTTTATGGCTCCTTTGAATCACCAAAGTCGATAGACTTAGTAGTACTCAGACTATGTGGAAAACTAGTTTTGTCCATAATGGCAGATCATTTTTAATAGGTAATTATTACACATATGAATTAAGTAACTTAATACTATGTAACAGGATGAAGGCCTCTAAGCCATTACAATACCTATATCCTAACGCGTTCTATCCTTTCGGATTCTGGTATTCACCCCAAACGGTATCTCCATCGCATCAAAGCCGTAAAAAAGTGACATGAAGGTAGATACTGGCAGATAATCACTAAGTATTCCGTCTCATCCACTTCATAATTCATTGTCACACTAGTATTTAGTTGTATAACGGCTCAAGCGAACCGAAAACAAGAGTTTTAATAAGTTCCCTCCATGTAGCACAAACAAAATATTTTATCAAAAATTCTTTTGAATATAAATATCAATGTCACACTGTGGTTTATTTAGACTTTTTTTACTTTTATTAATTCACCATCTGTTTCTTGATATTGTGTCTCAATTATTGAAGTATGATGGCCCACTGCGAACTGCTTGCGAGATCAGTGCAACATGATTGGCTATCCAAGCGCTCATCAACTTCTTCTGCCTGAATATTACATGAAAATTAATGACACGGACAGCAAATGAACGGGTTTCATCCAAAAGTAGCGTAATATATAACGAAATACTGCAGGAGAACATACGCTATCAACTCATCCAACAACTGCCAGGCGAGAAACAATGTGTTTCGCGCGGAACGGAAAAGAGAACAGGCGGTTGACAAGTCTGGGGCTGAAGGATGCGGATGGATACTTATTTCTTTTTTATTCGATATCGCAACAAAAGAAAATCAACATCAATTTCTCTCTCTCACCTGTCAACTGCCTCAAGGCGATTGATCGATAATTCTGGGAACGTGAAGTTTATGGGCATATGTACCGTTTGTGTAGTACATGCTATATCTTGGAAGGTGGCTGTGTTCTTCCCCTGCTAGAAAGTGGGATCCGGCGTCGATCTACACGTCGGTTTCCCTCTCCAGGAATCTCCATCAAGGGGGCACTATCTCAGCCGAGACAACCTCTGAGCTCCGGATATGTGTACTAGTATAGTGCATGTACATAAGTGTAAGTGTTTGTGTAAGGGAAAAGGGATAAGAATAAACAAGGAAAGATTGTACGCAGTCCGAAGCCCGTTGTTAAGAAACAGCTCCGGCATTCTGTTGATACTAATCGGAGAAACCACAGAAAACAGCTAGAATTATCCTCTACATAATTTATAAATTTAACCTGGCTCTCTAGCTAGTGTCAAAAATTTGCCCCTGTTGGTGCTCGGATCCTAAGATCTCCTATCCCGAAAATCTGCAGTCGGAACACTTGTTGCCCAGGACGAGCCGGTCTCAGAGCGACCCGTGGTGTAGTAATCACAATGTTCACCTTCCAATTCTGTATAAGTAAAAATTGAAGCTTAAAATTGAGGCGTAGAAAGCAAGAGTGAGCTATGCCACATATTCTCCAAATTTAGATTTTTACATGATTATGTTACTACATTGTTTTATTTAATAGTGTTGACAAAGTTTCATCTACTGGGGCTCGGATAGGAAGTTTCAAGAGCCTCAAGAGCCCAAAAATAAATTTTATTATACATTAGGATGGAATTAATCGCCTATTTCTTGAATTCAATTTAAATTAAAGAGCGACAAAACAGTTAACAAATCACAAATTAATTCCTAAAACACATAGAGGCTTATGAACACACTATTCTGGACATATTTGTAATAATGAATACTAATTTTAAACTTTCAATATTTAATTAGTATCTTTTATAAAACACAGAAATAACGAATCATTTTGAAATGTACCTTAATGAGCAATGAAGTGTTTTTTTCCACTCTTACTATTTATTAATATTTGGCCGAATTTTCGTTTCACCTACGTCTCTCAAATGGCAGGTACGTGGATCAAATAAGGCGTAACAATTGGAAACCAAATTCTTACATCTTTCAATAAAATGTTACAGCATGTGTCACGATTAAACTGAATTGCAATATTCTTTGGGTTGGTAGGCCACATACAATAACGCCAAGGGACGGATATGGCTCGCAGGCCGTAGTTTGGAAACTCTTGGTTTAAAACATTAATGGCGCTGAAAATAATTGCGTTCCAACTAGAAATCAAGAGAAGGAAGAGAAATGTGTGTGATTGGAAAATAACTAATTTCACATTAAATAGAAACTTAGGATTATCATACCTAAGAAATACAAGTTACGCCGACAAAGCAGAAGGACAGTCTCATTATTCAACTGTTCCTTCATGGGAGGAAGTGAAAGTTCATGAAAAAAGTATAGGAAGGCAAAAAAAAAAAAAGTTCAACCAGCAACTAAATATCTTATCAAATTTTTCAGAATTAATAGTATGAATAGACTGTATCCAATGGGAAGGAAGACAGCTGCTACAAAACACAAGAATCTTAAAAGTATGCTGCCCTAAGTACCAGAATATCATGACTACATATATTGATTGTTAAATACGAAACGACATTTGTCATTATCTTATTTTTTTAAATACCTTTATATGGAACACAGATGATTATGATTTCCTACGTCCTTTCCGACTATTTCACAGAGCTTTAAGCATATGTTCTTCATTATAAATACATTTTTTGCAACTATTTAAACATGTGTGTACGATGTTTATGTGTTATCTTGGTAGCAAGTAGTGCTGAATTCTTTGATGCTTCCGATTCATGAAGATCACACGTTGCTTCAGTTAGATAAGTTGCAATATTTGTTATTTGAAGAAGTTGCTATGTTTTTATGATAATTTATTACATGCATAATAAATTAAATGTAATAAATAATAACTTAATGTGTTCAAATAGTTTCTCTGACGAGAAATGCAGAACTGTAGATATCTCTGATAACTGTTCGTGTGGCATAGATCACTCTTTCATTCTAAGCCCCAATTCTTTCAGATCCATGTGAAATTTAATTTCGTGCCAGGCGAATTCGGGGTCTTCCGTGACCCCATTTCTAATTCCATCACTGCTCCATCTTAATTCAAATAATATCACCACCAACACCACCATCATCATCACCATCATTATCATCATTTATCATCCGTCAAAACCATTTATACAGCTTAGGGCCACATAGGTTTGTGTTCTGCGCCAAAACTTTTATTAACACAAAAATACCATGAAACTTACCATTCTATCAACACTTTTTTGTCCACTCACCGGATATAAAATTTTCATTCCACTGATAATGATGTTTCTGTCGTGACTACAAAAAATATAAAAAGGACATTTGGCAGAAATGTTTCAAATCAGTAAACATAATCCATGAATTTAATTTCTACAGACACAAATAACTTGTCTTATCTGCAATGGCCTGATCCAATAATTGTAGTCTTTTTCTTATTATACTGTCTATAGTTTCTCTTTACTTTGGTCGCTCTTTAGTCAATTCTTGATAATTCTCTAAATTACAACTTACATTTAAACCTTTTCTTTAGTCTTATCCTTCTCTCTGTCTTTTAGACAACAATTTGTTTGGGTTTTAATAATTTACATTCATTTATTATATTAATTCTTTATTATATTAACTTGTGATGTTAAAAAATCTATTTCTCATATTGTTTCTATTTACAAGTATCTTTCGAGTTTTTTGTTTATCATTATTACTTTAGCTACATTCTTCTCTGTTGGTTGCAGTGAACTTTGGAGCCGATCTTTTTTAATTTGTTGATCAACTGTTGACTCCATACTTATATCTGTTTTTATGATCAAGTAGTGCCCTATTTACATGAGGTAATCATACTTATTTTTTATTTCAAAATTAATTTTTTTTCAAATTATATAAATAAATTTAAAAACATTATATTTGATAATTAATTTACTGTTTTCCAGCTTATTGCAATTCGATGTTAAAACATATAACTACGCTGTTTTAATCACATTAATTATGTATTTAGTTGTCATGTATTGTTGTCAGGTGGCCTTTCAAGCAAACTTAAATGGCGCATTAACGCGGACTGGTATTAATATTCGGAAATCCATTATTTCCATGATCATCGTGATACTAGGGAAGTTGATTATCGTGATACTAGGTAAGACCTTTCCGCACCTCTTAGCGTAGAATTTCATAGTCCTCACCACGCCTTCTCCGTTACCTCAGAAAGGTGATGAAATAAAAATATCCACCAATCTTCACCTCGAAAAGGTATCCAGAACATGGCAAGTTTTCACCTACCAGAACTTGAACCTAGGAGTTCGACTTGGAAAATAACACCTCCCTCACAACGCGGATGCACATGTGAAGTGACAAGTCTAAGACAATGTCATTTTTAGGAGAACAGTTTTATTGTAAGGGGTAAAGTTTATTTCCCGGTCAAAGAAGTTTTTTTACTCTGTAGGTTTGACGTTTAATGGGTCATTGACACTCAAAAATTGGTTTACAGAAGAAAGTGTGTGGTTCGTCTGTGGTCATCGCCAGCGTCTAAACCGTTCAGACGATGTTCTCCAAAATTGATATTTCCAAATCGACCTGTCCGAACTCGAGGCCATGCAAATTTGAATAGAATATTTTGATTTACTTTACAAGAAGCCTTAGCATGCCAGCTGTACTACGGCACATCCTTTGGGAAGTACAAAAACGAGTCCAAACCTATTTATAGAGCACTATTTTTTTTATCTCACTGGAGTGCATTTTCTTTGTTTTTATAGATTCACTTTGCGTCAAGATCGTCCACTCTATTTGTAACTCTACACCCTCTTCCGCCTTTCTTGTGTGTCTCCGTGTCCGTCTTCTGTGATGCATGTCAGACGTGATATCAAAGCCAATATGACTTACATTGCGCTTGTAAAGGATTTCAACGGTTCGTGGGTTCATTTACTGATCGGAGGGTGTTTTGTAGCTACATTGAATTTGCTCTGTCTCTTCTGTGCTTTCTGCTTTCTACGCTCTCTAGTTTTTCTCGCCCGCTCCCGCTGTTTTGCGAGGCGCCTGAGCAATCGATACAGGAGAAATACAATTTACGAAATGGCCGGGAGGCCCGGGGGGGCTTCGCCGGTTGCGACATGCTCGCGACCGGGAGCGGAGCGAAGCGGGGGCGGGGCGGGGCCGAGGCGGGGAGGGTCGGGGCCGAGCATTCCGGGATGGGGCGGGGCGGGTAAGAAGAGGAGCGGGGAGGAGTGAGCCGCTGAGGGTATTGCTTGATGGGGCGGAGAGGGGTAGAGCCAAGCGGGGCATGGCGGAGCGGAGTGGGGCGTGCGGAGCGGGAGGTGCGGGGAGGAGCGAAGCAGGGCAGCGGAGGTGGAGCTTTCAAATATCCGGCCGTAATCGCGCAGAGCACAAGCGTGGAAGCCCAGCCGCGTCCTGTCACTGCTTATCCGCGCCAATCTTTGCGCGGCGCAGGGCGCGTGGGAGAGAAAGGTGGCCACTGGTTCCAAGCGATTTCCTCGCGGATGAACTCACGAAGAACTCTTAGTGTCCATTTTTCCTCAACCTTTGTCCATTTATTTACTTATTTACTTTTTATTATTTTTTTGGTAGTGAGTTAATCTCGCCACAACGACCTCGAATACTGTATTTATGTAATAATATTTACTAAGATAGAAAATATTGTTTTTTGTGAAAAATAGGTATATTCAGTCTGTGGATAAATTGTTGAATGAAAAATACTTTCAAGCATATAACATAAAAACATTATTATAAAGGAGAAGAGTAAAATAAAACCCTGTTCTAAGGAAAAAACAACAGAAATGTCCAAACGTGTAACATTAAAAATGTTCATTCTACAACTAGAACTTTTTGAAGGAAAATATTGCCTCCTTTAATTTTGTGTAGAATATAATTTTCGACAGGATTTATTGGTACAGATACTACTTATTCAAGAAGCGTATACAAACTAGCCTAGGCAACTTCGTATTTTCTACAGGCAATTACTTCACTTCTTTCGCAGTAATAAATTTCGTTCTTTTTCTGTGTGTAATATATGATTTTATCGTTCATTGATTACATATTAATAAATTCATCCGAAAGCGCTTATTAAAGAAACATTAAATTACTTCCGAAATTTAAATGAATTGAACACAAAATTAAGTTCATTATGCTACGCGTTCAGAATTCTTGCAAATTCAGTCAGCCTTCATACTGCTCGTTGTGTATACTTCGCGAATGTTCATTCCCGCCTGAGATATGGCATAATATTCTGGGGAAATACATCTTATAGCTCCCAGACTTTTAGATTACAAAAACGAATTGTACGAATAATAACCAAATCCCACCCACGTGATTCATGTAAGCCTCTCTTCATTAATCTAGGAATTCTACCATTACCGTGTCTTTTTATTTACGAATCAGTGGTTTTTGTAAAAAATGACTTGCTTAAGGGCGGGAATATATTTTCAGAAAATGCCGAAGTCTATTACTATAACACTCGACGTAGAAATCATATTCATCAGGTGACAGTATCAACAGCTCATTACAAAAAATTCACATACAATACATGTACATTATTTTACAACACTTTGCCAGATGACATTAAACGATTAAATTCAATAGAAAAGTTTAAATCCCAAGTGAAATCGTTTCTGCTGCATAACTGTTTCTATACAATTAGAGACTATACTGAGCATCACAAGAAAAGTAACATTAATTTTAACAATGATACATAATGCATTAATTACCATTTGGACTGTATAAATGAGTATAAACAACCTGTAACAACTATTGTAACACAGCTTCCGGGTCAATGACCCCCATCTCGATCAGGTTTTTCGTCCAGTTTCCCTGATCCATTGAGCAAATGCTGAGATGGCCCCTTGTTTTGCTTCTGGACATAAATGTAACTTCATTTTCGGTGCACGTCTTCTAGAATTCAGTGGGAAATACAATTATTCAAATTATCGTTTCCATGTTGTCGCGGCAGGAAGTAATAAGAGCCAAAATTTATTGCTTATTTATCCTTGAAAATAGATTTTATTACATGGGAGTTTTTTTTGTTGTTTTTTCTCCCTTTCAAAATTCAAAATTTATTGCTTATTTATCCTTGAAAATAGATTTTATTACATGGGAGTTTTTGTTTTTTTCTCCCTTTCAAAATTCAAAATTTAAGTAGTATATGACTTATTGTAGGGATCACAGAATTTTGAAAATGTGCACACAATTCACTTTTCCCCATAGCACGTCATACGCAGTTTTTAACTGTTTTTTGACGTAAAATAAATAAATAAAATAAAATAAATATCTCGAATTTCAAACCCTCCGCAACTTCAAGGAATTTCTTGTTCTCTTCAGTTTTGAATTAGCAAGAAGAATTAGCAATGAATTGATTATTATATAGATTAAGTTCTGTAATTTCTCCAACTTCAAACCTGACTAAAATTCATACATTTTCTCTAATAATGGTCCTAAATGAACGCTATTTTATTATTTTGACGAATAAGTTATAGCGTCATTTAATAAGGTTTGAATTCGTATGAGGTACTGTTCTCATTCTAATTCTTCCTCCCTCTTTGAAAATATTGTGTAAAATTTCAAAGTACCAGAATTAAATTTATAATATTAACAGTAAATTAAATTTAACAATCCTGATACTCGTGAATTGTCTAATGAATGAATGAAGGGTTACTCGTATGCATGTAAATGGAAGGACGGGCGAGTGGGGTGGGGGGAGTCGTGGTCGAGGGCGGAGGGGGCGGGGCGTCGATGGTAGAGGTCGCGGATCGCCCACGGGCGGTCGATGGGCGACGCGCATGCGCGGAGGCGGGGCGGCGAGTGGCGGGGAGTGACCTTGGGCGCGCGACGCGACTCGGCGCGCCGACTCAGCTCCGCGCAGTATCTCCTCGTAGCGCAGGCGGACCGGTCTTCAGTTCTTAGTCCTCAGCACTCGCACCCGCTAGCCCTCACCATGTTCTCTGGAGGCGGACTCGGTGGAGGTATGTATCTCATAGAGCGCCTTCCTGAGGAGGAAACAATTCTCTCGCGAAATAATAGGAAAAAAGAAACAAATACTTTTCGGATTGTATTAGAACCTTCGTGCATGCATTGCGAGAAATTCTTTGTTATTGTTTTCTTTGCTATTTTTTTTATGTATGGGAGTGTCAAATTTACATTTTAAATGCATAGATTTAACAGAATTGAAATTGGAAATTTGTAAACTATTTCACCAGCCAAACAAATACAATTTGATAGTAGAAACTGCATACAGAAAAGCGGGAACAATATTTAAACTAATGTGCAATACTAATATAAACTTTTTGAGTCATTTTATTTTCGGTTTATGAGAATGCGTTACCGTTTATAAGAATACAAGGTTAATTAGATAGCACTAACTGACCTTTCATTCACAAACTGTATAAAATAGAATTATGTTGTACTGACACATTCCAGTGCAAACGAATTTGCTTAACAAGGGTTAATTAATTTTGGGGGAATAAAACGATTTGTATTTATCTTGAAAACAAAATTTCTTGGACTTTTTTGCGACAATTTTCGCATTACTGTTTTTGGGGGCCCCTTCGGGGATTATCAAATCGTCCCTCTTATACTAACGCACCTCCTTTGGATTCCACTCGGTTACACTGATCTGATAAGTATATGGCAACATTCGTATGATCAACATAAAAAATATTGTGATATGTTTATTATTAGTAGTACATATAAGGTGCATTGTTTCTTTTTGCTTCACGAAAGAACTCGCTAGTGGACGAAGGGAAACATATCCACAATAAATTCTTGATTTGGGGCCAACCAAGCGAAGACGTAAATAAAACCAGAATCAAAACTCGATCGATCGAGTGATTTTTTTCTCGAGTTTTTCGAGTTGCGTGACGGGGAATGTTGGCAGAGAATTCCGTAAGGGGCCGGCCTTTCGCGAGCTGATGTCAGCGCCCGTCGCGGCAGCGTCCTGTCACGACGAGTGAAAGCTGCGGTGGCGCCGCGCCGCGCGTTGCAATCTTCGTCGCAGTGCAGTTGCACCTGTCGCGAATGCGGGCGCCCCGCGACGGAATGTGCCTGTCGCAGGTGTCTTTATAAGGCTCAGTCGGCGATGAAATCCCCTTAAGGCGACAACACAAACACGATGTGACATTCACGTGACCACACGTTTTGACAGAACAATAAAAATGTCAGGTGCAATTCGTAAATAATAATAATAATAATAATAATAATAATAATAATAATAATAATAATAATAATAATAATAATAATAATAATAATAATAATAAACGTTCGTATATAGTGCATTCATGTATATGCATACATATGTACAGACCTTTCTTTGAAAATCCATCATAATGCTTTCGTGCAAAAGTAAGTACCCAATGCGAAAAGTAACAACTAAGGTTTGTAGCCGTGAGTCTTCATGTACTCGTTACAATGATTCGAAAACAAAGTTCTGTTGAAAACTACAGGAATAAAAATACACGTTAACACTCACGAATACCGGAGCGTTTTTACTATTATTTTATTTATAACTGTGATGTCTCTCTTCGTTGGAAAGGATGATGAACGCATACCATGACTAACGATACATTTAACTTTGATTAATCATTTTTTCTTCGGAAAAGTTTTAGATCTTGAATGTTCCTCATTGCAAAATATTATGTAAAGTGTTTGAAAATTGATCAAATCATTCCTAGTTTCCTTGTTTCAATGTGCATATTTATATATTTTTGGCATTAATTACACCTAGGGCCTAAATACAAGAGAAACGTTCATACGTCGAATTTAGTAGTTGGTAGATTAACACTTGCCAACGATAGACAAAGTATTGTACTTCATCGGCAGTTGCTTACCGAATATAATATTTTTACGTACTACACAGGTGTGTTTAATAGAATAGTTCTCAATATTTAGATTTCGAGTTCAAATGGGACTTAGAGAGAACTACGACCTCGCGAAGTACACGAGCCCATTCTAAATTCTTAAATGTATCCTCCCGGTTCTGGTCTTAATGCACCTCTCACACTTCTTTTTAACAGGCTAATAATAGAAAGAGGCGAAAATGTACGGCGGCGTCGAGGAAGGCACCGCCATCGGTCGGCCGCGGTGCTGCCTTTTGCGCAGGCGATTGTTTGGCGACGCGAAGCGCCCGCCCGCGCGATTCGCCTTTGTTCGTGCGCGGGCGAGGCGGGTGGAACGGGCGGGGCCGTATTTTGCATCCCTAGCCGGTCATTTGCGGGCACGCCGCACGAGATGGGCGTTGCGCAGCGCCGAGCCGCCGCCGTGCCCTTTTTTTTCCGTGAGGTGCGCGGCGAGCCGGCACGCCAGTATGCCAGGCAAGCCTCCTCCCCCTCTCTCCTCCCCACCACTGGCCGCAGTGTTGCGTCGCTTGCAAGCCGGCCGGCCCTGCCGCGTCGCCGTACCGGCGTGGCTGCCGGCTCTGTCTGGGGCCCTGATGCGTGGATGCCGCGGGGAACACGGACTTCAATTACTGCTTGTGACGCTTGTTAAATTCAAAT
Source organism: Teleogryllus occipitalis (assembly GCA_011170035.1). Taxonomy (NCBI): domain Eukaryota; kingdom Metazoa; phylum Arthropoda; class Insecta; order Orthoptera; family Gryllidae; genus Teleogryllus; species Teleogryllus occipitalis. The sequence goes on from BLKR01000560.1 coordinate 25,371, forward strand.
TGTCGACACTATTTGAAAATTTTTTTTTTTTGAGTCTGTTTTTAAATTAACTTGTTTAATTCTGGTAAGAAAGGGTTTTAAAATGCGGTGCTCAGATTCTTAGAATTCATGAGGTGGGATGATCACGGAGGTGAAAATATATGAAAAGAACTTTCAGCTAAAATAATACAGTGTCGACTTTATATGACCATAGCGTCTAATCCATTCGTAATCCATCCCGCGCGTAAAAATTTTCAAGGTTCTCTTACTCTCATTTCTCTTTTTAGGCGAGAGAATAAAACTGTCTTTTCATTACATCTTCACAGCCTCACGATCCTTCATTATACTCTCACTTCAACTTCGCGTTATCTTATATCAGTTTAATTATATTCACTGTTTCTTAATATTTTTCCAAACTGAAAGACATCTGGGCGCCAATGTCATTTTACGCAGCACTTTATTTTTACCGTTTCTCTTAAGAATTTTTCACATTTTCAGCGTTTACTCGCCTCTCAGTATTGAACTATTTGGCCTACCAGATGGAATGAGGCGTCTATTTCTTCGATTTTCGAGGTGAAATACCGTAATGGAAAGGTACCTCTGAGTGTACATGACGGGGAACGCTATTGAACGTATTCTCTTCGTACAACTGATGGGATGCTTGTGCATTCTGATATAAAGTTTCGGAACTTGTAAGAATATTTCAAACAAAAGAGTTAATCTAATCTGCGAGGCAGCTATGAAGTTTATGCCTCCCAGGGCCACCACTCGACTTGGCCACACTTTACGGAATAAAGAAATATCCCACAAAAAGTAAACTGTGTTTAGGCACCGTCCTTACTGATTGCATTGTTAATCCACACTGTAATCTTCCCGTACACTGATTTCAAATCATTGAAACTTCTAAATCGGACTCGTATGTGGTTATATTTACTATTTTCAAGTTTGGAAATCCGACTTATACGCAGCTAATCTTACTTACAGAATTCTAAATTCCCTCAGCTAAAATAATACAGAACTGTCGTCCTACCCAGACTACCTACTTTGTGTCGAACTCTAGAATAAAAACAGGTGTATCAAAACACCTGTATCAACATTTCAGTGAATCTGTATATCGTTAAGTCATTATTCTGAAGAATTGCACATTCCCATCGATGAATATATCTAGAAACGTTACTTACGACGGTACTTTGGAAAATCTTCCGTCTGCATCTGCGAATATAAGTTGAAACGAACGTTGTTCTAGAGGAAAATTCTAGCGGCCGACTGTTCTGATCGGTAGTTTTCCGATCAACAACAGGCGAATGCCGGAGTAGTTCCCTAACAAACGGGCCACGGACCGCGCACGATCTGCCCTCCCTCTTCCTTGTCCTATCCTCTCCCCTTATACACACACACTATCATGCACTACACTACCACATATCCCGGGAGACAGGTCGGGAGGGCTTAGAGCTTGTCCCGGCTGGGGCGGTGCCCCGCTGGTGGGAGAGTTCTGGTTAGGGGGAAACCCCACGGTAGGTCGGCGCCGGATCTCGCCATCCAGTGGGGAAGATCACCGCCAACTCCCGAGGAAAAAAACATGCACTACACTAACGGGACTAATGGCCGAAGCAGTTGACGCGCTCGGAAGCACGAAAAACATCAATCAATGAACGTTGTTTTTTTGTTTTTTGTTGTTTTTTCAAAAAACAAAAAAGTGTTCCATTCCCATCTGCAACAACTTGAAGTGAACGAGACAATTTTTTAAATTCACCTGTAAGAATACTTGAACCGAGCGAGACCGCTTGGGACTTCCGTTGCCGTGGAAGCGCGGCGCAGGGTGACGCGGGATGACGCAGTGGTGCAGGGGGCGTGGTCGCCCCCGCCGCAGCTGATCCTGTCGTCACACAAGGACCCGTGTGGGCGGCAAGTGCCGCTCTCCGCAGGGGCGCTGACTACTGGGCGTTGGCCTCCCAGACAATTACTCGGAGTAGCGTCATGCTGTTTCTAGTTCAGATTTTAAAAGGGACATTTTTTAATTAAAAATGACGAGAGGGGCGCGAACGAATGTCAGGAAAGGTCGACTAAAAGCGTTGTTTATTTCATTTTTCTCTATATTTCACGAGGAAGGAATTGAACTCAACCCAGTTTGTTTGTTGGTTGGTTTTTCTTTTTTTAAAAAAAATACCAGCGTTCCATATTTGCGAGTAATTCGTCAAAGCCAGGCGTTTCGAATTAATTAATTAATTTATTTAGTCATAGTGCGAATGGCCAGCGTTCCTATGACTTAGTAGGACTGTGTAGTCCTCTTTATTCACTACTCCGAATACACGGATTTATTTATTGATTTATGATAAACGATGGAATCGAAACCATCATCCATATTTTGTAGCAACGTTTCCAGTTATTGCATTAATTATAAATCGTCTAAAGGATCAAAGAAAGAAATGTAAACTTGGAAATATTCCTGAAGAAAGGGGAAAACTCAACTTAAAATCACTAATATAAAAAACCACCTTTTTACGTATATTTTCCGGAATAGTGTGGAGAGAACGTTGGAAGAATGATAATTAAAAAGACGTGCTTAGTGTTCAATATTGTCTATTTAACAGGAAAATGACAGTACCCCAAAATTTGACTTGCAAAGGATATAAAGTTGTTCAGTGCAATGCGAGAAATTACGAAAGCACAAATTCTCTCATCATTAGATCATTATCGTACGTTAAGTGATAAGCTTGTTCCCATGAGGATCGACGATACCCACCCCCATTACCCCTTAATTCATTTGACGACGCTTGTTTCCCAGTACCAACTATGACGCACATACGTTAATAAATTGAACAAAGACCCATCACAGAACAGCATTGAAGTAATATACCATATATTTTACTAACATAACTAAGAATACGAAGGAAATGCCTTTCTTTAACTTTGTACTTAGCTTTGCTGATTTTATTGCATAATTAATTCTATCTTATGTTGCGTGTATATAGTTACGGTTTTTAGAATATTTTCTTTATTTGTGTTACTTTTTAGTATCACGTTGCAAGTTCTGAATTCTGCCTCTGTCCCTTTAACTCGCCTGTAAGTAGTATATCTCACTGGACACCAAAACGAGGCTACTGGAGCGCCGAATATCGACTTTGCGCGGAAGGAGCGCGCATGCTCACACCCGAGAGGACATTGCAGGGATCGTAAAATTCCGACCGCACTCCAGATCAACTGCGCAGAAGACAACTCTAACCGATGCAAGAAAAGAAGTATTTTAATAATTGTTTTAAATAATTTTAAAACAATTTACATTGTTTCTCCACATTTTAGTGTTATGAAAAATTTGAGTTTCCTTATAAAAGATCTTTAGCTTTCAAAGAGGGTTTTTCAAACCTCTCAACTCATTAACATGCATAGAATCGTCTTAAGTGATGGGAAATTGTGACTTTCCTGCACCGGGAATCGAAGATGTTCCTTTGTGTATGAGGCACCAAACTGGTCAAATTTATAAAGCCCATGTTTACTTAAGTTAAGCTACTCGAGTCGTGTTAGCTAAAAACATTAAAACTCTTAGAAGTATATACAATGCTCAGATATCCGAATTTCTTATACTTGGTATTCTGTGGAACTCATACCGGAAATTACATTCTCGAATGTAGGAAAGAGAATCATATGCGAGAAACTCCTAAAAATGCGTCAAAAATCAAAAAAAGCTAAAGATGCTGAAAGACATTAGAAACTGTCCCGAAAAATTCGTCTAAATCAGAAACGAAATCATCTATAACCATCCAAAAATTCATTTTGAAAACTCAAAAATACACTGAAAATGTACGTACAAGTAGAATGTTGTACGCAGTTAAAAACTGAATGACTAAGGGAGCCCAAACTACATTTTGAAAATTCAAAAATACACTGAAAATGTGTGTACTAATAAAATGTTACATGTAATTAAAAAAAGAAATTGAATGGCTAAGGGAGTCCAGGAAAGTTGTTGTAGGCTGGCCACGCCTGTGTAACAGACCCATGGCGGTGGCGACCGAGAGCACAGAGGCGCCTTGAGAGTTGATGGAGGAAGCGTGTTCACACGCACACTGCAGTGCCTTGTGAGCGGGGTGTGAGAAGGGCGGGGAAGGCAGGGGGAGAGCGTATTTCGGGCACGCGCCTCGCCGCCGGCGTCAGCGTCGGAAGAGGCCTCGATTGGCGCCGCCGCCGGCCAACCCTTTCCCCCCCCTCCCCCTCCCCCCCGCCACTGCCCACGCCGCGCCTGGCGGAGGCAGCGCGACACAAAGAAGCGAGGAATGCGGCGACGCAGCCGCCAGGAGTGGCTTTAGGAAGGAGGCTGCGGACGCAGCCTTGAGACTTCTTCCTTATATTCAGAGTCCATTCGGTGCCGTTTGGTGCGTACTCGCTGAATTGCGTTTTCGTCAATTCGGCGCGGAAGAGCTGTCACTAGTTTGTAGGCGTGCGCGGCCTAAACGAGAGGAGGGCCATCAACATTTCTCGGCCCCTATAGACCTCTCTTTTCAGTAAACATTTTTATTTACATATGTCACATTTTTTATAGTCAGTAAAAAAGACATATGATAAGTCGAATATTATAAATTTAATGATTCAATTAACAAATACGATTTAATTTACGTTGAACCATTTATAGGGTTGCCAGATGGCTGGGGCGCCTCTTGTCGTGGATAAATTCTCCAAATTCTCAACCGAAAAAAAAGAAAAAACAATAATTTATCATTTTGAAATAAAATGTATTACGTAGAGCTACGGAGCCCCCTTTCAAAAATTTCAAGGGAGTTACGCCCTCCTGCTCCCCCTCCCACTATGCGCACGTCTACACACTGATACGAGGTCCTCGGTAGTCTGATGAGAGATTCTCAGTAGTTTATAAAGTGTTTATAATGCAGACATTCAAATTTAATTCATCAGCTACAGAGGTGTACTTCTCTACTAGCCTTCTCTAGACGAATTAACTGTAAAACCAGGTGTAGCCGGTTATTTGGAAATGTATGAATCGTTACGAACTTTAAATTTTAAAATAATTTTCGTTTTTGATTTTTCTTTCTCAAAGCTCCCAAACAGTTCTCTCAAGCTGTCAAGAGATCTCTCTAGCTGTAAGCCCTTTATGTTTGACTCAATAGAGCTGTTGTACACGAATACTATGCGAGTAAAGAGTATATTTAATTTAGATCAAAAAGTAGAGTTACGTTATCACATTTTAACATCATATGTAGACAGGGTGTACCGTGTACGGAGGTATGAATTCTATGCTGGTACTTACATTCTGGCTGCTCGGCTCAAATATTACTCCTGGATACCAGTAGGCAGTGGAGCCAGTACCAGTAAGTTAGACAAGTAGCAATTTGATAACAAATATTCGACTAAAGAAAAGCAAATGGAATCAATATTTCGAGGGGGGGTAAGAGAAATTTCCTTTTTGGAAACTCAACTCGCATGAATTTCATATTTAGAAAACTATTTGATCCACCTGCAAACCTATACAATAAAAAGTGTTTATTGAATGATTAATGTAGTTTTCAACTTGTCAAACTCGATGCATTTTCATTTTTACCAAAACACCAAATATATATCCTCCAGTGTGACTACTGTCTGGCACTTTGAGATGATTAAACGAAGTTCATCACGAACGCAACCTCGCAGTCCGCTGATGGAGCACAGGGAAGCGACAGCTTGTGATTAAAGAGCGCTGAAGGTGAAGTTATTTAAGAACTTCCGGCTTGTGCTACGTAACGTATCAATAGAAGATCCACAGGAGGTTATTTCATTTTGTGCTTTTTTTCTATTTTGGTATGTAATTTTACACAATAGAACAATACCAGTTACAGATCATCCGTTATTGGAATAAAAATTGTCTGTATGATAACCATTTTTGGTTCGTTCTTCTTTATGTGTATCCCCATTAAATCGTGCGTTTATTGCCAAAACGAAGGGCGATGCAGGCCAAAGTGTTTGGACCAGTTACAAAGAGCTTTTCCGTCTCGTGATTAAAAACATTACTGCCTGGTAACTACACGCGCGAATGATTATTGATCCGTTGGATGGATTCCAGCTGAAGCATATTTCATGTTATGAAGCTTCAACGATGTTCAACGACTGGAAATATTCATCTGTCGCATGCATTGGCCAAAGCAGCTGATCAAATAGTGAATGCATCCTTAGACATGTGGATGTGGGCGGATTATATCCGACGTCGCCGAGGCCGGAGGAAGTAGTAGGGTAGTGTAATCATTAGACATAGGATGTTTAGGGAAATGCCTATTTTTTCTAGAGAACTTATTTAAAGGCTGATAATATATGTCCACGAATCATGACAAATGATGACATATGACGAAGTTTTATAATGCTTATTTTTGCTTATTTTAGAATAAATGCCTATTTTTTGCATAAATACATTTTTTAGGACTTTTTTGCCTTTTATTTATTATATTTAAATGCAATGCTAAGGTATCGGAAAATCGGCGATGGTCCAATGTGACCATTCATTACGAAACCTTCAATTCACGTCTTGAAATTTAAAATTACGAGAGAATTCCTGAAAGTATATCAACTGATTTTTCTCCATTTCCCTATTTCATAAATACCAGCCATGATCTGAGAACATGGACGATTGACAATACACCGAGGGAACCGAAATTTTAAGTAGAAATAAATATAAATTCCCAGAAAGTTTCAGTGTTGCTAGTGTTGGACTGCTAAAATATATGCCAGTCACATCGTTCAGATCTCCTTCTCCGCATTCAAACTGATTTTGTATCCCAGTCGTCGCAAATTTGAAATTGCGATCCTTGAAAAGTGACTGGTAATATGTAAATATTACTGGTTAATGGAAACTATTAAGAATAAAATGTAGAAGAGTTGTAAATATGTAAATCTAGTTTTACATTAAAATATACGAACTGGTTTTGTGAATTTAAGTTTACAAAATAATATAAACAAAAATTACAATTTTTCCATTTTATTGTGTATGTAACTTATGACAGTGACTTTTTCTCCTTATTCTTGACCTTTTCAGTGCCTTTTTAGGCGCCTAAAAGGCGATTTTTTAGTGCCTAAACATCCGATGTCTACTAATCATAGTGGAGGAAGGAGGACAAGGGCTGTATTTGCTCGACGCGTCACACTGTGAGGAGCGACCGTTTTACTCACAGTAATATTACATCAAGCTCTCTTCTAGCATTTTAAAAAAGTGTGCATCACCTTTAGCAATCATCACTTTTTCGTGAGTTACCGGATTTAAGGGTGACCCATGAGTTGTTTTCTCACTTTGTGTTACGAGAATAAAAATTACCTCGGAAAGCACACTCTACCTGCACATTCCGTCAAGTCGATCGATGACGCAGTCAATTAAGAAGCAAGTGTATACGTAAGACTGAAAACGTATATTAATCATCAATCTCTGCGGCTTTGTTTTCCCGAGTGAAGTAAACAAGTCGATGAGACCGTAGGTATTCGCACAAGAGGGGGGGGGGAGCAGAGGCGCATGCCTTCTGATAACTTTTAAAGGGCCCTCTTGGGCTTAGGAAATTAACATTTTTGTACTCATGTTAACAGCGGTAAACCTACAGCTTGTTAAACGTAAAATTAAATGTAATTATTAATTTAATAGTTGTCAGCTGCAGCAAAAATACTGCTGAACAAAATCACACAAAATTGGTTCTCCAAAAAGTAGCACGCACAGTGCTATAAACCGCAAATAAAATAATCTCGAACCTCATTGCAATAATCGTTTTCACATTTTTTCAATATTTTCACAAAAAGCGTCTTCACGAATTCTGCAATGCCATAGTACAGTACAAAAATATGTACACCGTACAAGTTTTTTATATACCAAAAATATAAAAAATAAGCAAATATTTCATGGCGATCTGCCTCATCCGTAGTCTTGCTGTCGCATAACGTCAGTTGTGTCATAAACAGTGACGCTCCCAGTACGAGAATTAGGTCGGTACACGCAGTATCAAAATAACATAAAATATTTGTATTTTTTCGTCAAAATCGAAACTCACGTTTGTGTATTTTTACCCTGAGTTAAAAGTAGTCACCTCTCAAATGGCCACAGGCTGTATAGGTTTGTTCCACTTTTTGGCACATTGGAAATTAGTAATAAGTTGTTTTTGGACTTTTTACGAATTCCTGGGTATCTAAGGAAACCATAGACGCAGCTCACGTGGCCGTATGCTACATGGTTTTCATTCAATTTCTGTGAGCTTTGGAAAGTAGTAATATATATTATTAAAATTTTATTTCATTCTTCTTGTAGTAGGTTTGGTTTATTTACTAGTAAAACATGTATGTGTAATTAAAGACAGTTTAACAGAAAAGGGCCCAGAAATGTGGTGACCATCTCTTCCCGTTTTAGACTGCGCACGCTTATGGATGAGAGTTTCCCAGTGGAGTGAGTATTGACCCCCTGGGGGTCCATGTAAATTTAAAGAGGGTCAATAATAATCAAGGAGTCGTTTGGAGATCGACAGCTGAATACACACCCACAACTGACCCATGTAATGAAAATCCTATTGATTACAAAAAACATAACTGAAGTTTTTAATTGTTGTCTTATATAAAGGTTCAGAACATTAATAATACTTGTTTATATTTCTCAAAATTAAACATTATAATAGTACAAAAATTATAAAAAATAAACCTAATAAATCTTTTTTTTCTTCAAAACTTTTGTTCGTATTCTTTGTCTGGGTTTAAAGTGATTTATGTGCAAATATTTGAGTTGTGATTAATTTTTATGCTGAATATTGTAGAAAAAAGTTAAGGGGATCGATGAAGCAAATACTTCTTTTAACAGGGGTCGATGCACGGGAAAAGGTTGAAAATCCCTGCTATGAACGACAGCAGCAGCACTCGTATCGCGAAAGGAAGCTTCGCAACGTTTGCCAAACTCGTAGGTTCGGCTCCCCTCTGGAACGGCGAGGGAGAGGGAAGGGGGGCCTCGCACCCTCCCGGAAGTAGCTCGAGGCGTGCGGCGCGTGGGTGACGTCAGCGTGCGTGCAGCCACGCGCCGCTGGCCTTCCTCGCCGCCCCACTGCGCCGCGGCGTGCGGCAGGCCCCGGCGGGCGAGCCCCAATCGCGTGCGAGGGAGTGAGCGGCAGCCCCTTGCGAAACGCCCTTCTTCACGATGCTGTTTCTCGATTTATGAACCACTCCAATTTGTGCTCCTAATTGTTCAGGCACCGACGAGAGAAGACGACGCAGTAGATCTATAATAACGCTAATTGCTAAAACGGGATCACGTATCATGAGATCTAGTTTGTAGGCAGAAATTTTGTGTTCACGCTCGTCATGACTAATGAAGACCTGCTAAAACTTAAACCTATACAAAAGTGCAATACTTTGTTTAACATTTGAAATAATATGTTAGGGATAATGAGTAATAAGTTATTGATTCCGGGTGCGACAACTGGGATCATTAGCCCCATAAAGATAGCGCATGCTATATCCCCGAAGATTGTCACCCACTGGAATATTGTGATTGTGTGTTAATCCCGCACTGGACTATAGATCCAATAGAGACACGTCGGTTGCGGATTTTTCTCCTCCAGGTTTCTCCCTGAGCGGGGCACCAAAAGGGGTCTACCCAGCCAGGACAAGCTCTAACGTAAGCTCCAGGCATGTAGGGTAGAGTAGTACTTGGTCTTCTGTATTATTTCAGTAGTAGTCATGCCTTTTGCGACTCACACCCAACCAGTCTTTTTGAATGAGGTCTCTAAAGAAAGAATTTCATGGAGACGAGACATATTGCGCTTTAGCTTTAACTTTAAAGTCATACACTTTAAATGAATAGTTTATGTGATAAAAAATCATAAAACTGAAAAAACTTTTAATAATATATATTTTTTGGATTCAAATTAAAAATATTATTTATCCATAGATCTGAATGAAAGAGCATGGTTTTGTACCTGAGAGTATTGTCAACAAATTAAAAGACAAAATGATTAAAAATCATCAAAATTATTTGAGTTATCAGGGAAGCACTAAGTCAGTGCATGAAAAACCGGATGAATTTTGATTTATAATAATAATAATAATAATAATAATAATAATGTTAAAAGCAAATTGTTTCGTGCAGAAGAAAGATATTTCTTTGTGTCAGTTCATTTTCATTGCTGTGGAATATGATTTTAATGGAGTAAAAAAGTGGAAAAATAATAAAAAAAATGTAACTGCTGTAAGCTGTATCTTCCCCCTTAAACAATTCTCTGTTCCGTGTAGTCTGCGTCAGGCATAAGGGTCTTGAATCGGAATACTTTAAGGAGGCCGCGACGATTATTAATAATACCGATGCAGATGGGGAGAGGCAGTGTCTGCCATTGGGCATGTGCCAGGGCGAACTCTTGGTGGTGACGCACCGGCACTGGCCGAAGGAAACACTCTGCTCATCGGAGCGGGTGATTGCGTACAACGCTCCTGCACGCGACTGGAATCTTCACGTGCCGCTACGGCGTAGTTTCTCGTATTGCTTGCGACACAACGCGTGACAAATGATGGCAACAGATCAATCGTTTAAGACTTCGAACATGCCTGCAAATTATACTCTTGTATTCTGAAAACTCAAATAGGTTTTATGTGCGTTTTTCGTGTGGAGATACGCATTTTCAAACTGTAGTTTTTCGTGTGCGCTTCTTTATCTGTTCCTTCTAAATCTAACACGTCAAAAAGCTTGTTTAGGTATTTTCTGTATTCTGCAGTCTTACTGAATCAGATATTCCTGTAATAAAAAAAATCTTACCTGGCCTGGAGACCTCAGCAAACGTGTAAGACTGAATAATTTAATTGTTTCTTGTAATCTTAAATTTATCTCTTCTTGAGTTTGTATTTGAAATTTAATTGTAGATATGTTATACAGTAGGTCGTTGTTGACGATAAGTATTTGTCTACATCATCATAAAGTCACTTCTAAATAATTTCCAATACATAATGCTTAACGTCTTTGCAGCACTTAGAAGTGCTTTCCATTGTTTAAGAACTGCATTGCTCAGTGGATGACACTGAAACAATCGACCAGCAGGTTTTGTTTTTCTTTTATTTCAATTTGTATTCCCCTAAATTGAAAGAAACAGCCCTTTGTGATGCCAAACAACAGATGATCAGAAAAATGCTATCTAGGAGCTCATTGTTTGCTGTAATGATTCTCCAAATTAACGATCTCTATTCTTAAAAAAATTGCATGTGTTACTTGCTTTATCTGAAAGAAGCATCTGCAACACGATAACTCAGACACGGAACAGGTTGCATGTAACGAGCGTAACCTAGAAACTAGATTTAGATACGTTATTAATCAAAGCCGTCCACAATGCAGTTTCTTGTGAAGAAGTTGAGCAGATAATTGTGTTTGAAAAGAGGAATTTTTAGAGCTGAACTAGTACTTATTCTTTTTTAAATCTGAAACGCCGTAAGACTTTTTATGGCATTTGAGTGTGCTTCTCTATTTGAATTATTTCGAAAAGTGAATCCCTTAAATGTAGTGTCTCCTGGAATTTTTTCCTACTTTCATTACTTCAACTTTTCCAGCTTTTTTAATCATAAACTCGAGATACTCAGTTCTTACTTTGATCGACAGAGTGAGTGCAGACGAATGAGTAAATGTGCTTGAAGTTTTAATTGATAATCCTCATTCATCAACACACTGAAAAAATGTTATAGGTTGAATAAATATGGTGAAAGCGGTATGCTGTTATTTTCCTTTTTTCTTAACACTTGGTTATGTATCTCATGAATTATACAATATTCATATATATTCATCATTTATAGTAAACTCCACTAATTTTAAAAATATTGTCTTCTACTACAGTTGCTGCTTAAGTATGCATTCATAGAGGAAACGTACTTTTGACCTTGGTTGCACTGGTCGATAGCGTTCTTGTGTATCGGATTCATGAGCTGGTGGGGACCAACGGGTTCTCCAAGATGGCGACTTCCGCCTTGCGTGCCGTGCATGCCGGTGATTTTAGTCCTCAGACTTCTATGGACGTCAACTTGCAATAGTACTAAAAAAACCGGAAGTCAATCTGGCAATGACATCATCCGCGCGTACTTTATATTCAGAAAATGAACAAGAAGCCTTTTCATACAGAGAACTGACAGATGAACAGGTATGTAATAATAACGCTAACTTCACATATCCAAAATATAAATCCTAGAACTTCCCCCAAAACAAGTACTGTAAACAAATACAAAAAGATTCATATAACCATAAAATATATGTAGAAAGCAGTATTATCTGATCACAAGCACTGAAAATTACCACGATTTACACAAACTTTGCTTTTCCTCCGGCGTAAAATTCTTATTCGATGACTCTTACTAGGTATTGGATATTTTGCTACTTGCTAGTCTTCTTCACAATAATATGACGTCCACTTCTGAGACTGTGTTGGGTTCGAATGTGGCTGTCAGATTGTATTGGTTACTCTTCTTAGAAAACCAAACATTAGTTTTCTAACGCGGTTATACCAGTAGTGGGGACGCGAAGAAAATTATATGTGCATCTCAACAATTGCTGGAACAAAATCTTTGAAGTCCAAGTAGTTGACAGCGGGGAGATCTAAAGAGGCCAGCGAATGAAGGGGTGTGGGATGTTGGCAGCGTTGGAGTTGGAAGCTGGACGGCAGCCAAAACATGAGGCGGAAGAGGCATGAGGCCGAAGTCGGAAGCAGAGGAAGAGGAAGGAGGAAAGGCGAGGGGCAATTGTAAGACGAGCGCGGAGAGAGGTGGCGTGATATGGTGTAGGACGAATAAAAGCGGTTGGGCTGAATGCATAGACGAAGGAAATGGTGACAGTGAAGCGGGGTAGGATTGGGTGGGCAGTGGCCGGTTGCATCCGTAGGTGGGATCAATTGCAGGGACGGGGGTTGGGAGAGGGAATGCAGTGTCTGCCATTGATCGGGCACCGTCGCCGCTTCTTCGCCCCAGTTAGCGTCGCGGCGCTGTCTCGAAGTGCGCAGTGGATGCCGCAGAGGGTCCTTCAAGGGAACCATGACTCTCTCAATCGAGCCCTGCCAAGCTTAGCAGTTACCACTTCCTTTCATCTAAATGTCTTGTTTCCCCTTAATTTTGTTTGTTTTTATTAATGGTGTGGTCGGATACGCGGCTAACTGCTAAAGATCGTAGTTGTGCCTTTTGTTCATGGAAATATACCGACCTCTGGACACGATCGAATAACCTTGCCCAAAAATATAAGATCGATAATAGGCATTAATCTGGAAATGAGAGAGCGACGAGTATTGGGTATGAGGAAAAACCCTTTTCGACCAAGCCTTGTACACCACGAGGTCATGTATCAATCGACTGGGAGAGTCGCGGACTCGGAAATGGAAGACAATCAACATTAACCACTTAACCCCCCAAAAATGATTTTATAGGAAACAATGATGTATGAGTCCCAAGACTCGGGTTCAAGTCATCAAATCTGCACAAGGTATTAAGTATATTCACAAATACATGAAAATAAACCTTTTTCTATTAAAATAATAAATGTTCATGGAGTTTAAATTATGTTCAAACAAAGATAAAACTAACCAATTATATTTTAATATGTGTATTTCGTATATGTGTTTATGGTATTTTCGAATGAATGAATGAATGAATTAAAAATTATTTCCCTATATTTGACCGAAATAATATGTATAATGTATTAAAATCCGCTAATCTTGGGTATAGCTAACATTAAAAGGATTGATAAAACGCTTAGAGCAATAAGCAGTAGAGACGCGAAGATCTAGACCCCCATCAAATTCCTTTTACGGCGGAGTTATTAATCCTATTTTATTTTATTACATTTTAAAAATGTTTTGTTCCTAATCAAGAACGAGCTTTTTTTAACCGAAACGTAACACTAAACCATTATCACAAAAACAACTATATTGACCATAATATATAAATAACACAAAAGTAAACTGCGCTGTTGAATACTTTTTTGCCATTCAATTGCTAAAAGATCGTTCTTGAGTAAGGAGTAGTAGTACGATACAAATGCTGCTGCCGCCGCTTTTGGAGCTGCCGCAGCCGCTGCCACCTCTGTCAGGGCGGGCCGTTCCCATACTCGGTGCGAAGGTCGCGTCTGGTCCAGCCATGGCCCCTGACCTCGTGACGTCCAACCAACCACTTAGCTCCACGCACCACGCAGATTTAATGATCGATGCTCTCCACGCCCGAACTTCCTCTTCCGCGCCTAAGCGGCCGCAGAGTTTGTGTCATTTGTAGGCCTGTTTTATTGAATCATTATCTCTACGTTATTTCAATAAAGATTGCGAAATGCTTTTGCCATACATTAAGCAAAGTACGTGACGGAATTGCATTAATGAGCGTTCAATGGATGCATCAACACACACACACACACACACACACACACACACACACACACACACACTTAGACATACAGATACATACATACATACATACATACATACGCACACGCACTCAAACACATGAATTAGTAACAATTTTAATTCCTGCTTAACAGAAAAAATACTTAAAATAAACAGGCGCAATGCAACACGCATTGCGATGCAATATTCGTTATCGGGCAAAACTCGAAAACTGTGCGACCTAAACTCACCTGTTTGTGGGCCCCATTTTTTTAAAAGCTGTATTCCATGAAATGAAAACTTTTGAGCTCTTCGCTTAATTTTTTTAAAATTCGAGTTTCTGGGTACAAAACCTTTTTAGAATTTCTAATTTCGTATGTCAGGGGAGCTATTGGACTCTTCGCCGTCTTAAAGTTTAGCAAAGGATTTCCTACTAAAAAAATAACTTGAAATAAATCTTCTGGAATTCCTCCAGTGGGAACGTGCGAAATACTTATGAAGAATGGAGACAATTCTATTATATTTTCGTTCATGAATATTTCGTTCGTAAGTGGGAAAATGTGAATAATAAATATTAAGTAAGAATGTGCAGGAAGGAGTTTGCAGGATGAATTTTTCCAGTCAGTAAGCACCAGCGCATACATGTGAATGTAATTCGCATACATCGACGATTATACTTGCAAATGTGTAAGAGAAGTGTCTCAAGGTAGCTAAAAGGACATAATTGAATTGAAAGAAATATCTTGTAATTTTTTCGTGCTTCACATGGCATTTCTAGAGTTCTACCTCCGAGCCAGAGGCGATATTTCTTTGCAACCATCCAGTCTCCTTGACTGGGTTAGAACCAGACAAACTATTATTGCTATAACGCGGAGAAAATTTGCGGTTTGGTTCTGTATAGCCGGGTTTCTGTACGACCTCTAATAGATGCAAGTAACAACTTAAGAGTGTAAGAGGCAAACGACAATTGCAGCAGATATCAGAATTCAAACCTCACTTATTCCCCCGTCACCCATTAAGCCATTACCTTTTTGCTCATTAGTTTCTACCGCCTACCTGCTTTCACCGCTGTAAAAGAGTAACCTAGTCTGTCAAGTAATTCGCAGAGTGAACAGCCATACAAAAAAATAAGAGGATTACAATTAAGTCGAGCTTAGCGTATTTCCTGGTCGGATCTTTATAAGGATATTTATATGATGCTGTTTCTTGGTTCAGGTACCTAACTGAATACATGTGGGGAATATGTTTATCTGATCCTCCAGGAATTCTTCTGTGGTCTGTTGGAGGATGGTGGTTATGACCTCCGATGAGGTCGTCAGTTGACGACATTAAACCGACCAAAGCTGCTTGCGCAATAAGAACCAAGCTGACTCGATGACCTGACTTAATCCATCTACTCTTCAGGTCAAAAACATTTCACCTGCCTCTTCATGTAAACAAGAGGCAATAGTAGTATTTATTACGCTAATTCTAATTAGTTACCTGTGCTTGATCCACTGTGATCAGTCACCCTCTGTTTCCGCAAGGGTGCTCAGCCATGACAAGAATATCGCAAGTGAAATCAGGTGAGTTGTTCCAGGTAGTTCAACTTCCGATTCCATACAGCTGTCGCTATGAGAAAATAAAACACTTATTTGTGCTAGTGCGTTTCCATCACCAGGTAATGCTAAGCTTCCTTAATGATGGTTTGTGATGACTAGGGGGCGGATTTTGATGACAAAACATCGCCAAAAATGATCAATAAAATGCTCAGAAAATACTTTAAAAATGCCTTAAAATCAAAGAAAAATGACTTTTTTTTATCAAAACCAGTTCGGAGGAACAACTCAAGCTGTTGGATAGATTACTGATGCAATCGAGGCTTCTTCCATTCATTCGAGTGAACTCAGCCTTCAAACTTTTGGTTTGGACTGTTCTTTACCAGGAAATCTGTCTTTAATGATCCCGAAATCGGCCGAATCGGCAATGGCGCTGATACACGTCACAAGAATTACCTCACAACTGCTGTCAAAACAATTTCTGAGCGAACAAATCGAATAGGCTACTGAGCAATTCTGTAAAGAACATTTGTAGCATCTCGTAAATATTACTTCACGCGAGTACCATTAAAAGTGACATTAAAATCTACGAAGTCAGCAGAAAAAGCATTGAACATGACTGAAAAGGGTAAAAATGACTTGTTAGTCGAAATCGACAAAAAATGCAAAATAATGACCTATACAAATAGGTCATTTCCCTTTCTCAGAACATGAAATGAATTCCTATACTAAACGGTATTGTTCTAAAGTGAAAAGAAAAAACTCCCAACAGCTTCCAAATTCATTTCCAACCAATACCGGCAATGGGGTTAGTTTGAACACTATCTAAAGGCAGATACGACGCAAAACAGGACATTGTGCTCTGAACGAACTGGATACAAATAAATTAAGAAAATGTATTTGTTTATTAAACATTTATGTGTATATTTTGTTATTTACAAACAAATAATAAACTAAATGTATTATTATAATAATACTATTACAAGCAATACTTTTCAGTAATCCATTACTTGTGGAGGATTTCCCCCGCCAAATACCTCCCCTTGAGGGGGAGCGCGTCAGCCGGGTCACGCTCTGACCTCCCGACTGGTCTCCCGGTTTGTATGGTACTGAAAGGCATACACATGAGTAAGGGAGAGGACAGGACAAGGAAGCGGACGGAGAGATTGCGTGCGGTCAGTGACCCGTTTGTTAGGGTACTGCTCCGGCATTCGCCTGACATTGGTCGGAGAAACCAGAGAACAACCGATCGCCATAGATCTTCTCTAGTTCGAATTTGATCCAGCTATTTTCGAAATTCCACCACCCTCCGGACTCAAGCCCTATGATCTCCACACATGAAGTCTTACAGCGGAAGCAATTGTTGTCTTCGAGCTATCTGAGCTGGCACAATGCAACGATTATTTCTGATTTCTGGCAGAATATACTTCCGACCCTAGGATTTTAATTGTCTCAAATGTTTCACAAGATCGTTTCTGTGGAGCGAGAAAACACGAGCCGCGAAAATGATGGATACAGGAATCTGGAACAAATTCTAAATCTTGGAAGGATGAGTAGCAGTAGAAGAAAGCTGAAAACATTTCGTTGTCTATGTCTTCAGAAATGTTAGTGTAGTTCGTTTCAAAGTGCATGTGCGGCGCGGGGCACCAGCGTCGCACCCACGTCTTCCCCTCTGGCTCCTACTCCTCGCCGAGCCCCGCCCCCTTGCCGCAGCCGCGGCGTAATCGTTCCGGCCTCGGCGGGTGACGTCACCGCCCACTCGGGTTCGCCTCCCGCCGCCACCGCAGCGGATTCCACGGTTCCCCGCCGCGCCACGCCATTCCACGCCACGCCACGCCGCGCCACGCCGTTGCGCCTCGCTCGCTTCCACGAAGGCGACCTTAGCTCGCCACGGCAGCGCGGCCCGACATGAAAGCCGCTCTATAAAGAGCCCTGCCCGCAGGCCAATGCAGTTGATGTAGATAGCCTTCCTGGGAGCGCTGACGGCGAGAGGAGAGGTCAGCTCGCTTCCTTCAATACAAAAGAAGCTTTGCGAACTTCCTCGGCACACGTGGACACTCGCGTGCTTTAAACTCGATTGGGAAGAACGCTCTCCTCCCGCCTTGAAGTGCTTCCAATCAATTCTTTGGTTTCAAGTTTTATTTAATTTTTAATTTATCCTCGATTAGAAATAATCGTTTTTTTCTTATTCATCACATTTTCTTAACAGTTATCTGCTGAAATGATTATTCATTTACATTTGTGGGATAAACACTAAGTTTGTGTGCATTTCGTGTTGTATTATTGAAACTTACTGAAGCTGCAATTTACACGACGAATCTGTGGGGTTTATATTAGTTATTCGTATGTTCTAAATTGAAAAAAAATCTTAAAATTGATCAGTTTTACAAACACTACTAGTTTCTGAGTTAAATAGTTCATGACATATTAATTCTTTGGAAGGTTCTTTAAAAATTTCGAGTAATAGTGGTTTTCTTTCATGGACAAGAAGCAAATTTATTTTTTCCTGGCTACTTCGAAACACAGGCAACTCACTTATATTTTCTCTCTTTATATGAGAAAGAAAATTAAAAAATTCGTTGCTATATTTCGATTTGTAAATATGCGTGTTGAGAGGGGAATCATACCTGCTAAAGTGAAAGAAGCATTAAGCAACTCAAATCGAGAGTAAAAGGAGTGGGCTATCCATAAATAAAGAAAAATGGAACCACGGAATTTAACCGTGGAAATCTCACTGCAGAGCCTTTAAACCTTTAAGAGAGTGCTTGTTCAGAAACAGAGGTTTGTGCTAGATTTAAATTAATATAACACTTAGTTTCGATTTATTAAATAAAGTTCGAGCTTACTATTTTTCTCAAATCTCAAGAGTATACCGTTTTGGAAAATGATAATTCAAAAAGAAATGCATCTTTGTGATTGCACCATGAGACAACATTTTTTATTATGTACGATACTCTGATTCAGAAAAAGTATGACTAATTTTCTATTTGGGACTATTACATAAATAATCATCCGCTTACATAAATAATCAGAACTTATGAAACACACTTCAGGAATGCAATTACACTAATCTTCTGCTTTTTTGAGTAACATTAACTTTGATGGGGGGAAAAACGACAAGAATATTGAAGACTAATAGACGCTAATGTATAAGCGTCAATAAAAGCATTATTTTTTACTTAAAAGAAACGTAATCGCAATTTTCGAGCACATGAGCAATGACTCTTTTTCACAGTATACAATCAGGACGAGAAAATTTGTGACGTCTAAATTTGTTCTTTCGCATGAATTATCTAATATTTCTCCACTTTCACGTCGAGTTGGACATTTGGATCTTAAAGAACACTTCGCTGTTTTATAATGCACGCATAATGAAAACAAATTGCTAATTTTCTTACCCGAAGAAAATGCGATATACTGTCGTATCTCTTGCAGATTATAACTCAAGGCTGCATGACCTCTATAAGACATTTCCGCTATGTGGAGAACTTTTGTTAAAAATATGGTGTCATCAGCTAAGCAAAAAGAAATTCCGATCTTATGAAGAAACAAAAATTTGTCACACATTATTATTTAATTAGACGTTATTAACGAACAAAATTTGTATCAAGAGGACTTCAAAATTCCATAATCAAAATATTTTCGTAGTCGTTGCCTTTAGTGAATTCGTCATGTCATTTTGGAAATTTTACGTGTATTACGTCAATTTATTATTTTTCCTGAAGCATTTTCCGTTAGGAAACAATTCGCGAAACTTAGAATCTTTTAGTGTTAAAAGGTATTGATTCATTTCTCATCGAACACATTTTTATAGAATAACCGTCTCGAAATTGGACATCCGACCAATATGTTTGTTGTTGAAAGGAGTACAGGAGAGCATCCTGAAGGACAATTGACAATAAGATGCTAATTTTGGAAACTGATTTATAAGCTATAGGGACCGTAGTACAGTTACCCTCAACTCACTGAGAGCGCAAACGAGGCGGCAGAAAATTGAAAACATAAATTCGGGCATCATCTGATAAATACTCATATATCAACTGGTATGTGAAGCTCATAACACATGAAACTATTATTTAAAAGAACTAGGTCAATGCTGAACAACAGTTCTACTACCGTCAGCATTATTTAAAAAACGGCAGACGCTGAACATTACAATGGTGAAATATAAAAAATGAGCAAGGATTGACATGTCGAATTTGCTCTTCAAGTGATGAAAATAAACAATTTGTGATAATGTGGTTTTTCTAACGATCAAGAAAAATCTGCAGTTGTGTCGAATATTTCCATCTTCTTATGTATGCATTGTTTGAACTCCTTACATGTATTTTTCATTTAATTTTTACTTTCTCGTCTTATCAATATGGTGTTAGTAAAGATAAGAGGGGCTTTCTAAGATTTCATTGGCAAAATCTTTTTCACCGACTGTGGAGAGCCGGAAGGGTAGTGCGTATGTAATATTTATTTAATTCTATCGGTTATCTAACTAATTGTAATATTTATTATTAAATACAATTATTTAATATTCTTTTTCAGAAAATTCGAAAATCGTCCTAACTTTACTGTGAGTAATCGGCTTTATAATAAATATTCTTAGTTAGAATATCCGGATTTCTCTTTCCATGATGCTGTCTACAGTATTTATTTAGAACCGTCTGATATTAAATGTGTAGAATACATGCACTCCACATTTTTTGTCAAAGAATGATAAAAATCAAGATTATGGGTTTGATCAGTTGATGGTTTTTTGTTTGTAAATTGAACGATAACCATGTAGTTTAAAAGAATGACTTAATAAAGCATTAAACAGCAACAATGCGGTGCATTGAACCTTCAAGCTTCGTGCCAGAAACCATACCTTTTACGTGTGCTTGGTAATAAGCACTCAAATAGCGTCCTTCCGAACGTTTTAGAGCTTACAGAACCTTGGTCCTGTTGGTGAAAAATGTTGATAAATAGTTCCCCAGTACTTTATATGTTATCCCTTCTCATTTCTGTGTCAATGCCGTGCGTAGCTAAATCATCGGGACCGGGTTATCTTGAGAGTGAATTTTTAATTTCCACGTCTTTGTATTCCTTGTTTTTTTTACCGAGGCACCGGATTAGGATCAACGCATCAATTGATGTCATGGTAGTGCCTTGACCGAGAGATCCTAAGCTTCGAATCCCGTCGGTAGCAGGACTTGGACAGTAAGTCGAATTCAGCCGATGACGGGAGGAGAATTCTAGCGGCCGTCAGTTCTGATCGAAAGTTTTCCATGGTTTCTCCAATCAAGACCTGGCGAATGCCAGAGCAATACTCTAACAAACGAGCCACGGACCACGTGCGATCTTTCCTCCCTCTTCCTTGTCCTATCCTCACCCCCAAAACACACTTTCTCTTACGCCCTGCTCTACCACACATATCTGGAGACGAGTCGCGAGTTGAGAGCTTGTCCCAGGCGGAACGGTGCCCCGCTGGTGGGAGATACCTTGTTGGGGAAATCCCGTGTAGGTCGACGTCGGATCTCGCTATTACGAAATGAAAATATAAAATTTGGAACGAGTTGTATTAATTCGTGGGAAAGAACAATTGAGGCGTGTATCGTCGGTTACTATGGACGCAGTTTGTTGGAGGAGGGATTGAGGAGAGTTCGCTAATGAATGGACGCCTGAATGTAGGCCGGGATATTTAGGTGACATTCTGTTTTAAATCCCAATTAGCAGGAACTTCAAGATATTGGAAGTTTCCTGGGGGGCAGGTACTTCAGAAAATGAATCGGTGGTTCTATAGTAAGGAACAAGATATCCGCGGAAGCGGGGAAGGTAACATATGCCGATTGATTCTGGTTACAGAATTAATCGGCATATGTTATCGCATATATATGAATCGGCAAGAATTCACGAATAAAAATATATTTAGTTGTGTTTGAACTTTGTTATTTCTTAAATTACCTCAAGAGAGACCAAGGGACGACTGCAGCTGAAATTATTGGCGTTCACGTATCGCGGCATTCACCTATGCATGCGCTGTTGTGGGAACGTGAGTTCAATAGATTCGTAATACTCACCATCCAGCGGAAGATCACCGTCCCCTCTCGCAATGAAACATGCACTAAACTTACAGGGCTAACGATTTTAGCCGTTGACGCGTCAGGAAACCCTAATCAATCGATCGATCTTACCTAAGCCAGGGCTCCAACCCTCAATACGTTCCTGTGAACGCGTTATGAACGACGCGCGAATTTCTGTTGCAGCCCTGAAGGGTCTGGGCTCGAAGGCGGAGCAGCTGCTGGAGAAGAAGAAGACTGACGTGGAGCAGCTGGCGGAGCAGAAGAAGCAGGCGGCGAGCTCGCTGCTGGAGGAGCAGGCCAAGAAGACGGGCGACCTGCTCTGGCAGACCAAGAGCGACGTGGAGAAGGCAGCGCTCGACACCGCCACCGACTCCAAGAAGGCCGCCATCGACGCCTTCGACGCCGAAGTGGGCAAGGCCGAGCAGGCGGTGAGCACGCCTACCCTCCCCCGCCCGGGATATGGGACTCTTGAGTACAGAGGAACGAATATTTACTCGCGTCATCTTTGCGCAAGAAAACTGATACATTTCAAAAACTAGTTTTTTAGTTAAATGAAATATATTTAGAAAATGGTATCTTTTTGGAAGTAAAAATTTCATAGATAACTAGACATCCAGTATATACAGAGTAAAACAGGATGTCTTAGACTCGAAATAAATGGCACCTTTCAAATTAAAATCATTCTGCAACATGACAATTTGTGAGGGTCACTTTTCTTGTGAAACAATTATTTCTAATATCCATTTCGAAGCCTAAAAGCTTCTGGAAAATCAAACATCGTTCTGTATATTAATGATAATAAATTTAGACAAAATTGGCTTAGAAAAAATCTGCTGACACGAAGTAATCGCGAGGGAATTGTCAACTTCCATCACTGATATTTAATGGTAAAAATGAGACAATACACTATGATAATTTGGCAATATTAATTGTATCTAACAATGTACGTTAGTAACAATGTTAGTATTTTCTTTACATTGCAAGATATTACTTTATTATTATTATTATTATTATTATTATTATTATTATTATTATTGTGACTTGGAATGTTTTGTATAGTTCATTCAATTGTAGATCTTTAAATGATGTCATGCACTTCGTGAAAAAAATGTGAATAATGAATAATAACATGAAGGAAAAGTTTCAGCCTGCCGCGCAATTCCCATTGGTTTTCAAACTATTTCGTGTTGAAATACACTCTGCTGTGTTTAATTTTTTTTTATTTCCAGTAATTTCATTGGTCTTCTATTAGCTTTATGATCTAAAAATGCATGATATCAAGTTGTAGGTATCGTTGAGTGGTGGCAGTTAGTTGACTGTAGAATAGGTAAATAGTGACATTTCGGAATTAAATTTTGGAAGAGTTGATATTATGCCCGTAATATAATTAAATTTCGACGCAGTTTTCAAGAAAATGTCAACGGATGGCACACAAAATATAAAAAACTAATTGGTGAAAAAACTTACTTTACAAAAACAATTAATTTAACGAGAAAACTCATAAATTTGCATAGATTTTGTATAAAATGAAACATTGAAAACATAAGACGTGACAAAGTAATTTAGAAACAAAGTTTAAATACTGGTTGCAAATAAAGCATGTATGTTAAACATTAAATCGTTTAATAAACTGTCTCAAATACGGTCGTAGAAATGTTGATCCGAAACTTTCTTGTACATTTTTTTTCTTCGTACGAACAAATTAAAAAATCTGGAATGTTTAACACTTACACAATATGTTAAGAAGTTCAACTCTTTATTTTGTCGGTAGATAACATTCCTAGATTTGCTTAGCTTGCCAACTTTTATCTTCTGTGGTGACAGAACTCGTTTCAAGGGTCATCACTTGAGCATGAAGACTCCGGATGTCGATCATTCCAGAGCAATATGATGGCTAATGATAAGCTTTAAGATCTTAAGTAAGCCACCAATTTCTCGTTCTTAAATAATATATCCAATTCACGTCATTTATAGAATGATTAGATTCTACCAATCGGATGCTCATTTATATTTCGACAATTATAGTTTTACTGAAATATTCGGAAAATACTTAAAAAATATATTTTTGGAAATTAACGGTTGTATTACATGAAGATTTATCAGAAAATACACACGAAAGCATTCGCTGTCGGTGTCTACGATAACTGGACTTTAAGAAAATCATGATATAATTTCTTTGGCAGTGGAATGAATTAGCAAAGGCATCATGAACATATCAATTTTTCATCAATTCTTATCATTTGAATATATTGAATTATTGTGGTTGACTCATTAGATTAAGCACAGACCTCATTTACCATGAGGATTTGACGATGATTACAAATTCCTTGCAGGCGCACTTCTAAGCCTTCGCGACTCGATTTATACTACAATCTCTCTCCGACAGCAGAAAACAATCAAATTCCTTATCTCCGATTCATGAGCATAAAACCGGAGTTTCATAAACGTATAGCATATACAGGTTTAAGGTATAAAGTACATGATCCAGTGAGAGTATGAATATTTCTTGAAGAAGAAATGTTTTTGTCTTGTGTGCGCCATGATTTAATAACGATGTCTAATACCACGTAGATGAAATGTAAGGACCGCCAAATTATTTTACAATGTCACTCATGTGAAGTGTCATCATGGTAGTAATAAATTAGAAAAGATGGTGCTTTTCATTCCCCCTTAAAATGTACGTCTTTGGTGCCGCGCACTTGGCTTCATTTTAGTTTCAAGGACATGCTCTTTTTCTGACTTGCCTTATCGCACTGACGACACCATACGAAATCGTCCTGAACTCCAGAACCATTTCTTGCCATCCATGAAAACAAAATTCCAACACGAAGGACGCTGTCAAGGGTGACATACCACCTCACGGTGAATGCCAAAGGAAAGCATTATGTATCCCAATGCGTTGTATCGTTGAAACTGTGCTTAGTCTTCGGGAACATTACCGTACTGCGTCCACTGCTGCGGCTTCGAACAGCTTTGGCATTTAGTGCCAAAATCACGTTTTTAGGGCACACTTTCACATTGTGAGCAGCTAATCTTGTACTTTTGTGGATCAATTTATTGAAATTTATTAGTTTCAAAATTGATTTCAATTTGGTTGAATGCTTTCTTAATGTATTTTTAACGCATATCTTATTAAAGATATGCGGATTTAAAGAATATTAAGTTCATTAGAGGAAGTATAATTATCATTCATCAGAGATTCTGTGACATGACCACTTCAAAACGCATTACATTTTGTTGAAGATTACACGATTTCATATGTTGATCCTCGTTTAAAATAACGACGAAAAGTAGAATCATCTTCGAGGGAGAGGGTAAGTGACTTTTCTGTAGGAATCAGAACGAACTCTTGGGTTTTCAGAGAACGTAATTTTTTTAGCGAGAAAAGCAATAAAACTGTGCAGACGAATTTTCGCCATGAAACCATTCAGAGACGCAGTTTAGGCTGTACTTGGTGTCAATATAAAAGTAATTGTAATAGCTTATAATGTTCTTTAAAACGCTACTGTTCATTTCATTGACGACACTATTTCGAGGGGTTCATTCTAAATTAAAACTGTTTATTCTTCAGATATGTCTCCCCCACCAGCAAGCGCTTCTCACAACGAATGTATTCTGCAAAAGCATTTTAATGAAGCGGAAGGTGCCACTTGAAAACTCTACCAACTGCTAGCAGGCTCGCTAGTTCAGAAAAAAATAGTAAAATCTGTCCATAATGATAATGATAAATTAAAAAAGAGGTAATTTGGAGAAGAGGCAAAGTAAATAACCTGCGCCCGAAAAGTATACTAATGTCGCGTTTGGACAGAATTTACCGCCGTTCGTCAACCATTCGAGCTGAATGTAAGGAGAACCAGTATAGCATAGAAGCTGTGGAGACGACGTAAGTGACATAAGGTCAAAGGTGGATTAATGCAATAGAAGACTACGCACGTACTAAGATCCACCCCTGTTTCACTGGTGGGTCCATTATAAGTTTTTAATAAATTTGTATTAAGCAATAAATATTTAAAAGGTTAAGTATTTTAATTAGAAATGCTGTACTGTTTCTTTAAATTACTGTTGAACTCGAATATTCAATATTTCAGTAGCCTCTTCTACATTATTTCAGTTGTATAGATGATTTCTTTGTCTCTCACACCACCGCAACCAATCTTTACAACAGAGGATTTAAAAGAAAGAACATTCACAGAGACTTGACGAATTGCATTTTAGCTTTAAAAATATGAAGGATATGTTGAAAAAAAAAACAACTAAATATTCATGCCAAATGCAACCTGCAATTCTCGGGCAGCGGTGTTAAAATCTATATAGTTATATAACTCCAAAACGAAGCCTTCTAGGTACTTAAAACGTGCAAAAAGAAACTTTCCTCACACCGTAATCTACAGAATGAGATCTTGGACATTCTTTTACATTTTTGCTGGTTCGGCGCTTCTCGATACTTCATTGCATTCCAATTTTAGTTTGAAACATTGCAAAGAGGGGGGGTACTTGCCCGATCCTGTATTTTTACGTGGACGACTACACGTATCTTTCTCAAGAGTAAACATTTTTTCTAATATTTTTGTGACTATCAAGGAAAGCGAAAATAAACTCTTAAAGAAGATTGCATATTTACTTCAACTTTTTTTAAGAAAGTGTTGTGAATTGTTCCAAGAACATGTCTATAAATTTGAATAAACATTTTTGGAAAATGTGTTTCAAATATCAATTGTATTGGTTTTATTTTATCGGATATTCTGAAAGTATACTGGAAGTTAACTTTATTAATTTTTAAACAATAAACACGTTTTATTAAAAACTTTCCCCCTTAATATGGAAATAGAAAGATAGGGAAGAGATTAGGGTTTAATATTCTAGTTATTGAAAAGTCTCCTAGTTTAGTAAGGTTTGGGGCTCGTTAAGATGTTATTCCACGATCTTGAGCGAGTAAGCGAATACTGATTCCGCGCTAATTACTTAGAGTAGTCTTGTAATTGCGGTGCATTTTATAACCCGGGAGATTACGGTGTCCTTTCCTAGCTAAAACACGAGCCCTACGCAGACTCTCAAGTTGGCTTGTGAGTTTCCCTGACAGGGTATCTCCACCCGAGGGACACCATCCAAACTGGGACACTCTTTATCCTCACATGTTTAGTGCCTACGGTCATGCATGTCTCAACTATAGTTGACTTCGTTTGTAAGGGGCAGATTATTGTAAGGATAAGCTCGTGCTCTACAATTGAAATTAAACCTGTCGCGTTGTCTTGGCGCAGGTGGACGGTGCCATCACCCAGGCGTCGGAGGCTGTGGACCAGAAGATGAAGGAAGCTGACCAGTTCATCGACCAGAAGCGCGACCAAGTGCACACTGCGGTGAAGACGGCGTCGGACAAGGCGCACGAGACCACCGACACCGCCTCCGGCTCCCTCCTGGGCAAAGCCAAAGGCATCCTGCCTTGTAAGTAGCGTTAGGCCTAAACAGCTTTTTTTAAATTTGTTTTACGTAAAAAAAAAACCAGTAAAAACTGTGTATGACGTGCTATGAGGAAAAGTGAATTGTGTGCACATTTTCAAAATTCTGTGATGCCTACACTGTCATATACTACTTGAATTTTTAAGAAAGAAAAAAAAGCTCCCTGTAATAAAATCTATTTTCAAGGATAAATAAGCAATAAATTTTGGGCTCTTATCCATGTTGTCCTTCGGAATAATACTTCCTGCCGCGACAACATGGAAACGATAACTTGAATAATTGTATTTCCCACTGAATTCTAGAAGACGTGCCCAGAAAATGAAGCTCCTTTCGCAAACTTCGTTAATTTTACTCATAGCGATACGACTGTAGAGTAGTTAAGAGACGTGGAGGTTGCCCGACGATATATGTTTCGATTTTAGAGGAACGGAAAGAAACATGCACAAATAAGGCTCCTATAACTTTGCAATCAAACAGACAAAACCAGCCATTCCATGATATGTAATTCGCATGTTGTGCCAAGTGAGTGAGTGAGCGAATGTACTTATGTTTGATGAGTGTACGTACGTACGTACGTACGTACGTGCGTGTGTGTGTTTGCTGATTGTGGGTGTAAATTGAATGCGATGTGTGCATGATCGTTGAATGTGTGTGTTTATTACATGTGATGAGAGACTTCGTGTGGGATGTCTGTGAGAATATGAAAAACTTCAAAACCCTCTTCGGGGGTGCCAGCAGGCACTTCCATCTCCACCGCGATTCAGTAAACGCGCAAGGCTAGTTCGGGGTCCGGAGCCGACGAATGGGGCTGAAATTATCCTCTTCCTGTCCACCTACCGGAAAGTGGAATATCTCAGAAGATAATCCCTAGAATAAGAGTAGGATCAGCGGCGTCTAGCGAAATTACATTTCATTCTATAGCACGGTTTTAATTATTATCAAGATTGTATTGTCATCGGTTTCATCTCCACTCGAGTCGCTTCTTTCATTCTTTCTCAAAACATCTCAGATTTCTATGGTTATTATTTAATAAAACACTACTTGTAAAACTATTTAAATCGTTGAGCCTTCTCTGCAAATTAGGTTCCTTCAATAGTTGAATGAGATAGCCTCTAAATTCCACTTTAACTTCAGTCCTGATATAATGAACGATGGGAAATATTAAGCTACAGCTTCTTTGTTCCGAATCGCGGGGATGGTTCAGTCACTAGACCACCTCTTGCAGATCTCCTTGCCATGAGGTGTCTCAAAATAATTGCTTAACGATGTGAGCGTCCTCAACCAACAGGAGTGTGTCAAGGTGCCCTCTGTTGGGTGGGAAACGCGGTGACTAGACCCAAGGTCAAGCATCAAGTGTTCAGAAGTCATCCCCTATTTACGTCATTGCGACCTCAGTTATGTAAAGAAACTCTTCATGCATCAATAAGGCTTAATTGTTATTTGAGGAGAAAGATCAGTTAAAGTGTTAATCAATATTACAAATTCTGTATCAAGCTTTAAAGCAATAAGGAATAAGATGAAGCACTCAACTTCATTCATGTCAACGTAAATTATATTCATAGCACGGATGGAAACTCATAGTATACCCTTATAATATTTATATTTTCAGTTTGAATCATTTCTCTGGACAATTATTTCGATGGAAAGGTTAATAAAGTTTGAAAAAATTATCAACTCAGTGTTCAACATTTTCACAAATTTACTACAAGATCCATGATTCTGTTCAGGATGGCCTAATGCATTAACTTTTTATTGCTTCCAGTGTAAGGTTTAAAAAAATTAATATTAGATGATACAATTCCTTTTCAATAATAAAATGTTTTCTTTTGCCTTTAAAAATAATGAAACCATTTATTCACTTTTATGTTTCAGTCTAAATGGCTGAGCACGTGAGGCAGGCTGTCACGGCCCCTGCCTGTTCGCCCGCCCACTCGCCTGCCTGCGCTGCGCGCTCTTTCTCGCATTGTTTCCGAACTAACACGCCATCGACCTCGTGGTGAAGGTTGCGTCATCACTTCTACGTTACACAGAAAATCGCTCATTCAAACTCGCTGTGCTCGCACTCGTGCTTTGCATCGGTCCCAGGGCATAACAGCGTAAAGCAGTATTCATTTGTTACAATTCACACCAGAAAGGTTGTAAAATGTTTCTGGAAATGGAATTGTGTTGATAATGTAAACTCTACTGAGATCTCATTTTTCATTTAAGGGAGGGACGATATGACATCTGGAAAGGAGGTAAATTTCACTTCAACTCTTTCTGTTGATTCAACCCTATTCCCAATGGATACCGTCACTCACCAGTGTACTTGTCGAATTTATTTCTTCTTGTTTGAGTACATCCCTACTAGCATTTTTTTTTTTTGTATTCATTAGGATTTTTGCGCTGTGTAGCAAACATCAAAAATCAGAAGGAAATGTAGTTCTTTTGAGTTATTTTTAAACAAAGAGCGAAGTAAACAAGTGACTTTGGTGTTGTAAAGAAATGGAATTGAAAAACATACAGCAGAAGCATCATTAAAATCATCCTTTACCTTTAAAACCAAAAACTGGTAATGTAAGAGAAGCGTTGACGACACCTTCAGCTCCTGCATCAGCATCGTGTTCACTAGCCGCTTTGAAACAAGTTCTGTCTACACATATACTGTTTAAGTTTTGTAAATTAGTAGAACGTTAGTTCGTACTTTTCATAGTGGCAGAACTCAGAGAGGTTGGAAAATGTGTTAATTAAACTGTGCCTAAGATTCTCAAGAGGTAAGGAAATGGTTTTCTGTTAGGAATAATTTAGTGTACTCACGTATAGAATGTGTGTGCACCGTGATCAGTGAATTATTTGAGAAATATGAAGCATTTATTGCCACTGAGAAAATGATACTCAGTATATTTTGCCTTATCTGTTGTTGCAAACATATTTGCCTAATTTCATAATCCTAAATTAAATATTTTTTAATGTGAGTCTTAAAAAGCATTTAAGCGCAAAAGTGTATTATATTTTCGCTAGCCTTACAGTGTAAAGAAATTAGCTACAGTATTGATTTAATAAACTGCAGGCAGTGTTAGCAGATTTGGATGTTAAAAATTTTAAATGTCATGATGTAAGTCAATAAATGTGAAAATCAAGAAAATTTCAAGTGTTTTTATTTATTTTTATATCTTCTAAAATGGTCGTGTGTTATATGTAAGACTGCTTCATTCATTCATTTAGCTAATTCATTTTTTCTTTCATTGAGCCAGACAATTCATGCACTCCTCCCTCCATTCATCAACCCATCCAATCCATTCACATTAATATCTTTAAAAATTTCATTCTTTCATTCTATTCAAGGGTAACGATATTTTACAATTTCCCGCGCATTATTTTAGTACTGAAATTATATAAAATTAAATTTTTATCAATTTAAATTAGTGTAGGGCTTGTTTCCAAAGTGAGGTAGTATCTCAATTTCCGTTTGTTTTCTAGTTTTACATATCAATATATACTTAAGACGCCTTGTACATTGTCTTAAGTTGCTAAAGGGGCCATGACATCAGCCAGGTCGATTCGGGAATATCAATTTTAGAAAGATCGGCTGAACCGTTTAGCCGCTAGCGTTTTGACGGATGGACGGACGGGCGTTTGGTCGTCATTCGATTTTTCGGTATCAAGGACCCACAAAACAAGGATTCAGGCTACACCACGTGTTAGAGGATTTTTTCTTTTTAAAGTTAGCAACTGGATTTATCCACTTTTTCGTTATCAGGGCCTTATAAGAAGAGTTTTTCTGCCGAAAACTCGCCGTTTTTTCCGCACAGCATTATATAACGTGCTCACAAATGCGAAAACGGTAGGTACAACAAAGGTATATAGTATGTAATTTTATTAATCCATTGAAAGGACCAAGCATTGAAATATTTTTTAAATATTATGTATTTAATATTACACTAGAAAGGATAAAAATTTTTTAAACTAATAGTCAATGTACAACAAAATGTTGCGTACACGCAACTTTGGGACCTTAGGGTATATCAATTCATCTTGTCATGGGACGACTGAAAACAGTTTAAATGGAGATGAACATAGGATTTTTTACATTTATAAATTGTAGTGCTTTTGCATAATCTGCACCTCCTGGCATTGGTCTCTCCCGATCATGTGTTCTACATCATGATTGATTGATTCCGGTCGCGTCAACTGCTAAGTTCATTAGTCTCCTAAATGCAGTGCATGTTTTTTATCACGGGATTTGGCGGTAATTTTCCCCTCGATGGCGAGATACGACGCGAACCTACCTGTTAGCATGCGGGGTTTTTAGTAGGTATCTACCATTAGCAGAGCACCCACTCAGCCGGGACCAGCTCTAAGCTCCCGATCGGTCTCCTGGTAGTGTGTGTGCAAGTGACGGGGGAGGATAGGACAATGATGAGGAAGGAATGATCGCGGTCCGTGGCCCGTTGGTTGGGGTACTGCTCCGGCATTTGCCTGGTATTGCTCGGAGAAACCAAGAAAAATCACGGGTGAGAGCAGCGGACCGCACGAAATTTTCTCCGGACGGCGGCAGAACTCGACCTAACTATATAGCTAGTGACGAAAATCTCGAACACTAGGACTTCACGGTTAGAGGCACTGCAATAACAAATTGATGCCCTGAGCCACCTCTTTCGGTATCCGTACATCATCATAACGTACTTCTTTAGGTAGGGAAGTGCTTGTGGGTCGACCAAAATGGTATTTTTCAGTCTCCTGTGTATTCATTGACTCAATATTGCACTCACTTCTTTTTGCAGTCTTCTGATTTCATTAGTCATGGCTAAGTAAGAGCAAAAATTGTTGTTGTAACATATTTTCTTTGGTCACAAAATTATACGAGTATATTTTCCACGAGTTGACAATTGCACAGTCAATCAATTTTTCTTCTTTTCTCTACAGAAAACCATGATTGTGCACAGCATCAATCGTATTTGCAGTAATAAGGTCAACATCTTTCTCCAATACTGAAACAAGTGCAGCAGTTGATAAAAGCCTTTATTTTCGTCTATCATTCCCGAAATAAGCTGTATTTTAGTAGAAGAAAAATAATTACGCATAAAGTTTTTTTTATACAATGATGCAACAATGCAGGATAAGACACTATCTCCAAGATGAGATAATTATATTAGGTACGGATATGTGAAACAGTAGTTCAATGTCTGTTACTCAACGATTACATTCCAATTGCATTTGTTCTATCATGTTTGGATCAAATATTCAGTAATCCCAACGTTGCGTAAAAGCAGCATTATTGTAAATTGTCAATAATGTGATAAATCTTTCTTGTCAAGCTCCGCGGTGGGCTAGCTATTTGTGAAATTTTAACACTAAATTACTAACATTACTGTCAATTGAACCATGGGTTCAACATACAAATATTACTCTTTACCTGTTGCACGTGGACGTGTAATTCTATACAGAATCACAATTCCGGGAAGTTCTTTTGATTGAAATCAATTATTAGATTGATGGCAACTACTATAAAAATATCAGCCTTTTTTAACAATAAAAATTTAATATTTATTCTTGTAATCTAGACATTACAATTCTATTAATTTTATGTGAATTACTTTTCACTATAAAACATTAAAAACACTGTACGGGTTTGATTACTGTTCGTAAGCTTACTGAAATAGTTTGATCGCTGGCTTCTCGGCTGATTAGTAGAATGATCTCCATGGAATCCTTGGTGTACCAATTCCCGCGTCCTTTCCTAAATTAAAAAAAAATGTTTCAGAATGTCCCCAACCATTTGCTATCACTAGGACTTATTATTCCCACAAATTGAACACGCGATCGCGACTTTCACTATCTGTTTCGTATGAAACACCTACTCGCGACTGACTATATTCAGATTCTACTGAAAGATTCTTCCATCTATAGAGCTACCCTAATATGCATCTCCTCGAAATATGGACTCAGTTTAATTCAAACGTCCAACTATCCCATTAATAAAATTCCCAATACAACAATTTAATATTACAATTTACACAAGACCAAGCTTTCAAATTTCAAACTAAACATAACTTCCGGACTCACTATCATTTACATTATACCCAGCCTATGCTGAAAAACCCATCGTACCTCACCAACCGCTTACGTGTGTTCGTTACAATAATCTAGAGAATCCTCCCTTGCGTCTTTCTAAAAAGATACGGCCATCCAATGCCATCTTCACATCTCCTTCATATAATGTGTTCGGGGCCGTGTCCATTTGCAGAGCGTTATGGCATCAAGTATGGGATATTAAACTTTGTTGATCGGTTGTCCTAACGACGCGTATTCTTTGAATTCTGAGTCTGAAAATAATGCCATATTCCAACGCTGGATGCTGATTTTACCATTTAAACTAAATCTAGGGTTCTTGGCTTATCACAATAAGCTATGTAAGAACACATCTACATAAGAAATATTATAAAACGATAAAAGAAAGTTCAAGCAACTTTGCCTAGCCATATAAAGTAAAAAAAGTATTGTGTAGTAATTAAATTAAAAATTGAATATTGGTAACACAATCCATTACGTTATCTCCAAGTTTCAAAATTCAACAAAGCCAAATTTACATTCGGATATGAATGAAAAGTGCAAACACTGTGACAAAAACTATCGCAATTAGTAAATAACATTTCTTCTAATTACGATACCAATAAACCGGGGCTACTGCTCCACTTTTTGGCCCTTTTTTAACAAAATCATAATTGTTACGACAGTTGTCAGAGAGAAATGATCGGGATCGTTTTCGATCAACTAAAAACTATCTAAAGAACACGTTTATGTACCTTAATGACCAGTTTACAATGTTTTCTAATCATTTTTTATTATCTGAAAAGCGGAGCAAAGTTACCCAGTGGTTGGGTAACTTTGCCCCACATGGAAAAATAGATGATTTCTCATAGTAAAAATGGACTGGGGTAAAGTAACACACTTGATTTGAGTAGTACAACTCTTTAGAAGTGTACTCTTTAAATAAATGCATTTTGGGAAGAAAAACAAAAATCATAGGTATCATCTGTAGAAATGTTTATATTAAACCTCATGTGAAGAATACAAAAACAGGTTATTAAATCATGAATTATATTTGTTAAGAACATCAAAGGTTAGTTAATGTCATTTATAAGTTCTGGGATGCTGAACATGCCCCTTCTGTTGACTTTTTTTGGCGGATTTATACTACCAACAATCTCTTCCCAAGAGTAATGGATTGAGTCCTTTTTTTCTGGCCATTTCCAATTTCCTTTCGCAGTCTTAAACATAGCACTCACTACAGCACCTTCTTCATTCAGACTTTCAATGACGCCAGGATAGTATTCATCTTGATAAATCACGACAACGAAGGTGCCCACTTCCTTTTTTATTGATTGAATGGTTGGTTTATTTGGTTCCTTGTTTTCTTCTTCCATCATTTCAATTTGTTGTCTACTGAACGAATCCCAGTCTTCATCTGAACTTTCATTAAGATTTAATTCCATTTCACTTAAAATGTCATCATCCTCATCACTGTCCTCATAACATCTGCGGCTTTTCGTTTTGGCTTTTCGTTTTGGGAGGCTTCTTAATCTTAGATTTGACACTTTCATTAGAGGTTTTACTTGTGCTAGGGAGAGAAATCAGAGTGTTATCTAGCATTTCTTCATTGGACAGGCTTTTACCTGCTGGAAGTTGTACTTTCTTCCTTCTTGTAGGGTTTGTGGGCTTATCGCCTATTAGAGATTTGGTTGTTTGCACAAGCTCTAAAAATGCTGAGCTCACAGCTGAGGGTTCAACTG
Organism: Teleogryllus occipitalis; assembly: GCA_011170035.1. Lineage (NCBI taxonomy): Eukaryota > Metazoa > Arthropoda > Insecta > Orthoptera > Gryllidae > Teleogryllus > Teleogryllus occipitalis. The sequence goes on from BLKR01000560.1 coordinate 60,482, forward strand.
CTTTTTGGCCTATTCTGTCTAGTAGAGGCTGTATGTCACATGGAAATATCCCAGTTTTTCTAAATCCGCTTTCAAGATTTTTTTTCATATTGGGCTCCAAGTCTTCCAGAAGTTTTTTAAGCAATGAGGGGAAGACGTGTTTGGGCAAGACCCCTGCTCTCATACCGCTTGGGGTATCTTTCCAGTTACGTAAGATGTGTCTCCAAGCAACCTTCATGGGTCTAAAAAAAGCAACGTCCAGTGGTTGCGTTAGATGGGTGCTGTTTGGAGGGAGACATACAAAACTGATATTGTTTTCTCTACACTTTTCAAAAATACTCATATTTAGATGACTGGATAGGTTATCCGCAATCACAACTGTTTTTCCTTCAGATTTCTTAAGTCGGGGCAGGCACAAGCTCTCAAACCATTCATTAAAAGCTGGACCATCAAACCACCCAGACTTTGTGCTAAAATAGCGAGTGTTCTTTGGGCCACCTCCAGTCCAAACGTCCCACATCTGGGTACCCTTGTAAACAACAAAGGGCGGCAATATTTCACCAGCCGCACTGCCACAAATCATTACAGAAGTGCTTGATTTGGAAAAATTACAAAGTTTTTCAGGATATTTTGTCCCACGGCGACAAATAACTTTCTTCTTTGAAGGATCATCTGCTAAATTGGTTTCGTCTAGATTCCAAATATTTTCAGGTGGGACGTCTTTGATAACTTCTTGCAAGTTTTTAATATAATCCTGCAGGATATCTTCGGTGACTGCAGCTCGGCTTCTTTTAATGTTGGATGCCATACGTTCTTTCAATCTTCCATGACGTTTCAAGAAATGTTTTAGCCACTCAAGACCAGGCTTGTTCCCTTGAAATTCTTTTACTACACGGCTAGTTCTCTCTAAGTAAATTTTAATGACATTTCTGAGATCTTCCGTAGTTATCGGAAACCCAAAATCACTCAATGTTTCTATGTACGAAACAAAAGATTCTTCCTCATCTCTGGAAAATATTGTAGGTTTCCCTACTTTATTAGTATGCTTCTCTTTAAGTTTATTTAAAATAGTTCGTCTTGGTATATTAAAGTGTTCTGCAGCTCGACGATGGCTGTATGAACCACTCCTTATTGCTTGTAAACATTCCTCTAATTGTTCTGGTGAATAATCGGCATAGCGTCGAGCACCAAGTTTTCGTTTGTAAGCTCGAACCATCTAAAAAAAAAAAAAAATAGTATGCGCCAATAAAACTCTAACCTTCACATACACGCACAGTCCTGTGCTGTAAGAGACATACCTACATACAGTTATTTAGTAAAATCCTAAAACAAACAAGCTAATATTGCTGAAAATAAGCAAGATTTTAATGTGGGGTAACTTTGCCCCACTTTTGTTGCTGGGGCAAAGTTACCCCATTTTCACCAGAAACATAACCTATGAAACTAAAAAATGTATAAGTTGTGAAAAACACTTAATAGGTTGATCTTAGCAATGTAATTTTGTTAACAAATAGTTGTACTCCATAAATAAACACTTATGCTTACCTTTAGATGTCTGCAAACGGGTTGAAAATACCACTTTTTTTAAAGTAAAATA
>BLKR01000560.1:62157-364657 GCA_011170035.1 Teleogryllus occipitalis
ACATTTCTTCTAATTGCGATAGTGACATAGAACTAATTTATATCTAATCTTTTTTCTAAAAAAATATATTCATATAATGTTGCGTTACATGTTTACGCAATGTTGGGACTTAATGGGGTAAATTGGCTCAACATTTCTTTCTTCATTCGACGAGCTCTAAAGAAATTCTAGTTCTTTTGTTAAAAAACCATGACTCACTCTTATCTGTTAGTATTGCTTAGGATTATTTTAAAGGCCATGGTGTCCCTGTGGTCTTTCTCTCTTCACACAAGCCTCAAGCTTCAATCACTTGACAGAATTGTTTATGGGTCATTGAAGGTATACATGAACAGTGTGATTCTTGGATCAACATCCATTCCAGGAAGAAGATGAAGATTCTGTGTTCTATTTGTATTTCCTACGACTCCTTTGCAATTAATATAACATTGTTTTGTTGAAAAAAGAGACATGACATCTGTAGCTGAAAGTTTTTGCCCACGCATGTAGAGATATGTAAACCCAAAACTAATGGTAGTTGTTCACATTATAAACAATTTATTACATTTTGTTGCTTCCTTACAAAACTATCAGGCAAACCATATAAATTATTACATTTCAATCTATTAAGTAGTAAGTTACGCTTGGCACATTCACAAATGAATTGCTGGCAATTGTTTTCTGTGGGGAAAAAATTGTCCATTGCCCTAATGTCCAGGTATCAAGCGTACCACACATGTAGAGATATGTAAAACCAAAACTAATGGTAGTTGTTCACATTATAAACAATTTATTACATTTTGTTGCTTCCTTACCAAACTATCAGACAAATCATATAAATTATTACATTTCAATCTATTAAGTAGAAGAGCATACTTTTGAAGACGGTATGGGCCAATAGGCTCAACCCATGATGATGATGATGATGATGATGATGATGATGATGATCTATTAAGTAGTAAGTTACGCTTGGCACATTCACAAATGAATTGCTGGCAATTGTTTTCTGTGGGGAAAAAATTGTCCAGTACCCTAATGTCCAGGTATCAAGCATAAATTAAAACAGTTTCAATAAAAAAAAATTTAAGAAAACAAACAAAAAACAACAACAAACAAACAATTTTTCACGTTTTTTTTTTTTCATCGACATCATTTAATTAGTTGAAGGACTCATAGGTATGGAATATTCATATTTTCATTTTTATAAAAGAAAAGCTTCTTCCGGCCAGTGCAAATAAGGATTCCAATTGTTTGTTTTGTTGCAGTCTGAGTAGCCGTTCCTGTTTGCTTCCTCACTCAGCTGTATGTCCTTGGAAAACTCTCTGACACATTTTTTCTGCATTAACATTTTGTTGCCATCACACTTGTAGTAAAGGTGTGTTGTGCCCCTCCATCACACAGAGAATCTGCTCACATTTCTCTGATGGCTATTCTCTCTTGCACATTCTTGTACTAATACTTTGTAATGGTCACAGTTCCTGTGTTAATAGACCAGTATTGATTCTATGCATCTGGATCAGAAGAAATATGAAGTCTTAGAAAATGAAATTGTGTTATTAATGTACAGTCAACTTAATCCCATATTTGTTGAGATTCAGATGATTGAATTTGACACCTACTTTAAAAATTCTACACTATTTCCATCCTGTAGAATCAACCGCTTTACATTAATGGGTACTGCCTCTCATCTATGCAGATTTCAAATTACTTTTGGTTCTACTCAAATCAAAATTTTTTTTAACAACATACAAAAGGTTTGGAAATGTCTTTCTTCTTTATGTGGGGCACTATGAGGAAGAAATTACAGCTCTTTTGATTTTTTTTCAATAACCAAGTGCCATGAATGCAAATGAAATTGTTATTGGAAATGAAATTAAAAATCAGCAAATTATTTGTTTTCATATGCACTGTTGAAGATTTATGGAAAAAGAAAATGATCTACCATTCTACATATTTATTTTTCCTTTTCTTTTAACTTCATCGTACCTGAACTTTTGAGGTAGGAATTCCTTTATGAAAAGTACCTAAGGTTACCAAAATATAAGAAAATAGTTTTCTGTTAGAATAAATTAGTGAACATGTATATCCAATGCAAGAGCAGAATGCTCTATAAGAATTTGTAAAGAATGTATTACTGCTGGTTATCTTGTTCTATTTTGCTCTCTTGTTTCAAAAACACTGGCTTAACTTCATATTTTAAATTCAACATTTTTTATGCAAGTATTAAATTGCATTTGAAAGAAATGAAGGTGATATTTTGCAATCATGAAAATGTAAAGAAATAGCCCTAATTTTAATAAACTGCAGACAGTGTTTGCAGATTTGGAAGTATTTGTGCAAGTCAATAAAACATTCCCAAAAACTAATTGTGTGTTTATTTGCGTTGCACCATCTATTTTAACACACTCTTGTGCATGGGTATCAATGCTCAGGGGACATCCCTCACTCCTAATTTTTTATATGTGCGGTATATTGGAGAGGATTCACCAGCAATCAGCATTTTATCTATTGAATCCTGCCCCCCTCCTTTCGTATTTTGGTTTTGGTGACGCCCATGATGGCAAAGAGTACGTACTGACTAAACAACTTTGGCTAAAGGGTTGGAGGTTTTAATGTCACCCTGGGAATGGATATTTGACCCGTGTGTCTGTAATGTGAGTTGTTATAGAGGGTATTGTGTTCTAGTGATACCAGAAGCACACAGCTGTATTGGTATGCATTGCCTGCTTTGAGATACATTCATTTGTAATGTGGAGAATAACAGTTTTTACTGGAAAAGGCACCAACAAAAGAGAAAAAACTTAGATAAATCAACATAGTTAATAATAATAATAATAATATTAATAATATTAATATTAATAATATTAATATTAATATTAATAATAATATTAATATTAATATTAATAATAATAATATTAATAATAATAATAATATTAATAATAATAATAATATTAATAATAATAATAATAATATTAATAATAATAATAATAATAATATTAATAATAATAATAATAATAATATTATTATTATTATTAATATTATTATTATTAATATTATTAATATTATTAATATTATTATTATTATTATTAATATTATTATTATTATTATTATTATTATTATTAATATTATTATTATTATTAATATTATTATTATTATTATTAATATTATTAATATTATTATTATTATTATTATTATTATTATTATTATTATTATTATTATTATTATTATTATTATTATTATTATTATTATTATTATTATTATTATGCTGAATTATTAATATTTCAAGACATTAACAATACATTACAATACATTAACTAAACATATTTATTATTTGACCTTATAGCCTCTGATGAAAAAAACATGGGGGAGATAGGAAGTTGTTATATTCACAGTGTTTTCATGTTATGTAGATTCTCACTTCCAATAATTAAAATCTCTACTTTATCTAATAATTTCTGATGTCTAATTTTCTGAGTTTAGGTGGCTTTAACTCTTGTAACTTGGAATCTTGTTTATGCTTTTTGTACATTCCAATTTCATTGTGTCTTTCTGTCATGTTTTCATTGTAGAAAGTTTACAAGGTGGCAAATGATTTATTTCTCTTCCATGTTGAATATTATAAAAACCATGATATTATTAATTACCAACATAATGACAAAGAAATCTTACTTTTACTCCTGATCATGCCAAACATAGTTATTTTACATTGCACACACTTTATGTAGGTAGTTCAATTCAAAAACTGTTTAGTATTTATGATCTGATACTAGCAATTATTTAAGCAATGAGAAAAAGATCTGTTCAAGCATCTTCAAATAATAATTTCCCAATAATCTGAGAATTCATCTCTCAATTTACATGGTAGCAATCATGAGTGGATTAATGAATAAACACCTACTTACACTTCCCCAATTATTTTTTTAAATAAAATATGATTAATGTTTTTATGTGATATTTCGATAGACATTTTTTAAATTGCAAAGATTACAGTTAATTTTAATTGAATATATTTAATTTTAAAAGGGGCCTCTTGTTTGGTAATGCTTGGGGCTCGTTAACATTAATTTGATCCTGGTAAAATATAATGAATGCATTTCAGAACAAGGAGATGCAGTTTGTATTTTACTTGTAACACACTATGCCCCATAGTACAGCTTTTACTTGTTTTGAGATTTTATAAATAAATACTGTAAATATCACATTTATTTATAATATAAGATAACAAAAAGACATATTACTTATGAAATAGAAACAACCTGATTCACAGTCATATATTTTCTTCCTTTGTGTAATTTGCATCATATAACACATTACTATTATTCCCAAGATAGGTACTATTCAAACCTTTGAAGATGTTTATTTTTTGAAGCAATTACCACACCCCTTCTTATATATATTGTATTTGTTGAAAATGAGTATGAAAACATGGTAACACATTTTTCAAAGCAGTAAGACAAATTGCTCATGAAGGCTAATAAATGCATGATATAAGAAATAAATGTGTTGTGTTTTACTCTTGAAATTCAAAACATGTTAAGAGGCAAATACAAAAAACATCAACGATTGACCACATCAACACATTTCTCAGTGTAAAAAGGTTGTTTGACTAATAGACTATTTTGCTTGGTGAAAAATGTTTTCAAAACATGAAGAAATAGAAGAAACAAATATGAAGAAGAAGAGAAATAGAATAAGAAACATGAAGAATAGAAATAGAAGAAAGTAACTTTACCTACTTAAAAAAATGCCTCTCCGATATTGATTTATTTGATGTGTTCTTATGTTTAAATTCATTTATTTGTTTTCACTCATTCTCACAAATGAGATAAAGAAAAACATGCTATTCAACCCCATCTCGATTAGGTTTTTTGTCCAGTTTCCCGCATCCATTGAGCAAATGCTGAGATAGCCCCTTCTTTTGCTTCTAGACATAAATGTAACTTCATTTTCTGTGCACGTCTTCTAGAATTCAGTGGGAAATACAATTATTCAAATTATCGTTTCCATGTTGTTGTGGCAGGAAGTATTATTCCGAAGGACAACATGGATAAGAGCCCAAAATTTATTGCTTATTTGTCCTTGAAAATAGATTTTTATTACATGGGAGCTTGCTTCCCCCCCCCCCCTTCATTCATTCAAAATTCAAGTAGTATATGACTTATTGTAGGGATCACAGAATTTTGAAAATGTGCACACAATTAATTTCTCCCCATAGCACATCATACACAGTTTTAACTCTTTTTTTGACGTAAAATAAATAAATAAAATAAATAAATATGACTCATTGTCATTCAGAATGTAAAATAATGATGAAGAAAATTTAAATTGGTCTTAATTCTTCCATAACAAATTTGTATCAAAATATGTATGTAGGACTATACTGCCTTATAGTAACGAATAGAAGAACTATTCTTTCTAAAAAAAAAATGATGACAGGCAGCAAGTACTACTACAGACCACTCTGCTACACAGCTTCAATCTAGTCCAAAAGGCAAAGAAATATATTGTTGAAGAAGAAAATGAAAACGAAGTGTGTTAACAAATGTCTTGTTTTTAGATGAAATATTTGTTTAATGATGGTGTGCTCAGTTTATATAGTATTTTTATTTTCAAAGACTCCCACTTTGTCTGTACTTTTGTTATCCTGGTAATTGTTTTAATAATCAACGCTCCAATCGGGTCTTCTCACGATCATGGTCTTATCGTATTCCTAGATCTTATCCATGGTGTATCTTTCTTTATTGTTTCTTAATCATATTTCTTTTTTTGCTTTTTCCTCTTCTCTTACACCGTGATATTATCCTTTTACGAGTCCAAAGAACGAATCCAGAGTGAACGAGATCAGTACATTGCGGAATCATGGCTGTTGATTAACGGCTAAATGTTTTTATCTCAGAACATGCTACGCTGCATCACAGTATTTTGACATAAAAATATGTTAAAAAATATGCGTTCAACAAACATGATTTGTATTAAGCCTGTTTACGCGCACGTTTTCTTGAGCCCCGGCATACCTATCCCTACTCTTTTAACAACATTAGTTGCATTCAGAATAAATGATAGCAACAAACTTTTTGACAAATTCTGATAACCAGACATTTTTTGCTCCCGGGTAATAGAAACTATTTTGCATCGAAAAACGAGCTACAGATTTCATATTAGTCCTGTCAACAAAATAATCAACCCCCACTCCCATCGGATCTACGAAATGAAAGCATGTGTTAATGTATGATGAAAGCTCAAGAAAACGTGCGCGTATAATTTTTCTATTTTGTAAATTTCCCATGTGTCCTATCGTTCGCGATTTCGCGTTGGTCGTTCTATGTAAGGTATATAATCGATTCCTTCTCGTTGGCTGGAGACGAGGGAAGAACCACAATCACAGAGGCCACAATTGTTTGTTATCCTAGACCGACAAAAGAACTATCGGTCTTTGTCAAAACATTTCAATGTAACGTAATTTCAAACAGTAAATGCAAATTAGGGGAAGAGAGGTAAACATTGTAGAAACTTATTACCGAGAGCGACTCGCTGGGTTGAAGAATTACGGGCATTGGGACCAGTGTGTATGGGCGTCGCTCACGTGGTCGTTACACGTGATCTGTCAAATACGGTCACGTGTTACAGCGGAGGGTACGGGAAAGCGGAAGAAACCAGGAGAGACCATTTGCAGGCGGCCTGCTCTGCCAGTGACCACCACTGACGCCATTTCGATTGTGCATGCTACAGCCTAGTTCGCTGCCACAAGTTGTTGACTAAGGTACGTATTGACGGGGAGTGTAAATGGTTACATTGCATCCCAAACATTTTTAAAAATATATAGGTGTTGCGTTAACTCCTGTCATTTAACATAAGGGAGACCAGATAATCGATTTATATTTATATTTAGTTTTCTCACATCATGTCATGAACCGCCATTTTCTCGGAAATTTTACACTGGCGGGAGAGAAGAGAGAATGTCTTCGACATTGCCTACACTGCCGGAAGAGTGTCGGCAGTATTTGCGAAAATAACAGCCGCAAAATGTACTAGATACTCAATTACGTATATGTCTGTCTAGCTGTGGTAAAAAAGGTATTATCCGTATACAAATACAAATCCGAAACTCGCGTTAACTGGTTTCTCTGTTTGATTTGCTCACGTTAGTTCATTACATATTTTCGTGATAGAAGAGTGGCTAATTGATGGGGGATGACATTTCTTCAACAATGGAGAAATCCATCAAAAGAAATAACAAAGCCAACAATTTTCAGAATTTTACTCCATTTATTAAAACGATTACAAATTGAATGTATTACGTTCAATGGAGTATTCCAATTATGACTATATAAATATTTTTTTTATTTACTTCTGCAATTTTTTTAAATAGGTATTTTTTATCATTTCAAATAGTGCATTTAAGGGGAGAGTGTTCCGAACTCAAATTCATCGCTTCTCTCCTTTCTAGATCAGCTCCTGGTTAGACTGAAGTTTTATTGATATTTATTGAATTCCTTTTCTTTATATATCTTTCAGGATTTTGTTCCGAGTGTGCAGTGCTTCAGAAAAAGATTCTCATTTACACAAAATGGCGGCAGCAGCACGTAAGAATGATGATCCGTCTGATCAGGATCAAGCTATTTCAGAGGTAATGAAACCGATTGTTTTTTCTTTAGTATTAATTAATACTAATTCTTAGTCAAAGAATTGTTCTACTCACTGAGGAACAAAAATAACTTTTTTCTGACCTTAGACCAAATACAGCCAGATCTCTAATAAACAGTTCTGATCCGAATTCGTAAATAAGAATAATTTCTTTCCATCATCCACAATATTTTTGTACCATTTCGGTAAACTGTTTAAGTAAATTTAAAAGATGCTCAAAAATTAACGAAGCATGCTAACAGTTTACTTAGTTAAAATATTTTTTGTACTGTGCAATGACACTTAGATCACTATTTGGTCTGCAGTAATCTGCGAGTATTCTTACATTCCATTGACTCCCTTACCTCTTTGTCATGACAGACATTTGATGATAAAGAATTCCCCCAGTTTGTCACTGCTCACACCCAAATTTTCCAAGAAGTGTAGGAAAGCAGGGGCACTCTTGTTTTAAGGAGCCTGGGGCAGAAGATCTGTGGGAGACCCTTCTTTCCAACAAAAGTTCCCCTTATTTATATTCATCATTAATTATTAATATATTTTAAAGTGAATCGTATTTAAAGTACAGTTTTTTCTAAAAAAAAAAAAAAAATGAAGGAATACATTTTGTATAACTTTTTAAGGCCCCATTTAAGTGGGGGCCTGGGGCAAGTTGCCCCAACTGCCCCACCCTCTGGATACCCCTGTAGGAAAGTGTCCAAGAAATGAACTTGAGGATCCTATATCTTTGCATGGTTGTAACATTTCATCCACAATTTCAGTTTTTTGACATTGCCTCCTAGCTGCAGTTTCAGCTCAGCTTGATTTCTTCAAATGCTTTGTCTATCATCAAAGATTTTATTTAGGGACCTGCAAAAATTCTTTCACTTAGATGAGAAAATTTCTCTTTCATATATTGAAATCCAGAACCTATTTTTTCATTACTTAAACAACATTTTTCAAGTCTTCTTGTTTCTCTTTTTGTACTTTGGTTGCTGCTTCCTCTTCTGATTAATCTTTTGATGTGATAAGGGTTTTGGAGCAGGTACCTGTTCTCTGTGTCGCTTTGATCATATAGCAGATGGCAAATTTGGGTATTTTATTGTGTTTGGTTTTCCTATTTATTCCTTTTATCTTAGTAATACAGAAATATTGTGTTCATAACAAATTCCATTGTGCCAAAATCCTGACCCCTTTCTTAGGAATTGACAAGTGCAAAGTCAGCAGCATTTGTAAGAAATAGGCATTAGCAACACTTGAAATTATCACACAAAACCTGTGGGTGATGGAAAATTTCTAATTAGATTTTTGAAATAAGCATTACAAATTACTTCAGGATCAGCTGAAGTAATTTGTAGATTTTTACCAGTGTCATCATTAGGCTGTATTTGTTCTTCATCTTTATGAAACCAATAGACTTTGGTATGCCATTTTAATAGTCCTTAATTCTTGAATCTTGTTGTGAACAAAAATGATCAGATAAGATTTAATAAGAATGCTTTTCCATTTTCAAGAATACTTGATTATGTTTTAAATTCAACTGCTGAATAATTTTATTATGTTTGTTTATAATTAGTACATTTTTTGTTTCAAAGGAAGCAAGAGAGTTATCCGTACAAAATTATGTACAATCATTGAATCACGCATGTCAATGTCGTGAAGCCAATTGCACTGTATCAGGTTGTATGCGGATGAAGCGTGTTATAGAGCACACAAAAATATGTAGTGCCAGAAACAGTGATGAAGGTTGTCAAATTTGTGAGCAACTTATTGCACTTATGTGCCACCATGCTAAAGCATGCCAGGTAAGATATAAATTTTTGCAATATAATTCTACTATTATTAAATATGTTCAGCACATTCTTGACAATAACAATTACATTTGTTTTGCAAAGGAAACAAAATGTACAGTGCCATTTTGCCTGAACACCAAGCACAAATTGAAACAGCAGGAATTGCAACAGCGTTTGCAACAAGTTCGCCTTCTCCGTCAACAAATGGCAGCTATGAGCAACATGTGGGCAACTGCCCCTCCAGGAGGTTTTTCCAAAAATTCAGTTGATGGGGCTTAGATTTCAGAGATAACAAGTCTTTCAAATATTATGAGAAGCCCTTCAATTACAAGGAAAATGGGAGATAATGCATGTAGTTGAAAAAATAGAATCCAATACTTTGGAATTTTTGTTGTATTTTTGGCATTCTGTAAGTACCCTTTACTTTTGAGGTACAGATATATTATAAATCTGATGTATTGATGTACTACATCAATAGATAATAAAAAAGAAGAAAAGGAATGTACTTAACTATTAAATAAAGTGCAGTAATTACTAACTTTAAAAATGGAAATTTATTTGATGCAATACTCTTGATTCCCTTCATATTTCCTTTAAAGAAAATATTGTTTGAAATAAAATAATAATCTGAGATAGTAAATTAACTTTAAAGATCTCAGAAAATTGAATAAATAAAAAAGAGGACTTAAGGGATTGAAATACAGAAATAATTATCAGATTAACAAATTATAAACCAATTCCCTTGATTAACAATATCAAAGAAGCTGCACTGTCCTAAATGTAAAATTATGATATGTTGAAATTGCAAATTGTCACCCAAATAATATTTTAGTAAATAAATGAGGTACAGGAAGTGTAGAGGGTATTATGTGTACATTTTTTGCCTTGACTCGAGAGGCTATCAGCCACAAGTCACACTGAAACTGATTTCCAGATTCTGGCCCCTAATTAGGACCAAAATTTCCAGTTTCTTATGAAGTACCTAAACCTTTAAGGCCTTATCAGGAATAGTTAAATTTAAATTGATCCATGTTATTTGAAGAAAAAAATCCCCCTCCGATTTGGGTGTAGAAGTATTTACTCGTGGTTTGGGAGCTAGAGTTGTGGACACACAGAAGGACGGACGACTTTGACAAAAATAAAATAAAAATCCAACAAAAAAAAAAAAAACGCAGTTTCGGATTTCCTTCCAAAAATAGTGGTGCTACGTCAGCCCATTGAAACGGTTACACTATATAATACTAATTTAACTCGAAAAAATATTTGCCTGTGCTGGCATTTTAACTTGAGCGCAAAAGCTACGTGATCAATGCTCTTATGTTATACTACCAGCGCTGGTCAAGTAAATTATCGCTCCGATGCATCAAAGGAAAGTTGAACTTACGCATCCTTAAAAATTTCGGGTTTCAATAAAAATCGAGCGTATGCCATATTAAAGGGGATTGAAACAGAAAAGCTTTTGAAGAGAGACAGTCAACCTCGTTTGTCACTACTTTCTGTTAGCACGTTACGTTCTCGAGTTACCGCGACTTCTTGGAAAGCTTGTGACGTCACTGTCTGGGACATCTCTGTCGCGCGGACCGCTACAACTGAAAGTTTCTGCTGAAATCTAAGTCTAACAGATCGATTGCGGATTTTTCGTTCATTCGTCTGACAATGTATCAGAGCATTGTTTACTGATGTCTCTTTAAAAAAAATATTTCTACTCGGCCAGTAGCAGAGTACGAGTATTGTTTGTAGATTTACATTATTTTTGATATTTTATTTTATACAGGATTGTGTAAGTTGTTTAATTATCCTGTGGAAAGCCACAAGGGTGCCAATTATGGTAGGCCAATTGGTATTCACAAGATGTGGCTTTCCAGAAGAGCGTAACTCGAAGTGAAAAAATAGTAACCCCTCTTATTACTTTCTCGCTACGCAGTAGACAATAAGTTATGTAATGCTGCGCGAAAAACGGCGAATTTTCGGCAGAGAAACGTATTACAGGGTTCTGGAAACGAAAGTAGATAAATGCAGTTGCTAAATTTAGAAAAAAAATCGTCTAACGTGGTGTAGCCAGAATCCATGTTATGTGAGTCCTTGATACCGAAAAATCGAACTACGGCAAAACGTTTGTCCGACCGTCTGTGAACAACGCTGGCGACTAAAGCGTTCAGTCGATTATCTCCAAAATTGATATTCCCCATTCGATCTGGCTGATGTCGCGGACCCTTGAATTTGAAATCGATATTTTAACTTTGAAGGATAATTTACACGAAGCCCTGAGATTTTCCAAATTAAAAAAAAAAATCATTGTTTCAGGATTCATAGTTTTTTATTAAATTTTGTTGTCAGATAGTATGAAGGACGTTTAAAAGAAGGGCGCACGTCTCATGTTCGTTGAAAACCCTGATTTTCCGAAAATTGCAAAAGTTCAAAATTTTTTCGGAGTCTTCCTACTACTAAAATATTAAAGATAATTTTTTTTCCCTTGATGAAATTTGATCCTTAAGACATTTTGAAATAAGGTCATGTACAATTTTTTTTGAAAATTTGAGTAGTTTTCGCGTAATTTTGCGTGAAAATACGAGTGTGCATTTTTAGCACCACTAGTTGTTGACATTAATGAGGGGCCGTCATCAGTTGTATATGATGGGAGTAATTTGTACGAATGATGAATCTGCACTCGTCATATTGATGTTGCAGAGGTGAGAATACAATGTGAGATGGGAGCTTAAGTACTTGGATATGTGTAGGCAAAACGGGTGTTATGAGGGAAATCAATCTAATGAATTAGATTGTGCTTCGAGTTCCACTTCCTGACGCTACACTGCTGGGCGTGAAAACGAAAATTTGAAACATTGTGAAGTTAGGGTGCGTTTGAGAGTGTGTAATGTGAACTTCTTTAATTCAATTATTTCAAATATGCAAGCTTTGTGCTTCACCAGTAAATAAGTGCAAAAATATAATCGATGTTGAGTTAAAACAATATGTTAGGAAAGTCAGAATTCTCCGAAATGTCATGAAAAACTTGTAGTGTATAATGTCCTGATCTCTTGTGCTCTAACCGGGAGAGATGGCTCGGGGCATTAACTGATGTCACTGCAATCCCTCTGACCGGGAAGTCCTACGTTCGAGTCCCTACGGTGGCAGGATTTTCGACACTATCTTGTCAGCTAGATCAAATTCAGTCGCTGTCTGGAGGATAATTCTAGCGACCGGCTGCTCTGATCGTTAGTTTTCCGTGGCTTCTCTGATCAACACCAGGCGAATGACGGAGCAGTTCCCTAACAAACGCGCCACGGACATCGCGCGATCTTTCCTACCTCTTCTTTGTCCTATCCTTACCCCTTACACACACTTACACTAACATGCACTACACTACCACACATGCCGGGAGGCCGGTCGTGAGCTTAGAGCTTCTCCTGGCTGGGGCGGTGTCCCTCTGTTCGGAGATACCTGGTCGGGGAAAACCCTGCTAGCTGACGGTGCCGTAGGATTTAGTCCGACGGACGTAGGTCGGCGCCGGATCTCGCCATACAGCGGAAAGACCACCGCCATCTCCCGAGCGAAAACACGCACTACACGTACCAGATTAATGACCATAGAAGTTGACGCGCCCGGAATCACTAACAATCAATCATTCTTGTTCTCTAATGTTGAGTGTGGTGAATTTTGTACAATAATTTTGCAAGCATTGTAGAAGAAACATCTCCCAATTCTTTAGACCCGTCCTGATCTCTGTGCTTTAGCCGTTAAAAATGTTTAGGACGGAGTTCGAGAGAAAATAAATCTGTAAGTTTTGCTCACAGAATTTCATCTGGCTGCGAGGAAATGTGGACCAGTGTGTTAAGGACCAAGTATGTTACATACTTCGTTATGGATCTAAACTTATTTTTAATTAATGGGGTCATTTAGTCAATGCACGGAAACCCACGTACATCCCTTCGACTTCAGTAAAAAACTGGTGCGGATCTTATTGACTACGCATGCCAATTACAACTTTATCGCTACTCATAGCATTAATCCAAGAAGTAAATTGTTTGTATGGGATGTATCGACAATTTTTGTTTGAATGTTTCACCTTCCAAACTACTTTTCATCTCAGACTTTTTGTTTTTGCAATTAGTCCAAGTGGCGTGAAATTTAGAACAACTGGATCCAAAACTAGTTTCGAAAACAAGGATTGAATACATTACAAGATAAACTGCCTCGTGTGGTGTTTACATCTCAAGTTTCAGTGCAGCTTACACTTTCTAGATCTGATAGGATACATCAATTATTAAATTTGCACTACGTCCCATTTCTTCCGCGTCCATCGAAAATCTCGAACTTCTGTGCATGTGCAGTTCGACTCGCGCATGCACAATGCTCAAAAGAGGTCTGAATAGTCGATATATTGTAGTTGATTGCTGTAACCTATTCCGTGCTTAAACACCCTAGAGTGAAATGAAAGAAATTTCTATTGACGCGGGATAAACGGAACGTAGTGCAATTTTTTTTAAATTTACTGTCTTTTAATCGTCTCCTATATTATTTCAGTAGTATACATACCCTTTGCGGATCTCACACGTTACCAATCTTTATAAAGTAGGTATCTAAAGAAAGAAAATTTCACGAATCCGTGACGAATTTCACTTTGACTAACAATATGAAGGATTTATTTTTTAATAATGCATATAAAAATTCATGTCAAATGCAACACGCAACACTCGATAGTATTTTTGAATCTATGTCGTTAAATAACTCCTAAACAAACGTTCTGGGACCTTAAAAACTAGAATTTTGAGATCCAAGGCCTCAAAGAAACGTTTCTCACACCGTAATCTACAGGATAACATCTTCCTAAACATTCTATTACATTTTTGCTGGTTCGGCGCTTCTCGATATTATCCCACCTGCTCAGAGAAGTGCAGAATCTGCAACTGAATGTGAAATTTGACTAATTACTTGGCGAATAACAAGGCTGGATTTCTCGTTAAATAAGAATAGTTTATATTGACAAGAGTGTAAAGTATTGTTATCAATTTCAAGGAGACATATACTAGAACAAGTGACGGTTCCTTAGAAAAGATATCCTGAGGGGGTCCTGAAAAAAAAGAAATATTACACGCTTAATATGGAAATGGAAAAATAGGGAAGAGGGGGTGGGGGTACATGCGAGAGTTGTCGCACACGTTAGCTGATTATTTGTATTTCTAAAATTTATATTACCAACTCCCCCACATGAAGGTAAACTTCAGTTACGACACTGCCTGGGGAAAAACTCGCAAATAGTGTTGTAACAGGGAACTCACGTTCCAGCGGGGGAAAACCCACAGCATCCCGTGTTTTAACATGTACTCGCACACGGGACTAATGACAACACCAGTCACGCGCGTGGAAATACGAAAAATAATATACAGGGGAATATTGGAAAAAATCCTTTGCATGGTCGAGGCACAGACGAATTGCAGAAAATCAATTTTGGGGTATCATGGACACATTTAGTGTCCACAGACGGATTGCCGAAAATCACTTGTTGAGTATCATGGACACTACTCATGGATTTCGAATACATTTCATATTCGAGAAAGTAATGTACTGTTTTTAGAGAAAGAAAAATATATTTTTATGCCATCAGGAACCAACAAACGAGTTTTTTTTTCGAAAAATTGTCTCTTTTTTCCGCAACATTACAATACTTTCTGTATAATGCGAAATAATGTTTGAGATAGTTAAATTTATGAATATTCTAATAAGAAATACATTGTATCCCGATACCTTTAAATAATAGTTGAAATTTTGACAGGTTTAGATGTGACAAATTGAAGAAAGGGATTTTTTTTCTCAAAATCTCTCATTTATCGCTCCTAGTACAGAAAAATTCATATGTGAAAACTTATTACTGCCGTTCTGCTATTAAACTTGTGAAAAATTCTTCCTCGTAGAAATGCATCACAATGGTCAGTATACAGTTATTATTTTTATTGAATTTTGTTTTACAGTGACAGAAGAATGCAGCCACGAGGCTCTTCAGTTGATTGGCCGAGTAATTTTGTACCAACAAAGTGCGAAGGGGGTAACTTGTTGTCACCTCCCTGATAGCTGAAACCTCCAACCAAAGTTATTGAGAGGATAATTCTGGAAACAATCGTTAGAGTGTGGAGTTTAGAAACGAACACGGTAGGTGAGAAAGTAAATGTACGAAATATTCTATCCTTATCTAACGTCAGAGAGGTATGCAATGGGTGTCTGTTTCTTAGGAGGGAGAGTGGAAGTTGATCAGTTCCTATTTCATAAGTGTCTGTTCCTTATATGTGATTTAAATTAATGTAGAAATTAAGTGCGTTTCGTAATAAAGAAAGTAATTGGTTCTATTGTAAGATCGTTGTGGAGTGTCGTATTGCTGACAAATCACGGGGTATTTACTGTTGTTCTTATGATATTATTTTGAAAGATTTGTTATTCATTTATTGTGGTTAGGGCAGCTGACATCCATACAGGGCATGTGTAATTTATTATCGGGCGAACAACAGATTTGTTAATCATTAAAGAGATTAATAGTTAAAAAGGAACATCGTTACCGTAGAGAGAAAGTTATGTAATGCGGACAAAACTGCGAATTTTCGGCACAAATAAATTTTTTACGGGGCCCTGGCATCCAAAGAGGGGATAAATACAGATACTAAATTTAGAAAAATAATCCTCTAACACTAGATGTAGCCCGAATCCATATTTTGTGGGTCCTTCCTACCGAAAAATCGATTGACGGCAAAACGCCCGTCCGTAAACAACACTAGCGGCTAAACCGTTCAGTTGATTTTCTCCAAAATTGATATTGCCAATCGATCTGGTTGATGTAGCGGCCCCTTGAATTTGAAACCGATATCTTAATTTTAGGAGGTACTTATGAAGCCCCTGAAACTTAAAAAAAAAATGGCTGCAACGTTTTTGATAAACTTTGTTATTGGATAGTGTGAAGGACGTTTAAGAGAATGGCGCAGGTCTCATGTTCGTTGAAAACCCTGATTTTTAGAAATTGAAAAATTCAAAAATTTTTCGGCTGTCACTGACGTCTGTCCGTGTCGTAAGAAACCAATACTAAGCAAGAACATATTCAAATTAAACCAATCCCATATGTCTATCGCCGTGTGATTATCACTTTGTTTACCTTTTGCACTCCGCTGTAATCACTTTGTTTACCTTTTTAAGATAAAGATAGCAATTTTTTTAGGTCCATAATAGCTTGTGAGCATCAATATAAAATTAAACTGTCGTTCTGGTAATGTTTAAAACGCTGAAATAGAATCTATTATTCAGTGCCGAAAAACAGCAAAAGAAACAAAGTGTGTGGAAGCAATTTCAAGAATTTTGTGAAGAAATAAAATATAAATGGACCGCACAAACTACAAATGAAGAAATTACACGTATTTTAGACAATTAATATGCTTAGATTATATACTGAATAGTACAAATAATTTGCTATTAAAACTATGTGGAACTTTACAACTAAAATTATTCAGAAAAATAATAAGTACACACGTGTGCTCAATCCATTCGGAATTGACAAATCCCTCTGCTTACTCAGCTTTTACAATTTCCATTTCAAATACTTCCACGGAATACCAAGTCATGAAAAACTCAACTTTCTACAGCTTTAATATTTGAGTTTTTAATAAATGTACTTGTGAGTAGCTTTATTATAATTGGTGTTTGAATGTTTTATTACAATAAAAGCGTAAGTTATAGTTGAAATAATTTTCTGCATTAAACTGTTATTCATATTGTACTTGATTATATGTTATTCTAGGAGGCAGGAGGCTAGGAGGCAACTCGGACATCAATGAAAGTTTCACATATTCCAATTGCGGTTTTGAGTAATATTTCTGTCTCGTAATTCCTGTGATTTTGACTATCCATTCGAGTAATTTAATGTATTATTTCGTGAAATAGTCGCACTAAATATCACTCGAAGTGCTGTGATATTACTATGATACATTTTGTTCTTAATGAAATGTGTTCTTGAAAAACATATCTAAAAATTATGCAATGTTCAATTTTTGAAAATCATGACAATTTTTTTGCGAAATTTTGTGTCAAAGACAATTTTTATTTTCTTTAAAAAAAATTCTTAAAAACGTAATCAAAAATTTTTTTTGATTAAATCGGGACCTTAGATAGCATAAAGGACGCTTAAGAGAATGATGCGGGTCTCATTATCGTTGAAATTCCTCATTTTGCAAAAATTTCACATTAAAAAGAAAATATGATTTAACTGCGTTGCGAGATTTAAGAGTAAAGTTCCGGCTTGTTCTACATTCTCAAAAGTGTGTTTTGTGTTTAGATCGACAAGAAAGATAATAGAAGCCTTTAGTTTTAAAATGTCTTGACGAGTTGCAGTCATTTGTACTATACGCGCAAGTTTTCTTGATGTTCCACAGCGGGGGGGTGCGGGGAGAGGAAGGCTGTGGTTACGTCACGGATTAAAAGGGTGTACCAACTGAGGGCATGAACTTAACGCGCCAAAGCGTGGCACTAGAAATGTTACGATTGTTTTGAAAGTACGAGGTGGTTGTTGCCAGCATTGTAAATTGGTACGTGCCGTTCCGAGTTGAACCTAAGTACCTCAACGGGCCGTGCTATTAAGCGCTGGACGAGGACTAGGGAGCTCGTGTATAAAGAAAACTTGCTCGAGCAATACATGTACGTCATATGTTCTCTTAAACGTTCTTTTAATTTTCTGCGAGTCTGTCCTAGGTAACAGCAATTACATTGTAGGCATTTTAAGGAATACATTACATCTTTTAGTTTAATTTAGAGACAGGATATTTTTTAAGTTTTATACATGTATTTTTATTTAATATGGAATTGCCTATTTTGATATTGTATTTTTCTTACAATTTTTTTTTCAGTGGAAGCTTAATTAACGGGATAAAAGGTAATTTAATATATTGGCAGTATTCTCAATTATTATTAATAGGTTTGGCATGTGCCATTTTTCGTAATTGTGAGCAAATCAACCATGTAATATAATTTAGAGGATAATTGTTTCTTAATAGTAACAGATTTTTTTTTCAATTACACTGTCAAGAAAGACAGGGTTCGTAATTTTGATTACTCTATCGACTAAATTTATCAAAATAGAGCGTTTAATCTGTGTAGAATGAGACGATTTAAAATTTAAAATAGTTCCCACTGACGTAGGTTTAGTGTACCATTTTGAGAGAATCTTATTTCCAGATCTTATTAAGGTAACATCTAGATAGTTTATTTTACCTCTTCATTCTCGTTCTACAGTAAATACATTTTTTGGATGAAAATTATTAAAATGTGTCAAAACAGTTTGTATATAATCTTTATGTACGATCATGAGAGTATCGTCAACATACCTGGTATATTTATACTGTAATTTTGGTAATCTAGTTTCTAATTGAAATTTCAGCCAGAAGAGCACTGGCATTTCTTCCTATTAGTGTGCCTGTATTTGGTTTGTATACTTTGTTATTGAATTTAAGATACATATTATTTAGTAATAATTTAATAGCTAATGTAATTTCATTTTTAGTTAGGTCAAGTTTCAATTGTGATTGATCTAAAATGTTTGTTACAGAATTTATAATGTGGTATACTAGGATACATTTGAACAATATATAGTGATCTTATTCCATCATCAGTTGTGATTTTTATCTTTTTAACTTCATCTACTACTTGAGTTTTTTGCTGTGAAAATTGATTATTAGTTGCTTTATCGCTTTTGTTTCATTTAGATTTTGCAATTTTGTCATAGTATGAACAAACATTAGATCATCCATTTACCCTGTAACTATTTTACTTTGCAATAGTTGCATACTAGTTTAAGTTATTGGTTTCTTAAGTCTTTAGTGAAATGATAGCCCGCCCAAATAGCATAATGAATTTTTCTATTGCAATAGTTTTGATATGATTATCTTGGCATCTTGCGCTTTATACTGACACAGGGAGACTATTTTCGCTGGTCGACACGAACAATAGCAACAAATATATTATATCTTGCCATTTATTTTCTTTAACGATTATCACAGACACGACGGGAATTGCCTGACCTTCTTTATTGTGAAGTATATTCACTTTCACAACTTGGAGGTTTTTCGATTTAGGTTCTGCGAGAATTTGTTCCTCAGTAAAGGATTGATGAACATATTTTATTACAATATATAATTTTTTGGATAATGGGTCCGTATAAGTATAGACAATTTGTTGCTAGTATTTAGTGAACTCGCTATTAATTTAGTCTTCTATGTTTTCCGTTTGAATTTTAACCTCGTCAAATTATAACTCGGTAGAACATTCACTTATTAAAATACATTTTAAGAGTTCGTGAATTTCGGTGAGATTATCAATGTTATTCACAAAAACTAGGGGGATCGTTTTATTTTCCTATAAGATTTTCTAAGGTGCTGAAATTATTGGAAGTGAAAATTGAATATTCTATACTTTTATTTTGACTTTTTTTTCGCTGGCATATTTGAGTCACTTACCATACTGTCTCTTGGACGAATGAATTGCAGGTGAAGAAACATTCATTAATATACTTGCCTGAGGAGTAGCTGTATCATCTCCGACACTTGAATCAGAATGAAAATTTCCGTTGGAGGAGGTTCCACTTTGTAGATAGAGTTCTGCACCTATTGAGATGTGGTGTTGTCCATTTAGATAAGGATGCATTTTTTGCTGCTCCATATTTGGCTTATAAATTTGATCATGACCAAGTGATGATGTTTGCAGTAGATGCGACGTCGTCGGATCATTTTGTGGGTCAGAATTCAATACATTAAGAGTTTCCGATAAACACTGGCATACGCCAACGTATGAAGGCGGGTCTGTAGTTTTTACTGTAGTTTTAGAACTCCAAGATTGAGAATACTTTGCTGCACATAGACACTTGTCGCAAAAACACCGAATAAGAACTAGTTTGTACAATCACAGACAAAAGAAAGAATAACACTTTTCACGTGGACAGAACCGCGACTAGTTTGACCTCTCCGGTGCCAGCGAAGGCGACTACTGATAACGAAGTGCTCAGTTCGGCTGTCAGAACACTTCTTGTTCTCCTCACCATCAGCGCTATTACAGCAACGTGACAACAGCAAACTAGTTATGTAGGACCGACAAATGCTTGGTACTGAATCGTAAATTGTGACTTAATTACGTAACAACGATTAATTTTATTCACGCGTCGATCTTGACCTCGCGTTTTAATGGTATTGGAAATCGTCAATAAAACTTGAGTTCTAATATCCAACGTTTCGGGCATTTATTTGGCCTGCTTCAGGACAATAAAGTCACAACGGTAATTAAAATTGAGTGTAATTCTGGGCACACCAGTTGAAAATTAACTAGAGGTGCTACAGCAACACTTCCTTTCTCGCATTCACTTAACAAAGTCAGCAATCGCTCTTTTGAATCCAATGTTGTATGCGGAGATTTTAAAATTGATTTTCTAGTCAAATCTTGCGAGAAAGAAAAGTTTCTCAATTTAATTCCTTCAATTTAGATATTACAATTAATGTACCTACACGGATCACACTAAATTCGATGAAGGCAATTGATCAAATTATAATTAACAAAACTATTACTTGATATGAAGTTGAAACAAAATATTTAGGAAGAATCACATTTAGTAATGTAGTATTCTTGACTTTTTAAGTTGGAGGTAATTTTGGTTTTCACACTTGGAAATACTTTACTGTGATCCCATAATTTGTAATCAAACTTTTCCGTTTTAGTTATTATAATCTTTAATATTCCCAAGGTTATCACATTCCATTGAAAAATAGATATTACCCATTGATTATCGTGTTTGACAGCGTGTTTTGAGCACACCAATACGGCTGACGGCTACGGTCCCTGGCATCACTTACGGCACCAGGCAGTGGTTGATAATGCCTTCTCCATGTATTCATACCTTCATTATGCAGATAGTAATTGTAGACTGTGAAAAACACTCTGGATCAACGCGTGGCACTTCAGTTTTATATTCACAAAGTAAAATATATCTTCAATAAAAATTGTAAATTTGATTACTTTTCACGGTTTTTCATCTAGAAAACTCAAAAAAGTGCAGTTATTTTGGTAAATGTGAAGCATCTTTACGCAAAACACGAGCAATTCCATTATGCTAATATATGACATAATAAATGCCCATGTAATAAATGCCCTAGAAATATAGAGTTTCTTAAGCTAGTTTGCTATATTATAATTTTTCTTTCCCGTAGATTGTATTTTAATTTTAATTTGACACTTTCATACTCTTACAAAATTATTTTCATTAATATCATTGTAACGCAACTTTTGCAGCAATAATTTTGTACGATGTTATTATTTTATCTTATTTTAAACTAATTATGTTTTAAGAAAATCTTAAAATTATGACAAAGCCATGGAAAATGGATCATTTTGTGAATAAAAAGTTTGGTCATGACCACACGTTTTATTTCTACAGTGACATGAGTATTTTATGTTCTAGGCACTAGGCACACTGTGGCATTAAATTTGGAAGAGTTTTACGCTGAAAGGCAAGGAAATCCTTGTGTGTATTGTGTATGTTACAAAATTGTATTGAATTAAAAAGACAAATTTTATATTTTAGGTTGTTATTATTTAAAATAGTAGGTAAACTTGAATACATTTAGTTTGAGACTAGTGACCTGCAAAACCATCAAAATGGTTTCCAAAAAGTAGGACGCACACTGTTCAAGAAAAAAACTCTCGGTTAACAATGCAACAAATTAAATATATTAAGAAAAACAGTCTTTCTTGATAATGAAGTAACATACTCGTAGTACAGTATAAACACAATACACCGTTATTTACCTACCAATGATATTTTTTTAAATGCTGCTTTTAACGCAAGACGTGAATGACAAATATTTAATGGCGGGCGGTCACTTGCTTTGAGCCTCGTTGTCGTAAGACGTCAACTATTTCGTAAGCAGTAATACATAGAGTGTGAGAATTCAGCTGACAGGCTGTAGGAGAATAAACGGAATTACACAACCAAATATTTGCATTTCTCAGAGAAAATTGAAAATATTTCATTGTTTTTGGATTTTACCCAAGTTCCTGGGTATCTAACAAAACCATACTCACCTGCCACATGACTGAAGACTGCAGTTTTATTTCAATTTTTGGGTGCCTTGGAAATTAGTAATGTAGATGTGTTTTGTACTTTTCACGAGTCCCTGGTTATATAAAGAAGCCACAAACACCTTTCACATGGGCGGCATGGTTTTCTTTTACTTTCTACATGCGTGATAAATTAGAAATGTAGACTACAAAAAATAAATGGAAAAATAAGTTAAAAATACCATTAATAAAAATAAATGAATTACAACTTCAATTAATGTTTACTCATATGTTTAATATAAAATGGGAAACCCAGATAACTACCATAACCAAAGCGTTCCATTTATCGAGCAACCCAGTGCGAGCAGGCGTTCGAGGCCGATTGCACTTACGGAATCATTTAGCACCTCGGAGAGAAGCGCTGCTTGTCACAACGAGATAGCGCCAATGCCTGCTTGTGTTGAGGAACGTGTTTCGTTTAGCTTTTTACGCGTTCTTCTCTTTGGCGGGAGTTGTTTAAAAAAATTAAATATATAATTGGATAAATAAATAGATAGATAAATGATAAACAACAATAATAATAACAATAATAACAATAATAACAATAACAATAAATAATAATAATAATAATAATAATAATAATTATTATTATAATTATTATTATTATTATTATTATTATTATTATTATTATTATTATTATTATTATTATTAGACCGGGCGTCATTATTAGCGCCGTCTCTCATGCGCCCAAATGCATTCCATTTCTCCATTTCGCCATTTCGGTATGTATGTGTAGTGCCGGGTGCCCTCCCTGGACAGGTTGTGCATACTTGCTGTGTATACACCAACTACTCTAGTAGTTTAGTATATTTTCTCTTAGGGAGTTAACAGGGAATATTCTTCTTTTTTAACGTGGCGCCTCAAGGTCACACGCGAAAGAGGGAGAGAGAATGCAAATTTCAATGGGGGGCTGCAACGTCACTAGAACTCTGACTTTTACGGCTCCTTACGATCGTGCGTGACCTTGAGACGCCTCGTTAAAAAAAAAGAAGTATATAATATTTCCTAAATATACTTTATTTTGATTAGAATGGCTTCAGTCTGAACATTTATAAATTCATCCTCAGTTGCTAAAAATATCATGTAGAGTTTAAGAAATGAAGCAGCAGTGTACCAAGTCGAGGAATCAGGTCGAGGAGGTTGGTCATTAGTAAGTTTGTGAACATTACAATTTTGTACTTACTTTTCCTGCAACTCTATGGGGTATTACATTTCCTTTTGTATACACATAATCTTATAATTGCATTGTGTATAGAACAAGCTATATTGTCTTTGGCAGGTGAAATGGAAGCTGTAGTTGTTGAACTCAATCTGAAGTCCTAAAGAAAAGTTCCAAAAATGTATTAGTTACCCAAGAATAAATTGTTAACAAGGTAATTATGTCTAAATTGATTAGTAAAGTTTTCCTCAATTTGCCAATGTCATTTCCAAAAATATCAATATGAAAGTAAATTAAATGACAGCAATATAAGTAATAATATGTGTTGACACATATAATTAATTATAACTGAGCTTCACAATTCTAGTCGCGCACTTTTTATGTTACTCGAGTTTACAGTATTCTGGGCTATTTCACGGAAACCGAGAACGTGCCATGCTGAGTCATGCCGCGAGCCGGGTATTATAAAACTGCAAAATTACTCGCATTTCCTTGTCCTTTGCGTTTTATACTGTCATTTGATACCCCATAATTTACACCACCTTACATTATTTTTATTTATTACATTACGCTTACATTTTGATACACCACCTTACATTATAAATGAGTGTTGCACAAAAATGTCTATTACAGATTTGAACTGCATAATATTATGTGTTACCCCTCTCTACGTGGTCTCTTATGTGCTTCATTACAATCCCTCCCTCTGTCACGCTGAAGTAACTACGAAGAGAAACGAGTGTGTCTTAAGCGGGACACTTCAGAAAATTTTTCTTTGTGAGAATCGTGCGAATCACGCATATACAGTAACGTGGATAAAGCAATATTTGTGTTCTTTGATTAACAGGCGTGGTCACATGGTGTAATAAGAATTTATTTACGATGTGGCGAACCTTGTACCATTACAATATGCGTGGAATTAGAAACTTCTGCGGCGATTATCTTTAGCGGTTATTCAGGTGAGAGATTGCCAGTCTTTTACATGAAGAGATTAGGACCCATGAAAAGCATCATTTCTCAAACATAGTGAATTAATAACATTAATGAAGGGGTGGCATGTTTTATTTTAAAGTAAAAGTGGTTAGTTCAAAATTTATTTTTACTGATATTTTTTTATTTGTTAAACATCTTCAATCTACGCAAATCTCCGAGCATCATCGGATATGCCCGCTAATAATTTTATAAAATTTACAATAATTCATTGTTACAGGATCTGTGGCCGTCTATATTTGTTGCAATTTGAACGATTATTGACAATGGGTGTTGCACCAGATTTTTTGAAGAAGCAGACCATTTTGTTCTTCTGAAAAGCTGAAGGTTACGAATTAATGAAACGTTAAGAAAGAAAGAACATGGTGGGGGGTTGGAAAAACTTTTATTTACGTTTGCCATAGGCAACATTTTATAACGGCACTTACATTAAACCACAAGTAAATACTTAAGCATAATGAGAGTACAATCAAAAGTAGAATTTGTTCAAGAGGAAATAGTCTTGACCAAGAATTCAATTTCTGACCCTTCTGAAAAATTTAGTTTGAAAAATTAAGCTAAGATCGCTGTATATACTTTCTTGTGTGTGTTCTTAAAGAAATTGTGTGAACATTTCAAGATTTTGTAGAAATGTATTTTCTATTAAACAATATTTTTTCACAAATTATTACTTTTCTTTCTTCCAGATATTGGGTCCAATTCATCGCAATTTAATGAAGGCAGAGCCTAATGGATGTAACGTGGTACTTTCAAACTTCTTGAACAAATTCGTGAACATTTTGATGATTAACACATTCTTAATTTATGTGATATACATGCTTCAATTAAATATGAGACATCAAATTTCGAATATATTTCTCACGGAATAATAAATTAAATTTCATGTTTAACATTTAATTGGTGTTTCATTGCTTAAGCGATGATGTGATAAACCTACCATCCGATAATAAATTTGCTAAAGCTTTGAATGATAAATTCACTTTCATAAGTCTTTTTCAATGCACGGCAAGTGGTTCGCCTGAAATTAAAAAAATTAAAGATCCATAATATCGATAAGTTATCTTTTTTAATTCTGACATAGAAATCGTAGGATGATAGACATGAGAAAATTTTGTCTTATCATTGGATTCTACATACAATGAACGTTTAATGCGCATGACTGACTACTTGAAAGACGTTAATATTTTTATCTCTGAAACTAACTTAATCATTTCTATCTGATACATATTAAATTAAAATAAGCTGTTTTTATAATTACTTTTACTGCAAATAATACAATGAAATTATGACACGTAACTTTTCTGAATCTAATGGTCTGGAAGACACGATATCGCTTACAACGGAAAATTTAGGCGTTCCATAGAAATGTAAAGAAGTGATAAACGAATCTTCCGTCATCTAACCATTGTATACACGTCACTTTATTAACCAACATTTGATTATTACAAATTTGTGCGAGTACTAACGGATCACCCTGTAACGAATTACAATGTAAGGTTGATTGATTTTTCAATTCTTAAAGTGTCAATATTATTTTCCCAATATACAAGTTTTCCAGCTCCCTTATCAAAATAAACACTGTTGCAACAGTGGATTCACTGCGATATCTGTTACGGCAGAATTAAAAGAAATAGACTCAGAACATTGCAATAAGCCAATGTGCGAAACCACTGCTTGTGGACGTCGCAAGGATCGTCGGAGCCCAACAGCTGCTTCATTCGCTCGTTCGAGTTCCCTTCGGTACCGTCCTTAAGCATCTCATCTAAAATTCTCTAAAAAGTGAGAACGACAAGATTTAAGCACATTTAAAAAACACTGGCATCCATTACGCTACAACGACACCAAACGTTCTTTATAAACGGTAAGATTTTCATCTCCTCGAAAAAAGTTCCATAAAAACACCAAAGAACGACCCATTTTCCGTAATATGAATATTCTCAATACAATTGACTATTTTTTTAACAGCTGGGGTTTCAAATACATTGTGCGGGTTTTTTTATTCCCAATAAGATGAGCGCTTCTTTTTATAAAGACGCTACGTGACTTCGATAGCCAAACTACAGGAACCTCAATGCCTAGGCGCGAGAGAGCGGAGTGCTGTGAAGTGCAGAGCGATTCGAATTAATTTTTACAAAGTGATTCTTTATCAAAAAGAAACCGAGCTCTAGAATCGATCTTTTCACATTCGATTTTTTCAAGAAAACATCGAGAACACATTTTGAAATAAATGTTTCAATACAATTATCACATTATCGCTGTTTTCCAACTTAAGTAACGCATCGCGTTTCCGAAAAAGATAAATTATTTGTTTACCAACTGCAAAATGATAATTAATAAAATATAAATACAGTGTATTAATATAACATGCTAGACAGATTAGTGAAGCAATGAATTTTACATGATTTTTAATCTTTTTCTAGTCGAGATAGTAAGATTGTCAGTTTTTTAAAATCGATTTTTGAAAGGTCGATCTTTCGGTTTCGATTTCTAAGAGAATGGATATTCTGAGAAATTCGATGTCTATTTTTCCATCTGCCTACACCGTGCAAGGAGGATAGAGATGCGAGAGGTCGGTCACTGGCCGCAGCGGCGCATGCAGCGGGGTCGGGGGCGGGCGCGGGGGCGGGGGCGGGGGCGGCGCGGGGGCGGCGCCGGGGGCGGGCGCGGGCGGGCGCCCATCCACAGGCGCAGCGCAGAGCGCGCCAGCGCCGCCGCCCACGCCGCCCGCAGCGCTCGAGCCGTCTGCGCGCGCAGCCCCAGCGCCATCAGCTGGCAGCCATTCTACAAGCACCGGGCGACGCGACACGAAAGATCGATCCTTTAGATCGATCCAATCGATCTACTGCATTTAATTTTTGAAAAATCGAGATTTTCGTTAAGAGAAATAGCGCTATTTTAGAACGATGTTAAGTGTGAGTTTTTGAAGAACTATACTTCCTCCAATGAAAACATCGATCTCAGATGTTGCAGTTTAAATGTTTATACAATTACAAAATGCATGTGTTGTTTCTGTGACCAATATAAAGAAGGGGTATTCATTGATATAGAACGTTAAATGCAATATCTAATATTCCTTTTCAAATTATTGAAACTGATATTTCCTTTTCAAATTATAAGAATTGCATAATTTTAATTTATTTGATAAGCATCTATATCATTATCATCGATCCCTTTCAAAAATTCTCATCAATACAATAAAAAGTGACTAAATTATTAATTTAAAAAATCGACTATTGAAAGATCGATCTTTCACATTCGAATTTATTAGGTGAACGGTCTGCGTAAATTCCGATTGGAGATCGATTCAATGATCGAGCGTCCAACTAAAGCGGAGTAGGAGGGGCGGTGGCGGGCAGGAGGCTGCCTCTACGAGGTGCGCGAGGGCGCTGGCTGCAAGCTGCTTCTATGCGAGAGAAGGTGCATGTTGCTAAGGGCTGTCCGTGGGCGGCGGGCGGCCGGCGGCGCCCCGGAGCCGGCGGTGGGGCTACCGGGCGGCGGCGGAGCGGGGCGACGGCGGCGGCGGCAGCGGCGGCGGCGGCGGCAGCAGCAGCAGCGGGAGAGGCGGTAACCGGAGGTTCACTTGGTCTCTGCAACAGGCGCGGGCGCGACGCGCGCTATTTCATGTGTCACTCGCTTAGAAAACAGCACATCGATAATATTATTAATAATGTACCCCTAGTAATTATAATCCATCATTACTTATAAAATAATAAATTTTACATTTCACCCCCTGGTCAGTTAGAAGCTCAAAAAGTAGCATAAGAGTGTATTTTCCCTTTCGCAATTCCCAACAAATTGTTGCGACCCCTTAGATACAACTATTGAGCAGAAGTAATGTTGCAAATAATATTTGGCTCTTTAAATAGCAACTGGAAATATACCGGGAGATTCGGGTTCGATTTCTGGCTTGGGCAGTCATTTTATTGAACTGTCAGACATATGTAATAATAATAATAATAACATTAATAATAATAACAAAACAACAACAATAATATTGATTAGTTTCCCGGGCGCTTCAACAGCTAAGATCAGTCATAGTTCCGTAGTTCTCGAGGGAGGTGGCGATTATCTTCTCCCACTGGATGGCGAGATCCTGAGCCAACCTACACGTCAGCTTGCGGGGGTTTTCCTGCCAAATATCTCCCACCAGTGGGGCACTGACCTAGTCGGAACAAGCTCTAAGATCCCGACCGATCTTCCAACATGTGTGATAGTGTAGTGCGTGTGTAGTGTAAGTGTGGGGTAAGGATGAGGATAAGACAAGGACGCGGAAGAAAAGATTGCGCGCGGTCCGTCCAGCGTTTACTAGGGTACTGCTCGGGCATTCGCTTGGTATTGGTCGGAGAAACCGTGGAAAATTATCGATCAGAGCAGCCGACCGCTACAATTCATCTCCATATAATAGCTGAATTTTACCTAGCTATTGTCTAGGAATCGTTTCCCGGCCGGGGCATTAAATTATTTGTACTATAAAATGAAAACAAAAAAATGTAATAATCGAAATAGTCTAATAATAGTCGAAAAGAAGAATAGTAGCAAGTATGGTGAATATTGACGTAGTCCGAGCTTGATTTGCTTTAATGATCAAGTGTCCTTTCTGCAGCGTCGAAACTATGCTCAGAGTTCAACCATATTTAAAGTTTTATCCTACCTGCCCCAACATAAGGCATTAAAGGTGATCACATCTTGGCTAAAACCGCACTTTCCCGTTAAACCATATCATGGTTCGACCAATTAATTGCCATATTAATCTCACAAGCAATGGTCTTTTCTGTCATTTCAAAACAGGCCTTGATGTTTTTAGTGATTGTTAAGGTCACGCATTGTTCACATGGTAAATTTTAGCAGCCAAAACAAACTGGAAGTTATTCTAAAAATCACTACTACACAGATTATTTAGAGTGACGCATACAATGAGAAATTGAGTAGCGCTCTGCCAGTGTACCGCTTGTCAATATTACCAAACAATAATTATTTTATCTGAAGGAAGAGCAGGCTGCACAAACTGAAATTTTGAGCGCACAAATTCATGAAAAATCGTACTTTTCATCTACATTTTAGTAACTTCCAGTTGTTTTCGCAGATAAAACTTTGTGTATGGACCACATGTGTCGTGAAATATTACTAAAAATATCAAAGCAAATTTCGACACAGCACAAAAGAGCATTGCCTTTATCAGCAATATTAATGATACATAATCAACAGCAAATAACGTTAAAAGAGAAGTCAAATATAAGAATACATATGGTATGTATGTAAAGATAGATATGCCAGAAGTTCAAACTTCTGGCATAATAAAGAAAGGTATCTTTTAAGCCCATAGTTGGTGGTGTCAATTGAAACAAGGAACAATACATTTTTCTTTTCAATCAGTTCATTTACGGAAGACTGAAGCAAGAGTTTTGCACGAGACGATTTTCGCCGCAACTGACAAAATCTGCAAGATGGCATCCCAGTAAGGCAAGTTTCCGCTCACCTCGATGTCACAAACAGAAATGCTCGTCCGAAAAACTTAGCACCTGACGCTTCATACTTGTGACACAGCTAGCTGAATCACGATTTAAAATGTAAAAATTAAATTATGCGAAGTTGCAATGTGTAAACACAGAGTAGAAAATTTTGTGAAAAAATTGAAATGAAAAGTGCAGTTTATCTTTATCTTAATCAGTTTATATACAAATTCAGCAAATAAAAGTAACTTAAGTGCAGCTGATAATATTATTTTAGAACAAAAGAGAAATATTCATTCATTAAGGATTCTTATTCCAGTTGTTATATAACGTTATGAATAAGGTTCTTATTCATAAATTTAAAAAAGAAATCTGTAAAACATTTATTAATTATTTATATTTTAATACACATTCATTTAACTTGTATGTGTTTCATGTATCTACAACAAATGAAATATTAGCCTGAAAATTTCACCATTATTGTTTACGTAGTTCAGTAACGTTATCGCACCCGACATGTCACGTGTCCCTTCCACAAGAAGCGAAGCGACGCAGTTAGTTCCATTGCTCTGACGTTCCGTTTTCATTGATCAGCCCATTGCGAGCGCAGGACCTCAGACTTTATAGCACTCGAATCCCAATAGCTCGAGCGAGTACGAGTGAGCGTACCTTGCAGCTAAGACTAGGATAGAATGGGACCGCGAATGCACAAGCCGGAAAAGATATTCATAGAAAATAAAAATAAAAAAAACAATCACGTGCTAATTTATTAAGTTAAAAATGTTAACTTTATTTTGAAAGAAAATTATTTAGTTTACAACACAGAACATCCAAATTTAAATAATTTTGTTTAAAATATTTAGTTTCACAACATTCGAAAGGTAAACATTTCGAAAGTAGACGTGTCAAGAGGTAGCCTTTCCTGATTTGGGTAGAAAGCACCTTTTTTACGGTCTCTCACAAGAAAGACTGAGACTTTGAGATTACTTAAAAAAATTGCGAAATTTATTACGTGTGCCTTAGATGCCAAGAAGAGTCTGGAAAATGATTGTTCCCTACGATCTGGAGTATCTGGTTCCTCTCCATCTCCTTATGCCGTTTCCAACAGGAATTATGCATTATATGTCCCCAGTGAGCGAATATTATTTCGACGTGTCAACTACTGAAGTCATTAGTCTCGTAAGTATAGTACAGTAACATGTTATCCCGGGAGGAAACAGTTCATTCCCAGCTGGAATGTGAGATCTGGCACCGAACTTCGTGTTGACTTGCATGATTTCCTTCCCAGTTGTTACCACCTGCAAGGCATCGTCCCAGTTAGGACAAGCTCCTCCTACACGTGTGGCAGTGTAATGCAAGTAAGATAAGTGTACGTAAGGGAAAAGGAAGGGACAATAATGAGAAATTAAAGATCACGCGCAGTTCTCGGCTCGTTTCTTTGGGTACTGACGCGGTCTTAGCCTGGTATTGATCGGAAGAAATACATATCAAAGCAACTGGGCGCTAGTATTCACTAGACTTTGGATGAGTTCCAGCTAGTTTGGAAAGTTCATCCCATGTCCTTATCGTGAACAATCCAGCAAAGGCTATGATGTTGCCATTGAACTAATGTAGTCAGTACTGTCTCAACAGGGTTTGTGTTGTGCGAAAATATATTGTGTGTATAGGAAAAAGAAGGAAACAAGGGTGGAGAAAGATGCGCATGAGGCTCATGGCAAGGTGTTGCAGGGTGTTGTAGGTTTCTGCTTGTAACTGGAATGGAATGCACACACCATCCAATTAAAGCAGAAATTTCTTAGTATTCTCATCCGTACAGTGACGTTATTTGTCGCGTATGTCTGGTCGGAAAAATATCTTGAATTCGAAAAGATAAAACTATTACGTTATTGGAAGACTCAGAATGCACGGAAGGGACTAAATTTCGTTCGACATGCATGTAGAAGATGCCTTCACTGGAGGTAAAAATGTGGATATTTTTAATTTATATGTAGAGTGCATTATTTTTAATATAGAATGTTTTTTTTACATTTATTAATAATGTGATAACAGATATTTTAAATACTGAATAGAAATGCACCTAAGAAGTGAAAACAGTTTTCTTGTAATTTTGTGAGAGTTTTTTGTGAATACTTGTCCGCTTTCCTCGTTCCATTTTCCGTACTTCATTTTTCCTTTACTGTTTCAATCATCTGCAGTAGAAAAGCGAATGACGAAAACGTGTGATATTTTTAAGTGTCTAACTTCTGTTTGATCCAAGGGCCTTTCGAGAATGTTAATAAATAATTTTATTACGTCAAAGAACTCTGCATTTTTATCAATTGACAGACTCAAGAGTCTGTTAAATTCTAATGAGAAATGTTAAAATTCCAATGGTATTGTACTTTTTCTTTATTGATAAAAAGTAAACATTGTTAAAGTAAGTTTTATTGAAGTTTTACATTACATTTTGAATTTAAAAAGAACAGAATATTACAGTCTTTATTTATAGAGAGAATATTTTTTATATCATAAAGCTCGAACATTGATGGTAATTCAAGGTTTAATAAAATGGATCCGAAGTATTGTTGAAATATATAATCGTAATTTGTAAGCATTGTTCCTGTAGTCTCGTAAAATCAACATTTGTAATTCCTTACACGATTGTGAGTAAATTAAATTTAGTCTTG
The DNA here is from genome assembly GCA_011170035.1 of Teleogryllus occipitalis. Classification (NCBI taxonomy): domain Eukaryota; kingdom Metazoa; phylum Arthropoda; class Insecta; order Orthoptera; family Gryllidae; genus Teleogryllus; species Teleogryllus occipitalis. The sequence goes on from BLKR01000560.1 coordinate 94,940, forward strand.
AGAATTTGGAATATTTTAATTTTTGTAAAGCCAACATTACACGAGCCTGCTCTGACGCCAAAATGCTATCTGGATGCGATCTAACATATTACTTTTCACAAGGCGGCTGTAAGACTTGAGATTCTTTGCATAAATATACACATTCGATTTTCCCTTCTCCAGGAAGGCACATTAAGTTAATATTTTCTGCAATAAAAAAGTATTAGATAAACATAGCATGTGAATTCTGACCATTTAATTCAAAGAATAGAACATTTGCGCGCGCGTGTGTGTGTGTGTGTGTGTGTGTGTGTGTGTGTGTGTGTGTGTGTGTGTGTGTGTGTGTGTGTGTGTGTGTGTGTGTGTGTGTGTGTGTCTGCTGTGTGTGTGCGCGCGCGCACAAGCATGCGTGTCTGTGCGATTGCGTGAGTGTGTGTGTGTGTGTGTGTGTGTGTTGGCGTGTGTGTGTGTGTGTGAGTGTGTGTGTGTGTGTGAGTGTTGGCGTGTGTGTGTGTATGTGTGAGTGTTGGCGTGTGTGTGTGTGTTGGCGTGTGTATGTGAGTGTTGGCGTGTGTGTGTGTATGTGAGTGTTGGCGTTTGTGTGTGTGTGTGCGAGAGTGCTTGCGCGTGTGTGTGTGTGCGAGAGTGCTTGCGCGCGTGTGTGTGCGAGAGTGCTTGCGCGCGTGTGTGTGTGTGTGTGTGTGAGAGAGAGAGAGTGCTGACGCGTGTGTGTGTGTGAGTGTGCGAGAGTGCTTGCGCGCGTGTGTGTGTATGCTTGCGTGTGTGTGTGTGTGTGTGTGTGAGTGCTTGCGTGTGTGTGTGTGTGTGTATGCTTGCGTGTGTGTGTGTGAGTGCTTGCGCGTGTGTGTGAGTGCTTGCGTGTGTGTGTGAGTGCTTGCGTGTGTGTGTGTGTGTGTGTGCTTGCACGCGTGTGTGTGTGTGTGTATGCTTGCGTGTGTGTGTGTATGCTTGCGTGCGTGTGTGTGTGTATGCTTGCGTGCGTGTGTGTGTGTATGCTTGCGTGCGTGTGTGTGTGTATGCTTGCGTGTGTGTGTGTGTGTGTGTGTGTGTGTGTATGCTTTCATGTGTGTGTATTCTTGCTATGTGTGTATGCTTGCGTGTGTGTGCTATTATTATAATTTTTATTATTATTAATATTTTTTATTATTATTTCTATTTAATTCTGTTTATAATTTTCATTATTCAAGTAATTCAAATATTTTCAAATGCAAAAAAATAATTTAAAAATCGATTTAACTAATAAATTAGTTAAAAATTGCCCTTCAAATGCATGAACTAAAAAAGTTTTGTTAGGAAATGTATTGTGATTCCTGTTACTATCATGTGGGTAGAGGCTTTGAGGTTGGGCCTCTAGGCAGCTGCCTAGTGTGCCTAGGCGCAAGTCCGCCCTGGGCTACTCACCAGCCTTGGCGGCGGAGGCGGTGGCCGCGGCGGCGGCCTTGGCGCGGGCGCGCGCGGCGTCCATGCGCTCCGCCTCGGCGCCCTCGCAGCTGCCCTGCGACCCTGCGCACACCGCACGCGCTCACTCCTCAGCTACAGAGCAGCGCATGCGCGACCGCTCATCTGGATTAGTGTATCTGGATCAGGTATTCCCAACGAGAACGGTGTCGACCCCCTGGGGATCCAGGATATTTTGATGGGGATCAGGGATGATCAAGCACACCACAGACGCGTCTCCACTCTGCAACCGCTCATCTGGATTAGTGTGTTGGGATCAGGGGTTCTCAAGGAGAACGGTGTCGACTCCCTGGGGATTTAAGACATTTTGGTGGGGGTCAGGGTAGATAAAGCATACCACAGACGCGTCTCCATTCCGCAACATATCATCTGAATTAGTATATTTGGATCAGGGGATCCCAACAAGAACGGTGTCTACTCCCTGGGAATCCTAGGCATTTTAATGGAGGTCAGGGATGATCACGCACGCACACAGACGCGCCTCCACTCCGTAACCGCTCATCTGGATTAAGTTATCTGGATCAGGGGTACTCAACGGGATGGGTGACGATCCCTGGAGATCGAAGACTTTTTGAAGAAGTTAGGGATGATCAAGCACACCACAAGCGCTTCTCCACTCAGCAACCGTTCATCTGAATTAGTGTATCTCAATCAGGGGTTCTCAACGGGTTTGGAACCCCTGGGGCTCGAAGACATTTTGAAAGAGGTCGGGGATGATCAAACACACAGCACGCGCGCCTTCACTTCGCAACTGCTCATCTGGGTTGGTGTATCTGAGATCGGGGGTTCCAATAGCGTCGATGTCGACCCTGGGGGTCGAAGACACTTTGAAAGGGATCGGGGATGATCAAGAACACCACAAGCGCGCAACCGCTCAACTGGATTAGTGTATCTGGATCAGGGATTCTCAACGGATTCGGTGTCGAACCTTTTGAGGATCGAAGATATTTTGAAAGGGTGTCAGGGATGATCAAGCTCAGTGCACGCGCGCCTCCACTCCTCACCCACTCCTCTGGGTTAGAGTATCTCGGATCAGGGGTTCCCGACGGAGTCGGTGCCAACCCCCTGGGGGTCAAGCGTATTTGGAAAGGGATCGAGGTTGATCAAGAACACCACAAGTGCGCAAACTCTCATCTGGATTAGTGTATCTGGATCAGGGGTTCTCAACGGGGTCGGAATCGGGTTCGACCCCTTGGGGGTCGAAAACATTTTGAAGGGGGTCAGGGATGATCAAGCACACTGCACGCGCGCCTCCATTCCGCAACCGCCCATCTGGATTAGTGTATCTGGATCGGGCGTTCCCAACGGTGTCAGTGTCGACCCGCTAGGGGATCGAAGGCATTTTGAAGGGGGTCATTGGTGATCAAGCATACGACGTGCGTCTTCAATGTGGAACTGCTCATTTGGTTTAGGGTATTGGGATCAGGATTTCCCAACGGAGTCGGTACCAGCTCCAGGGATTGAATACGTTTTGAAGGCGATCAGTGATAATCAAGGGGTTCGTTTAGGGGCCAGTAGCCGAATACGAACATGAGACTGATCGGTGTAATCGAGATGCCATTGATTATTGAAAGAATTTATTGACATTGATTTTTAAATGGTTTTGGATGTAAAACAATAAAAAGAGAATCAATTACAAATTCATTATTTTTGTTCATATTCTTCGTCCATGTTAAGGAATTAGGATATTCATAAATCTCGTGAAATTACAACTATGTATTGACAACTATACACTTATTGCACAAGAAAATACTCTCCACAGTACGCCACTGAAGAAATGTTATCTCTAGTTCTTAAAAAAGCTCAACATTTTGAACCCAATGCACAACAAGGAATATTACAGACTCGATTACATAGAAGCGTAAGCGTTTTCGATTACTTGAAATTGAAATATTTATGAAAATATTGGTTTATGAAATATTTCTTTTTAAGAAATTTCCGACAATTTTTTGTGTTACGATTGTGTACGCTGTGTATTATAGAAAAAGTGTGAGGGGTCAATGGAGTTAGTTTTTTTAAAGGGGTCAATGAAAAAAGTGTTGGAAAACCCTGATCTGGATAATGGTATCATGCCATGCGGCGCATGCTACAGAATCGAGCGGGAGCATCAACAATGTTCTAGATCAGGGGTTGGCAATCTGCGGCTCGCAGGCTGCATGCGGCCCATGAAGCCGTCTCATACGGCCAGAAGAGCCTTAACTGTTTTGGTCATTATACTAAATAAAATTATTACTAAATTGTATTTTGTACGTTTCGTAGGATCATATACAGCCTATATGAAATCAACATTATTTTTTAAAAAATAATCAACACTTATTTCAAATACACAATCAATTCGTAGCAACGTTACAAAAGAACATGGTCTTTCATCTTGAGGCTTGTATACGTCATGAACTATAAAAATAAGGAAATGAACAAAATTGTAAAAACAAGAATGATACACCGAAAGGAATGATATACATAAAAGTATCAAAATCGAAAGTTTAAAATTAACATAATGAAAGCGAACATCTTGTTGGTTGAGACTGGAAGTTACATTAAGAATGATCATCAGGTAGGAACTCAATAATAGCTCAAATGTATTATTTCTTTGAAGTTACTCCTGAATGATACTTTAATGAACGGATTGATTGGGTATTTGAAATAAATGTTGAGTAATTAAAAAAATACAGTTGTGTTTTAATATTGACTGTCTATAATCCTACGGAACGTATCAATTAAAAAATAATGGTAATAACAGGAAGTCATTAGGTCAATTTTATAACTAAATAAAAGTAGCACGGATTTTTGCGAATTTACGAATAACAATCACACATTTCTGAAAAACAGTCTGGTACACGAACAGGTAATTGTAAGGCATTGGACGTGTTTCAGTGCAGTCTGTGAGCATTAATCAGCCTCCGATGCCACGGACGTAGCCGCCGTTCTCTCCTTCCTTCATTATACCAATCTCGTCGTTGCTTGCTCCAAGAATTAACCTGAATAGTCCTTCCACTTTCAGAACATTGATTAGGATTCGAGATGCAACAATGTCTGTTATTTTGGGGTGCCTCGAACAAGGATTAGGGTAGAAGAAATTGGCATCAGCTTCAATTATCGTAATTTAAAACTTCAAAGTTGTTGATTGAAACTTTGTTGAGATGGGGGTAGTATGTGCAGCCCGTGAGCTATTGAGGATTTGACTATGAGGTCCGTGGGTATGAAACTGTTGCCGACCCCTGTTCTAGATAGAATTATGGTCTGAACTTTCATATTAAACCGCAAACACTCTGAAGCAATGAAGGATTTCAAGGCTGGCGTCAATAGGGATATTATATTCCAAAGGATTGGCGTGATCCAGTAAAAATTGTTCTTCGAAATATTTCATCTAAAAGTGCAGCAGACATTCTCAGTGACGGTGTGGCAGCGACATGGGAAGTTGGGAAGCTTGTCAAGAGGGTGCTTTGCACGTTACCACACCGCCACTGAGGACGTGTGCCACACATATAGACGCGACGATTGGAAGAAAAATTTCCACTGGGCAATGACCTATCAGTCCGGAAAACATTTTCACGATAAAATCCACTGATAAAACGTATTGCAATCCCAAAAAACGTATTGCAAAACGTATTGCACATTTCATAGATTAAACAACTTTATGGACTTTTCCGTTCACACGTCCGGAAGACATTCTCCATGATAAAATCCTCTGGTAATAGTAGTTTATGAAATTTGCGTTGCGCGTTGCATTCGCTTGTTTTTTGTATAACAGCATTATACATTTTTAAGAGACTCAAACTTAATATTGCGAAACAACTTTCTTGTGACAACTCGTGTATTGGATATCTATACGAGAAAACGGTGGTCGGCTGTTCCATTTACCACTACTACCCCAAGATTCTCTCGTTGCGATTGGCTGAATTAATGACGCAATCATTCATGCCCTAAAATCCAATACGTCATCATTTGTGGCTAAAAGCCCCTTTTATGAACGATTTATTGCTATAGAAAATGTCGTTTATAATGCTGGTATACAAAAAACTTATTGTAAGCCCATATTTCGTAGATTGAACTACTTTATAGACTTTTTCGTTCACTGATCTCTTTAGACATGTTTAACTGTACAATTAATAGTTGACAAATGTTCACATTATTGAACCAGTGTTAGTAAATCATTACGAATCTCCATTCTTTCAGTTTCTTGAGCCACATTCGCGAAATACCGCTCGTTTGTTTGAATAGATCGCTCTTGCAGTTAAACGACTAGATAAGCTAATAAATGCTTGCGTATTTCTGTATGCAAGAAATATTTTAATAATAGTACTTATACACGGTTTAGAGAGACGTTTACAACAAAACTGATCTTCTTTAAACATGTATAAGTATTACTATTAAAATATTTCTTGCATACATAATTACGCAAGCATTTATTTGCTTATACTTAAGTTTATAACAGAACTCAAGTGGATTACCACTTATGGTAAGGTCTTATTAGATTGTTCAGATTCTTTGGTATGCTTTTGATTACTACGCAATATTAGAAGCGTGTCACGTTTTCCATCATGATCTGGATATGCCTTCACATATGAAACGTTTAAAATCAATGCTGGATACCAAGGTGGTCATGACTGGGGTACAAAATTAACCAAAATGTCACATAATGAAGTTTAGATTTTGTGGGTTAGGAAATAAGCAAAATAGGCATTTACAAGTACAAAACTCTTTTTAAGCATTTTAAGCAAAATAACTTGACGTTCTGAAATCATTATGAAGTAAATAAAAACATTAAGAATTAATGATTATATAACGAATATAGATTAACATTATTTAAGTTTCCTTTACGAGTACGTAAAGGCATATTTATGATTACTGACAAAAGTTTAACATTTAATTCTAACCACTCATTTTACCTCGATCAAGGCATTCAATTGTCATTTTGATTCACTTATTTTTTTATTAACTTTTCGAGCTTTTTTGAAACGTAGATTCATTGGGTGACATTATTTATATTTCGAAACTAAAATGGCCGCCCTGATATTCCATGAAGCTTCTGTTTTCCCTACGGGAAGGTCTATCCAATTATAAAAATATAGATTTCAGGGAGTGTAATTCTGTGTATTAATCGCGCAAAGTTTGTTGACCAATGACCTAGCTTCCCTCTCCCTTGAGCAATAAAAAGTTGAAGGCAAAAGCTCGCAGCGAGCTTTTGACCACATTCCAAACGCACCTTCAGCCCATGCTTTTCTGCAAAAAATCTAAAGAAATTATCGAAACAGGTGAAGATCCATTACAGGAGATGCCTAGAACTCCTGAGAAAGTTAGATCGCAAATTATTAAGAAAGTTGCGAAGGCATGACTGATTCTCCAGAGATAGACATTGTTTCATAAAATATAGTATATCACCACCGGGTTAATTCTTTAATCGATGTTTCACGTTCGGTGAAAAGGACTTTCAAAATGTAGGTTATGAATTAAGAAAAAAATTAACAAAATTCAATATTTAAAAAAATAATAGAATCTGAAATAACATTTAATTTTACGAAAATAAAAGATAATCAGTGACAAAATAGTATACAAAAACTATTCTTTGAGCAATGTGTGTCAAATGATACGCCTCACAATATTAAAAATTGCATGCTCCGTAGCCGTAATATTTCAGTACTATGCAGCAAATTATATTAAAATGATCAATCTTCTTTTTATATTAGTACTTTCATTATTTGGTGTTTGAAAATGACTTTTCAATTGTTGAAAACCCTTTATAATTTTTTAAAGAGAAAATGTGGATAATGAATTAAACTTTAAACCTAATTTTGGCGAAAGCAACCATGTTATTTTACAGCTTGAATTTTTCACAGTTGCAACTTTGTTGAAGTTGACAATTTTCGATCAGTGAACGATTTATTTTGTATCTGACTCTGGTGGTACGTAAAGCGAAGTGAGGATTCAATTTTGAAATTAAGCAGAATTACATGCAGAAAATCAACTTGAAACATGAAGTCAACAGAAAGATGAGTGGAACATTGTACGTCAAAAATGTGAGCTTTATGTGAATAGATTTGGGCATTATTAGTGAGGACGGATTTATATCCGGTGGAAGGGGGTGGTCTGCACTCAAACGAGATAGGAAGCCATGATCAGCAGGATCAAATGGATGGATGTGTGTGTTACCGCAATACTTACAGAATTATCGCGTTAGATGGATGCATACATTGAGACCAAGAGTTATTTTTGCGAACGGGTATCAAAGGTGAAGCAATAGGAGCAAATTGCCGACCGCCTACGGTGCCATCTTCAGAGGAACGATAGTAAGGGCTGAATTCTACCCATAGGAAGCACGAACTTCAAGTAATATTAATTTATTGTCATTTGTTTGTGTATAGTATTCTGAACTTAGCCACAATCATATTTCATTTTACATTTGGTTAACAAAACCGATGAGATTCTGGTGCAACAATACTTTTCGACAGAGCACAAGTTTTCCAAAAGAAATATTCTCCTAGACAGGTCGAAAGAAATTGCCATTCAAAGAAGTCATTTAGCATAATAATGTGCAATGTTTCATTGGCAGAATTCTCGATTTTGGATCTTGCTCCCAAGGTACGTCCTTCCTAAAAATAGATTGTGGGGTGGTAAAAAAAAAAAGAAAAATAGGATGGAGGAAGAGACGAAAAAGAAAAGAAACAGAAATATTTGAAAAGGATTTTTAAGAGTGCAAACAAACGCCAAGGAGTCATCATTATGACCATGCCACGCACTGCGCAGTGAGCGTTGCCCTCCAGGTGACCGCTAGGGGGCGCGGCCTACTTCCGCCTCTTGGTCCGTACAGCGACTACGCTATCGACCCGACGCCTCCCTGGCTCTCACCTCCTCTACCGCCGCTCGCGCTCCCACGCCAACCTCCACCCCCGCTTTCCGTCTGCGTCCGCCTGCGCCCCCGCCCCCGCCCGCGCCCCCACCCCCGCTCGCGCCCGCGCCACCGCCCGCGCCACCGCCCGCGCCACCGCCCGCGCCACCGCCCGCGCCACCGCCCGCGCCACCGCCCGCGCCACCGCCCGCGCCACCGCCCGCGCCACCGCCCGCGCCACCGCCCGCGCCACCGCCCGCGCCACCGCCCGCGCCACCGCCCGCGCCACCGCCCGCGCCACCGCCCGCGCTACCGCTCGCCCTCCGCCTGCGCTCTTGCCCCAAACCATGCCCGCTCGCGCCTCCAACACCTCACTTCCCGCCCCTCCCCCTGCGGCACGCCCGAGCTGTAACCCGCTCTCCTGCCCTGGCCTATGGTTATCAAACCACTCGCATACCCTCACGCTTCCACTTCCGCTCGCGCACCCATCTCTGGTAGCTACCCATCACACCGGCCGCGCACCTCTCACGCTTCCGCTCGAGCCCGCGTCCCCGCCTCGGCCCGCGCCCGGTCCGTCACCCACGCCACCGCTCTCGCTCCCTCATGCCCCTCTACCGCGCGTTCGCGCCCGATTCTCGCCCATGTCCTCCCAAGATGGGTTTCGCCCGCTCCGCGCTCTCCTTCACACCCCTTCTCTCAAACTTGGCCTCGCCCTCTCCCGCGCCTTCGGCCCGAGCGTTGGCTGCCTACCCCTGATCCTCAACGTCCGACAAGGCGGCGCGCGGTGGGGGCTCGCCCGGGAAGGCTCCGGGGCAGGCGCGCCACTTACGAGCTCCGAACGGAAATGGACACTTACGATGGTCGTAATCTATAACTATATCTATAACTATCGTATTCTATAACTATAGGGTTGATTTCAAGAGCGGAGAGGTTATTATTTCTTGCCACGTGTTTGAGAGGCAAAACTTCACCCAAAAGAGCCCATCCCGTACGAAAGCCTTTGTGTTAGTGGCTAATGAAGAGAAGTGCTTTTGGTAAAATGCAAATCTTGTCACGTCATATCTCACACTTGTCAGTTACATATTTTGGGGTGTTCGAGCATTCTCAGACATGATTGAATACTGTTTCTTATCATTTCTCCAAAGAAAAAAGGCGAGGTAGCGTTTGACTCGTGCTATTTTGTGAGAAATGCTCACTCTCTGTAAGACCCCTTTTGTCTCTGCAGTTGCCAATCATGTTTAGATTTAGTAATCAAGTTTACGTTATTTTGGGCAGTCTTCTGAGGGTCGTGTTTGAGAGGCAAAACTTCACCCAAAAGAGCCCATCCCGTACGAAAGCCTTTGTGTTAGTGGCTGATGAAGAGAAGTGCTTTTGGTAAAATGGAAGTCACTGCATAAAATACAGCGAATCAAATTTAATGTTCTACGACAAATTGAGAAATATTTGAAGCCCGTTGCAGATCACGATGAAACTTCAAAAAGAACTGTGAAAGAAATGAACATTAATTATTGCAATTTAAACAACAAAGCATCAAATGCAGCAGGTGATGTGGTAATATTGATATAGTTTTAGAAATTGAAACTAAGTGCGTATTTGGCTCTTTTAGCTATTTATTTGTACTTCTGAGCCTGATTATTTGAATAACTACGATGTAAGGCACTCCCAAAAGTATATAAATTAAAATATACAAATTATTATTGCACTTATGATGATAAAGTTCAGTTCATGTAAGTCTGAGCACGGCAGGGAAAGATCATCACACCACGAACTGAACTTATTAGCAAAGGGGAAATGCAACCCGCAGCACATTACTGTTTTACGGGTTGCAACACAGCTCCCCAGACGCATTCTGAGAGCAAGCTTATACACTTGCAGTGGCTCCACGGAGATTACTCTAGAACAAGAAGCAACATTAATAATGACAGTGAACCTATGAATACCAGGGAGCCCATGGAGGAGCATCTTGATGCTGTTACGAATCAAGAAAGGTATTCATTAATATTCTTCCTCTGTTTTTGGAGAACGGAAGTGCTCTGGAGAAGTCCTAGATTCTACTTCTGCCGCTTCGTAGCAACTAATTTTAATAATAATAATAATAATAATAATAATAATAATAATAATAATAATAATAATTGATGATCATACAAGGCAGTGAGCTCAATTATTTGCAAATAGTACCACAACTGTTGATCTTATTTTCCAATGTTTTATAGAAACTATATTCTGATATTGTAAACATCCATTAAAGGAAAAAGTGAACTGCTCTTGGTACAGTTATAGAACTGATTTAGCTACACATACAGTTAAAATAACGATGAATATGTGTAAAAGAGCGAGAACGCAAGAGAAAATTACTTCGTGTAGTGGTCAAGGAAATTAGAATTACAAACATATAAGAAACAACAAGATCTGATTGAAAGATTTTTGTTTTGTTGTTGTTTTTGCAGATATGTTCCTAGTACCTCACACGGTTTGTTTAAAGTACAACTTGGAAAGGCAAATAAAACAGTCTCGAGAAAAAAGCGAGAGAGAGGATGAATAATTATCTGATTTATAGAGGTAGATATAATGAAATTTACATGTTACACTTTAGAAGCAACGATTGTGTAGTTTAATAGATATTGATCATCTAAAAACAACAAAAACTCAGAAGTAAATAGAAGAAGCGAAGATTGAGATGCCTCCTAAACAAATGTCACTTCAAAATGATCTGGAAAAAAGACTAAAAGAAACGAAATGATCTTGATAAGGAGGCGCGACAGTAGGTATCACTTAATATGAATAACAAGAACATGAAAAAAAATGAAGGAATTATAATAATTGTAGTGTATCTATATTAAAAATGTGAATTCAAATATTTATAGGTATTCAAAACGAAAATTCTAGTGTTACGATTTAACACAATTTTTGTATCATCATGCAAATCGCTCTCTAAATGCAATTTTAAGTGTTACTTTGGTTCAATATTAATCCACTCCTAAACCTGGATCCAAAAGGAATACTTTTTGAAAATTCAATTCTTGGTAAAATTTTCCTCTTTTCCAGAAACGTCCGAACGTCGTGCTTGATTTGTCACTTTCTCACGTGTGTTATATCCTCGGTCAGCTTGTAGGTCAGAGCTATGTTCACTGAACGGTCGACGTTTGATTTGATCAGCAATGAATTTATCATCAGTTTAATGGATAACATTTAAATTAATTTACGAGAGAGATAAAAAAGATGTTTTCATTTGTAGCTCAACGCGTTACGTCCTTGCTATTTATCTATTCAACTTTACGTGAAAGCGATCAAAACACAGGATGCTGATTGTGAGGTACCACAGAATTAGAAGTAGAAAGGGGACAGTAAAATGGAAAATGGGGCCGGTGAAGCTTCCTCTGACCTTTGCAATGCCTCGTGTCTTGATGCGCGGTTTGCTTAATTAGATCAGCCGCCAAATAATTGCGAGCTCGGGGACGGTGCAGACAACAGAAGAAATGACAAATGCAAGAAATCTGCAAAATAATAGAAAACGTCTACTACTCTCCGCTCTTAACGCCGGTTCTGGCAAAATGAATTCATGTGGCAATTTTGCTTACAAGACCGCAGCAGCAACTCGACAGTGCTCATTAATGGTGCGTAGTTTCGGTGCAACGCTCACCAAGCTCACAAATACTGGTCGGCTCCTAAAGCTGTGTGCCGGCGCGAAGATAATATGATGTGTCGTTACTTGAGAGGCATGGAGCTGACTGAGAAAAATACCGGGACGATGAAGAAGTGAGCTACAAAGGAGATTGGTCAATACAAGTATGTCAACGATAAGGGGGAGGTAGAACAAGATTGTGACAGTATTTGGGAGGTAAGGATCGGTGGGGACGACTCTGGAAGAGATAAGGCGGTGCAGGAACCTAAGAAGAAAATACAGTTTGTGGTGGGAGAGGTTATTGAGTCTGTATAAGAAAAAGGTGCGAGCGATGTGGGGGCTTTGATAACAATGCGTTTTTTGAGTCGGTGACGAAACTGGTGTTGGGAAGAGCGGAGCAATGAGAGTCAGTGTGAGATAGAGCCGGGCGAAAGTGTAATGCTGGAAGGGGCTGAGGGGAACGGATCGCATTGGGTCGATTAGAATTGGGTCCGATTGGGCCAGATGGGTCTGAATGGGTTGGATTGGGTCAGATTGGATCGAGTCGGGTCGGATTGGGTCGGGTCGGATTGGGTCGGGTTGGATTTGGGCGAGTTGGATTTGGGACGGGTTGGATTTGGGACGGGTCGGATTTGGGACGGGTCGGATTTGGGACGGGTCGGATTTGGGACGGGTCGGATTTGGGACGGGTCGGATTTGGGACGGGTCGGATTTGGGACGGGTTGGATTTGGGACGGGTTGGATTTGGGACGGGTTGGATTTGGGACGGGTTGGATTTGGGACGGGTTGGATTTGGGACGGGTTGGATTGGGACGGGTTGGATTGGGACGGGTTGGATTGGGACGGATCGGATTGCGTCATGTCTAATTGGGTCGGATAGGATGGGGTCAGGTTGGATAAGGTAGGATTGAACTGGATTGAATTGCATTGAATTGGGTTGGCTTGTTCTGGGTCGGGGCTTGATTGAACCGGGTTGCATTGCGAAAGTACCAATCCTAGTCGGAAAGGGTTGAAGCAGGGAGAATTAAGGCGGGCGCGGCGGTGAGGAGCAGTGTGGGACGGGTTGGGTCGGGAAGGAGCGGGGTAGGGCGACGATAGATCGGAAGGAATTGTTAGGAGCGGGGAATGAAGTGGCGTGGCGCGGCGCGGCGCGGCGCGGGCTGTCGGTGGCGAGTACTCACGCAGCCTTTGGCGGCGCGCGCAAGCGGCGTCCCCAGGGTCCCTCAGCACCAGCGTCGGGAACACGGCTGCGCAGGCAACAAGCGGCTCATGCAGCGCGACAGGCACTCGCGCGCTCTCACGCGGGGCGGGGGAGAGAGCCACTCGTCTCGCAGACGCGCCATCCGTGAAAGGATGGCCCAAAAAGGGCGCTGCTACGGGTATTTGCGTGGGCAAGGGTGATGCAGCTACTAAATACGTTGGTTTCGCGCGTAGTGAGGGAGTTGGAAATACACACTGCATGGCAAACACTGCAAAATGGTCTTAAAACGGGTTTAATGAAATGCAAAAGGGGTCGACAATTGGGCAAATGCTAGGTGATAGCTGTGCAAGAAGTTGCGAACTGTGAGGGATCCGATTTTTTTCTTGCGTGCGTGCAAGAGAATGGAAATATCGTATGAATTCTCATGATCATGCAGATGACTTAAAATAATGATGTCATGACTGCCACACATTCCTCCCATTCGTGCAGTGCATATGTGCAATGCAGTGTGGAAGAAACGGAGAACGGTCAGCCGCTTTACCTCTGTATCTGATGCCCGGTTGATTATATCCCTTCTTGCTTTTTATGTGGTGGGTTTTATACTTGCTGTGTTTTGTATTAGCAAGTTCAAAGCACTGATGATAATTTGGAACACTTATAGAGACACTGACACAGGTTGCCAAATTGTAAATGCAATATTTTCTTTCGGCTTATGTAACAGTCTTTAATCATAATTTCCAACACTAATACTTGCGTTAAAGTTAATGCGCGCCCTTTTTGGGTCATCTTAAATTCTCTTGTTATAACAATTTTACAATTCACAAATCCAATTGTTATTCTGAAAGAATATCACAGTTCGAAAACATGACAATATTGAATTTTGTGCCAATTCAAATACACAAAGAAATACTTGCAGATAAAAATTCAAGAAAATGCAGAATAAATGATAAACTATAAGCCACTAAATTACGAAGAAATTTTCAGTAAACATGAGTGAAGAAATGTCGAATAAAAATACACAAAAGACAAAGGAGAAAGGCGAAACAATGCAATGCACAGGGAGAATGAAAAACGATTGAAAGTCACCACACAACAGGCATCTCAGAAACAAAACATGCAAAGCGAATTCAAAGAAGACAGTGCAAATGACAATAGAAAACGATGAGATCTACGGAAGAAGAAGACAGAATTGTTCTGAATTCAGAAAGACATATCGCTGCAAGCTCAAATGAATCTGCATACTATTTCGTTGTTAAGTAAAACTATATACAATAATTTAACCCTCATGTCAAGTAAGAGAGTCCCTTGAAAAAACTTGAGCAAAAACAAAACCATGATGAAATAGAAGAGAAACCTCAGATTACTATGTTTAGGTAAATCTTGAAGATTTTAAAATAATTCAAATTTAGGAACTACTCGTACTATTCTTAATGTATTATATTATATATTATATTTCTCGTAATATTCTTTACGGTTAATTTCTGTAATGTAACCATCCTGATAAACGTATATACTTGTTTATCAAGAATAAGTGTAGTAAGTGTAAGTAATGCACGGTAACTTAAGTTTATAGAGATCAGATATTCAGTTACTTTCAAGATTGCTAGGAGAAACCATTTAGATAAATTCCAATTACAAAACGATCCACAAGTATTGATACTAAACACAAATATTGATTCAAGTTGCAAGGATTTTAGGGCATTCAAGATCAGATTTAATTCACGGGTTGTAAGTGCAAGTGTTACGCTGATAATCAAGACTAATTTATTAATTTGTTAATATCATCTGATTATCTTTCATCTTTTCAGTTGTATGACTTATTTTGCTTATCAAGGTCATTTGGTGGTTAAGTTATTGCAAATAATTCGTAACATTAACGCTCTTAAAATGAATCTTATATTTTCGTAAAATTGTACTTGTCTACCAATGCGCTGAAATAGAGAACAGAAAAAAGAGAAAATAATTAGCTACAAAGCAGGCACACGTACCAACACAGAGACAGGAAAAGAGCCCATAGAGGCATGCAGACAGCACACGAACAGACAATTTCCAAATTATGCCATTTTTAATTTGTGAAACAAAGAAACAGTCACAAGAACTTATACATTTTAATTCAATAAATATAATTCAATATATTATCAAAATGAACAACAAATGTATATGAACAAATAGCGTTCGTTTTAACAGTCGCATACCAATTTAATTCAATTCAATTCAATTCAATGATGCCTCATTTCCCATAGCGGGGCCCAGGCCTTCACGTCTGCTCTTCCGCATGACCACCCAAATTCTGCTCTGCTCCTTTCACCATCTAACGGAGAAAGAAGGCATTACTGGGGCGATGAAACAGGCAATTTAAATTTAGCTTAGACTCTGGCTTCAGGCTTGAGGATCCTTTACCTGCAGAAAATCTACTACATAGAACAGACGGCTTTACTTACCCTCCGAAGAACGATTTTTTCGCCCTTAAATTTGACATCTTCGATCAGGTTGAACACGCAAACTTGGATACAACAGCTCGATATGCTAACCATTACACCGAAGCCATACACCATTACATCGAAGCCATTACACCAAGGGTATTTCGATTACCGTAGAACACCACATGGCGAGGGATGGCACTAGCGGACCCCATAATAAATTGTATTATAATTGAAGGAACGTTTTTATTCAGTCGGACCTCCACACATCGAACCTCCATATAAATTCCCTGTATATCGAGATTTTTTTCCGCCCCTAAAAATCCATTTAAAACATTTCTATATAAATTGAAAATTATTTCTACATATCAAACACATTTTATAACTTGATTATTTTTTCTATTAAATAAAATGTCATAATTCCAATAGATAATGACCTTGCTTGTTCGATAAAGAAAAAAGAAAATGTAAATAAAGATGATGCTGGAGGTGAAGAAGACGAAACGGAGATACAAAACCTCCCAAAATCGGAATGTTAACAGCTTTTGAGACAATTCGGCAGTTCTTTCGATTGAGAGAAAATGTTCTAGATGCAGCGTTTCAGTGGGTTAACCTGTGTTAACAGTATTGTGAACGGAGTGCATCAAATAAGCAATAAGACATTAGAATTTCTTTTTTTTTAAATTTCAATTCAATGATTTGGTGAGGTACGTATGCAATATTAATTTCATGCTACTATTCATAAATATGTGGTATGAATAATCAAAACTATTGTTAAGTATTTATTGTTAAATTTTCCTTTTTACCTAATTTTTTCAAAATTGTTTAAAAGCATTCAAAAATTATATAATTATTTATTTATATCGAAGTTTCTATATATCGAATATTATCGATGGAACCCTAAAATACGATATTTAGAGGTCTGACTGTATTTAAGAATATTTTTTAATGTATTTGACAATACGTTAAAAATACTTTCGGCAAGTTGGTGTTGGGTTAAATATTTTCACTTTTTCATGTGAGGCCAGATCATATGTATTTAGAACATTTTCTGAACATTCTGTCCTATTCGCGAGGACAAGATTTGCCAGGCCTTCATTTATTTAAAAAAATTGTAGAACTTCGAGATTCACTATATTGTTTTGAATGCAAAACTGTTCTCAACATCCAAAGATACCTGGATAAAATTCGAAAGGGAGACAGGAGTGGCGGTAATACAACGTTCCCATCCCGTGACGATTTTGAATTGTTTTGTAAACAACCATTAGCATTGAAAGGAAAGATTAAAGTAATGAACGTCCCAAACGATGAAACGATGAAAACAACTCAATATAGTAGTTTTTTCTGCATCTTACCCGAAGTAAGACATAGAAAAACTATATTGTGGTCCATCGTTGACTCCCCATAATTGGTATGCGACTGTTCAAAGCCAGTCTTTCGTCCACATTCATCTTAAATTATTCATTTGGCAATAAAGGGCAACGGCAGCAAAGAAGAGCAATTTATACTTAATCTTATTTGAAGAGGGGCTATAAAATATATTAAAAACCAATACTTGAAAAGGCAAACAATCTTAAGGGACCACACTGAATTAATGACTGGCAAGCCCTAAGAGGCGACAGTGTAAGGAGTCATCGTCAATTTTTGGATGTCATCCCTTGGGAAGATATTCATCGGATCTCATCCATTAGAATCACGGTCATTCGTAGCGATAGTGAGTGGTCGGAGTAAATTAAGTGAGGTTTTCAATATTTCCATCGCATTTACGATGTTTATACATTGTAACACAGATAACCAAAATATTTTCACGCTTTACTTAGAACTATCGATTCCTAATGATTTTGAAACAATGTTACGTTCAAATATATTGAAAAATTAAAATTACCAAATATCATCTACTTATTTTGTATTGATAAACCATCATCACGTAAGAAATCAACAAGTACAAAATATAAATATTTTTTTGAAGCATTTATTTCAATTTTTGAATCAAATACAAAATGCTAAACATCTGGTGATACAGGATTGTACAAATATGAGGAATGAAATGATTTTAGATTTTACCCTTCGAGCATTAGGACGAGGATATTCTTTGATTGATGTCAATACAAATGGAATGAAAATCCTGGAAATTACATGAAATACCCCATCCCTGTAAAAACACTAATTTGTACAACACTTAAAATCAATTACCCTTAATACATGTTCATATGACGAAATATCGTTTCCCAATAGAGGAACATTGATATATTTAAACTGCGAAAAGTCACATTAATGTAATATGCTATTTAATGCCACATTAATGTAATGTGCATATTTAAACTGGAAGAGGCCACATTAATGTAATGTTTCTTGAGGAATAGAAAATCAACTGACACCTTATGAGTCAGTTGCACTAAAAAGCACTTTCCGGTCATTTCCATCCTCCGTTCGTTAAAACGCACTCAGAGTTTATACTAAAGCTGTCCGTTTTAAAAAGATAATTATTTGAATAACTCAGTTTAAATGATATACTAATACTATCTCATCTCAAAACACGCGCATTCCTCTTTCCGTACACTGAAAGTGAGCGAGTTCAAAGTCTTGCCGATAATTCTCGCACATTCTAATCTCAGCGAGCTGCAATGAGTCGGTCTGCGGGAGAAATCGTCAAGTAGCTGTTCGCATCGCTAGTGACCAATCCGCGCCCAACGGTGGTGGAAACGCGGCTTTTACATATTTATCTTCCGCCCGGGGGCGAAGTAGCACGCAAGAGCGCCATTGTGCGGCGAGCCCGTCAGGGCGGAGATGTCGGAGCGGGGCTGTCAGGGCGGGCAGCTAAAATCGGGATGGAGACGTCCGAGCTTGGGTGTCGGGACTTTGGAGGGGGCGGTGACGTAGGAGTGTAGGCGTCGGGAGGGGCGGTAGAGAGGGGTGACTGAGTGATTGGTTGGTTGTTAGTGATTCCGGGCGCGTCAACTACCGAGGTCATTAGTCCTGTAATTGTAGGGCACGTGTTTTCCTCGGGAGGTGGCGGTGATCTTCCCCCGCTGGATGGCGATATCCGGCGCCGACCTACCGCCGGCTAGCGGGGTTTCCCTCTCGACCGGTCTCTCGACACGTGTGGTAGTGTAGTGCATGTTAGTGTAAGTGCGTGTAAGAGGCGAGGATAGGACAAGGAAGAGGAAGGAAAGATCACGCGCGGTCCGTGGCCCACTTGTTTGGAGTACTGCTCCGGCATTCGGTTGGTGTGCCATCGTCAGGACTCGAACCTAGGATCTCCCGGTTATCCCTACATCAGTTGATGCACTGAGTCACCTCTCCCGGTGTGACTGAGACCGGGTGCAAATGTAGGAGTGGGGACGTCGGGGCAGAACGATGACGGCAGGGTGGGATGCACGGACGTCAGCTTAGGACACGCGGTTCTTCATCACGCACGTCGCAACCCCTCTCACGCTCGACACTAGCCCTTGAAAATCAGCCCGTCAAAATTGCCACTAAGAATTACTCAGTGAAGAATATCTCTACTGATCATAGCGACCATTGTGATGTTTATGATTCCTCGACAATGAGTTCAGGCGTGATGCACATCACCTGAATTTTTATGGAATTATATTTGGAGATGTGACTGCCGAAATAGAAGAACTGATTTAATGTTTTTAATATCCAAGGCTTTACTATTATAACGATTTGTAGTGCTTTTCAGTACTCTCCAATAACAAAGAATCATTTTAAAGCTCTTTGTTATATCTCGGAGGTACGGATATCGATTGCTGAACTCTAGAATTCAATCCTTGCGATAGTCGAATATCACAGCTGCAATGCAGTGGCAACAGCTCAATCCATCTATAAATCGCACTTTAACTTCCCGTCGCGATTGCCCGCCCTGCTCCGCCCCTCCCCGCCCCGCTCTTTCTGACAGCGCCCCCCCCCCCCAATGCCCTTCTCTGCCGCGCCCACCACCGCTTTACCACGCCCCTCCCTTTCAACCCCGACTGTCCCTGCCTCTCGCTTATTCGAGCATATCCACGCCATCCCCCCTCTCCTCCCCTCCTCGCCCCCGGGCCCACCCCGACGCACCCCATCGATCTGCCTCCCCCGCACCGGTTGCGAGGCGGGTGGAAAGGAGAGGCGGCGATGACGGATTCGCCTGCGTTGCCTCAACGGAACGAGCTCCTCCGCCACCTCATCACCACATTCTTAACACAGAATTTCTTCCAATCTGACACGCCATCCAATCAATTACTTCCGTTTTCGAAGAGCGCTGACTTCCAATTAAACTCTGGAATTTGACACGTTATCTTGGGCACCTTCCGAACTATAAATTTTAAAATTTCTCTAAAGTTTGCGCAAAATACGAAAGAATCGTTCATTTAAAATTAAAGGGACGTGAGAAAGTCATTGATTCAACATTTTACTACTCTTTGTTTTAAATTGAACATTAAATAATTCCCGAACATCAGATTTTTATTACTATTACGTGAAACGACATTTTCAGGCAAAATAAAGCAAATCAAAAATTGTCTTTCTTCATTTTCTTTGAAAATTTCCTCTCTGTGATTTTAAATAAGCTATCTTCTAATGAAATTACTCGATAGAATAGAATATTGTAATACAAGATTTTAAGATTAATGTTTTAGGCACTTCAAAATTAGTAAATTATTGTTAATAATGTACCACGTTAACGATAAGTTATTAACACTAACAATGCAGAAAAACATTTGAGTCACTGGCCTACGCTTTACATCTGATTCTATGCTTCACATAGAAGAAAAAACAATTAAATATTTTTTTGTTTATTTTTTGTCTCATCAACAACGTGTTTATTATCGACTGTATCTGTTTCAAATACATCAGGAGATAAATATAATTTGCAATCATGAAGAACCTGGATCGCACAGTGTAATTGTCCATATCATATATTTTAAATCATACGTGAATAATACAAATGTTTCCCGCCTCTGTGTATTGCAGTAAACAAGAATATGAAATTACATTCGAATGAAAATGTAACTCTATTTTCAAATTATAATACTCTAATATTCTGTGTATTACATTCAAATTACAGAATTTACTTAATAGGATGTGCATTTGATATAGTTCAATTTGATCTTCTGTGTGAACCTCACTCTATCGAAAAAAAATTGCAAGACCTTTACAACTAACTAGAATCTCGAGAAATAAAATGGAATTTATTAGTGCCATATTGCTTACTGCGGAGGGAATACGAAATGAGCAGCAGAAGCACGTTACGGCTGCCAACTAGGTCAATATGCATGGCAGAGAGGTACAGAATTTTCAGCGATACATCATCTGACATTCATGGACCAAGTACGGTTTAATTATCAATGATTAATAATGGAATTATAAGTTACCTTGAGTATTATACTTACGACAAATCGTTTAACATTGTTCCTTTAACGACTGCCAAAAGTCCACTATAAAATCTAGAAATATACTTGACTGTTCGTACTTTTCCCTCTACGTCACAGTATTTTTAATGAATTTTCACGTTAAATGTAAACAAAATATAAACTTTAAGAGTAAAAATGCATTAACGAACGAACGGTCGGTCGGACGGAGTAATTTTGACATAAATCAATTTGTTTATATTAAGAAAAAGATAAGGATGAATTCTAACTGCAAAAAATTTTATAGAAATAAAGTTACTGAATAAAGGAACAAGATTTGTTCACCTTTTAGATATCAGAACTTCGCAATATTAGTTTTCCACTTTTCGCCACTTTCCGCTGCTGCAAAAATGCTACTTTCTCTTTACCATGTAAGTACGTAGATTTCGAGAAGGAAAACAAAAGGTATGTTCAGACGCTCTCAACTGAATGGTGGGTATTAAATGAACTTCGTCTTATTTATATGTCGATTCTCAAAAGAAAACTTAATTACAACGAAGTATTCAAAACGTCATAAATGTTATTTTTAATTCGTTATTATATTATTAAAACACGAATTAATGGGGAAAATTAAACATTGAGACTTTGTATATACCCTACTAGCTTTTTGAATAACTTTTAGATCCTACAATAGAATATTGACGGTTATGTTCGTTTAACTTATTTCAAATCGAATAGCAAATTTTCTTTTGCCGAAAAAGGCAACATATTTGACATCTTTCTATATTTTCTTAGCGAATGAAAACAGATACCCCACCCAGACCCTCATTTCTAAACATTTTCTCCAAGTTCTCGGAGACAGGTGCTCTCTTAGTGCCTTCATCAATCGTAGTTCAGCTTTACATTTAGTTTGTATTAAATTAATTCATAAATATAACCGCAAATGTAAAGTTGCACAGAAATTAACTTTGTACTTTTCAATCCAAAATAAATATTTTAGAAGATTTCTATTTCTATTTTTACTTCTGTTCTTTTCTGTGCGAAAATTAAAAATAAATTCTTTTAATGATGAATCGAACTAACTCTATAGACTGAATGCACTGTAGTGCATACAAATAATTTTAAAATGTTAACTTTCCAAACAAAATATTAAATCTACGCTTACCGAGGTATCTCGCTACCTTAAGACCTGGTTCGTCATCGATTATATCACAGAGGGCCTACTTAACAGAGAAGTGTGAACAAAGCAAACTACTTGCATTGGCTGTGGCAGATGGACATTTTTTAATACATTTTGGAATTTGCAGGCTCTAGTTTAAAACTATCTCAAAAGTTTATTCAATTACGTGATGAAATTCGTAAAGGTCAACAAGACGTGAAAAAATCATTGTTATATCCCTATCAGCATATCAATATTTTTATAAATTTTAGCAACATTTTATTGAATTGTGGGAATTCTGATGCGGTGTTGTTGACGTATTACAAGAAGAAATAGAGGAAGACATCTTCGTGATGACTTAAATGATTTATTTAGAAAGCCAGCTTTCGACGTCTTTGCTGTCATCAGTCTAGTTGCTTTCGGCAAGTCTTCCGTTTTACGACTTTTGTGTTCTTTTGCTCGGGAGATGGTGGTAGTTTCTCCCTACTAGATGGCGAGATCCGGCGCCGACCTACCGTCGGCGAGCGGGGTTTTCCTCAACTAGGTATCTCCCGCCAGTGGGGCACCGCCCCAGCTGGGACAAGCTCTAAGCTCCCGACCGGTCTCTCGGCATGTGTGGCAGTGCAGTGCAAGTTAGTGTAATGCGTGTGTAAGTAAGGGGTGAGGATAGGACAAGGAATATGAAGGAAAGATGGCGCGCTGTCAATGGCCTGTTAGAGTACTGCTCAGGCATTCGCCTGGTGTTGATCGGAGAAACCACGTAAAAAATTTCCGATCAGAGCAGCCGGCCGCTAGAATTCTCCTCCAGTCAGCGACTGAATTTGATCTAACTTACGAACTAGTGTCAAAAAACCTTCCCCCATCGGGACTGGCACCTAGGACCTCCCGGTATGTTTATTCAAAATAGGTTATTTTTTATAAGATTTAACGTACAAGTTCTACAAAGAAATTAACATGAAGTGTGAATAAAATATAGCAAAATTAAAGACTTTCCCTTCTCCACGAAAAATCTCAGATTTCCCCCTAAAATTCCTGTAAACGTACAAGTACTAATATTCCTCATTGTCAAGTAAACAGCTAGGTCAAGCTCTAACACTAAGCGTCCAACTGGCATCCCGATATATGGCAGAATATTTCACACACGAAAGGGTGTGTGGGGGCGAAGGTGAAGGTAATAACAGACACGGTCCGTGGCCCATTTGTTGGAATTCTACTCCAGCATTCCCTAAGTATTGGTCGGAGAAACCACAGAAGACTTTTGATCAGAGCAGTCGGCTGTAGAATTCTTCAAAGCGTGGTTGAATTTGAGCTAGCTATGCAGCTAGTGTCGAAAATCGGCCGCGGTCGGGACTCGAACCCTCGGACCTTTCTGTCTACTACGCTTCAGAGGGATCGATGTTCTGAAAGTGTATTATTAAAATATGTTTACACTTTGTTGAACTAATCAATTAAACTTATCAATTAAAAAAATAATGAGGCATACTATCCACGGGGGCCTTGCTTGTTGAACTTGCACCTTCCCTCAGCTATCATGCCTGCGTGGTGTGCAGTAATCTGACAAAGACGTCGCGTGCCTTCCTCCGGGAAGCTGACGAACCCTTGTAACGGAGAGGGAGTTGGCGCGGGAGGAGCGAGAAACCGTTCGCAGCACGCGACGAGCAGAACTGCAGCGTTCCTCGCCTTCCTCTTCAAAGGGCGACGGCCGCCGCCGCGGCGGCGGCGGCGGCGGCGGCGGCGGCGGCGGCGGCGGCGGCGGCGGAGGTGGGGGCGGCGGCGGCGGCGGTGGAGGCGGTGGAGGCAGAGGGGCGGTGGTGGCGGTGGAGGCAGAGGCAGCGGCGGCAGCGGCGGCAGGGGCGGCAGGGGCGGCAGGGGCGGCAGGGGCGGCGGGGGCGGCGGGGGCGGCGGGGGCGGCGGGGGCGGCGGGGGCGGCGGGGGCGGCGGGGGCGGCAGGGGCGGCGGTGGCGGCGGGGGCGGCGGGGGCGGTGGGGGTGGTGGTGGTGGTGGCGGCGGCGGCGGCGGTGGCGGCGGGATCGGGGGCGGCGGCGGTGGGGGCGGGTAAGGGGAGGGGCGGGTCAGCAGCCGGGAATCTCCGTGCCGAAAGGTCACGGCGCGGCGCAGGCGCAACACGTGCGGCCTGAAGGAGCGTCTTTTTGCAAAGGAGGTGGTAGCTCCAATCGCAGCAACTCTTTATGCAACGGAACTTCGGTTATTCTGAAAAAAATTGTCTGACAGTTACCGCCATGTTTTAATAAAAATTAATGCATTTTCGAAATTATTTTTTGCGTTCGTTACGGTAGATATGAAAGTAAGTTTATCCTTAAATTAAGAAACAAAAGAAGATTCGTCTTTGATCAACTATCTACGAAGTGAGAATACGTTCCATTAGAACACTCGTATGGCTCTTTCGTCAGTTTCATTGTAGCCTGTGTACGTTAATGAATGATTAAAACTTTACCCAACATATAATACCCAATTTTATACGGAGATTACGAATATAACCATAAAAACAGATCATGTCACAGTTTTTAAATATACCGTATCTTTTATACCTTATCATAACGTATTTTGCTATTAATGTAAAAACATTTAAATTGCACTTTAAGATATGTAGAATCAATAGGCATATAATCTATTTAAAAATAAAATATATGTTCAGTTCGTCTATGCCATTTTCATGAGATAATAAAATTAGACTTTCGTGGGGTTTTTTTACCTTCTGTATTCGAAGATTGCCGTCTTTATTTTCGTGTCTGGTAGTCGCGTTCAATTAGGTCTTAGTGGCCTCAGTAGGGCTTAGTGGAAGTTTTGAAACCAAGTCACGTGCACCCTCATATTTACTACTGCGCATCAGTCATCTAAAGGAATTATTTTAGCCCCTTACCTTATCGCAAATATACAAGTTTCTAATCATTGGGGTGGCAGATTCTGAGTCAGTCTGCGCCATGCGGAACTGTACCCGCAGTGCGCGTGAAGTTCGTGTCTGGTTTGAGTGTGCCTCAAATAGATTAATACATTATAGTTTTGTAGGTTTTATAAACTGAAATTCGTGACATGATCTGTAGAATTGATGCGGGTCGATAAAATGCAAATCATCATTTCACATCGAAAGTGTGCGAATCATCAGTGTGCGAATCACTTCTGTTACGTGTGTGGATGATTTACACACAAACTTCAAAGGAAAAAATATATGAAATTATAAAACTTGCGTATTCTTTATACTTTGGCCGTCGTGTTTTTGATCAGGACAAATCATAGGCTGCTCACCAGTGTTGTGTCACTTGTACAACGAACCATAGATTGACGTAGGGAAAACTCAAATCATTGTCATTTGCTCTACCATTGTTGTGGAGAAAACCAACAAACCATTTTAATGTCTGCATATTATTGCACGAATATGCGTATTCCATTTTTAACTTGTTCTTGCTTCATATGAAGCATGATCATAAAATTTGATAGTAAAATAACCGGAATGACTGTGGAAATTAGTATAGGATTTTGTTTACTTCAAATTAAAAATATGTTTACATCTTTTGAACTTTGTGTGATAGAAACTTTTTATATTGATTATGAATCCACAGTGATAGTTTCCTTTGAAATCCCCTACTTTCATCTTGGAGGTATAAAAAAAATTGTTGTAGAGTCATTTCCGCTCCGAATCTACTGAGCTTCGTGAACGTAACAGTTGGCTTCGTACGTTAGAATTTGTATATTATTTCATATTTCTTTGTTAGTTTCTTATATTCGACCTTTTGTTAAACATTTACACATTAATATTTTAGAAATTATTTAAAACCTATTTGAAATATATGAAATAAAAAATGCTAACCTTCAGGGAAAATCAGATTGGAATGTAACAATGGCTAGGCAACAATGACTCAATGAGCTAATTTTTGTGAATTGTGTATTATTGTATGAATAACAGTTATAATTGTCAAATTTGTGTTGAAATTTGTTTGAAAATACGAGGGTGGATAAAATATAAGACACGTTTGTAGTCAACGCGATATTTTACCGTCGTCAGTTACGTGACAGATGTCCGCAGCAGGTAATAGTGCTTTTTCTCAATCATCGTTGCACTTCTGTTTCTGGAGTCCATATCGTTATATTTATCTCAATGAATGAACAAGAGATTCACATTTCAGTTGTGCAACGCATTAATATTCGGTTTTTGGCGAATGAAAGTGTGAATCCATCAGAAATTTTGAAATGATTGCGTGAATAATTTGGTGGTGAGACCTTTCGAAGCTTCGTCTACAAGTGGTACAAGTTGTTTGGTGGCGGCCGTTAAAGTGTTTCCAACTTCACACATGCCCGGCGTTTACAGACAAGCATTACGTTGGACAACATTCGGAGAGTTGGACATTATTCGTAATGACAGACTAATAACTGTTCGTAATATGTGAAACAATTTCATTATCTTACGAGAATGTGCAAATAATCATCAGAAACCACTTAAAACATCGGAAAATCTGTGCGAGGAGGGTACCGAAACTTTTGAAAGCAAATGAGAAGATTGTAAGGATGTAATCTTCCCAAAAATATTTGGATTGCTATGGTTCAGAAGGAGATTCGTTTCTAAAACGTATTAATTCATGTGATGAAACGTGAGTGTACCACTACAGTCCTGAAACCAACAGGTCTAGAATGGAACGGTGATCAAAACATGAATCAGGGACAGTCAAAGCGAGGACTCGTTTGTCTTCCCGTCCTAATGACCGTCGTCTGAATTGCCAAAGCAGTGGTGTACGTTGATTTCCTGCACGAGCAACGAACAGTTAATGCAGTTTACTATTGTGAGCTTTTAAGGAAGATTGAAGATGTCTACCGGGCGAAAAGTCGCAGGAATTCAGTGCGCAGAGTCCTCCTCCTTCACGACAATGCAAGGCCCCATACAGCAGCTGATACCCAATCACTATTGAAGAAATTACACTGGTCAATGTTCGAGCATCCTCCCTACAGCCTAGACTTGGAGACTCCGGACTACCATCTTTTCGGATCACTTAAGGAGGACTTGTGTGGCGAGAAATTTTCCACTAATGAGGTGGAATATTGCGTGCGCAAATGGCTATACATACGTCAATAAACTTTTTTTGAGAATGGAATAATTAAACTACCAATAAGGTAGGAAA
Source organism: Teleogryllus occipitalis (assembly GCA_011170035.1). Classification (NCBI taxonomy): domain Eukaryota; kingdom Metazoa; phylum Arthropoda; class Insecta; order Orthoptera; family Gryllidae; genus Teleogryllus; species Teleogryllus occipitalis. Next base: position 122,085 of record BLKR01000560.1, read on the forward strand.
ATGTGTAGAATGATGGTGGAAGCTATGTGGATAAGTAGTCTGCGTTGTTTTTTGATTTTCTAATATACTGGGCCAACAATATTTTTTACAAGAAATCTAATTAGTGCATCTAGTGCGTTTTCCCCTACTGAATTCAGATATGAATTCAGAATTTTCAGTAAATTTCTACAATGGAAAGCAGGTACTAAGGTAAGTGTAGTGCCTTAGATCTGGACTATCATTGCCACTTCCTGGGTGCAGCATGAGTAGTCAGAATGTAAGGCAGGACAAGTAGTATACCATTTAGAGTTGGATAGCTAGTTACCGATTTTATTAAAAAATATGAAAAGCTGAAATGAATATCACACAAAATTGCTGCACGATGGGTAAAAACTGAAATGGTATTTGAATTCAGTATGAAACATACTTCCAGAATCTTATTTTCATTCTTGTGAAAGAAAAAGGTTTATTTTTGTTGACCAGTGCTTTCCAAAACGGCTCGTTCATATTTGATCCACCTAATATTTAGTTTTTGCACCAAATAGTGTACGATTTGTAATGAGTTTTACGAAAAAAGATAAGCGAGATGTGTTAATTGGAGAGAAATTGTGGTGGAAAACAAGTATTACATAACTATTACTATACTTGGGCTTTTCTAACGTGGCGACTGAGGGTAGTATTTCCAAGATATAATTCGGTACGACTTTTTGAGTCATCTTGCCTGACCTGCTGTTTTATCATCACTAGTTTTCTTGGATACTACACTGTTTAAGTTTGTGTATATGCAGTTGAATGTACCTGTATGTATGTATGTGTAATGCTTGTATTTATTACGATATAGCTTATCGGTATGAAGAGTCTATTTTTGTTGAACTCTTTGAATTTTTGAAAATAGCAAACGTTACAGATAATGCCAAAGAGTGTGTTTATTGTAGCACCACTATATGTTCAATAAATGTAGCTTTCCTCAATCCTCCATTGCCATATTGTTCTGATTTTCATAAATAAAAATAAAATGATTGTTAATAATCAAGTAAACATTTAAATAAATGAAATTGAACTCTATAACAGTGGTACTATGCGTTCTATTGATAGTTGGGTCTCGGCACATGCAACGTTGCTGCGATTTACTGTATTTGGTTTTTTCTAACGTGGCGGCTGATTGTAGTATCTCCAAGATGGAATTCGGCACGATTTTTTGAGTTATTATCAGTCCTGCCACAAGATGTCACATGATCGCGACCACATTAGGCAGTACTGCAGATCAAGCAACTCTAGCGGCAGGACAGAAAAAACTCAAAAAGTCGTGCTGAATTCCATCTTGCAGATACTACCCTCAGCCGCCAAATTAGAAAAACTCAAGTTTATCTTTGTCACGTGTACGCTACATGATCTTTCTTGGTCAATCTATAGGGAATACTAGATTTCAGTCCTATACTTTATGGTATTTTTTAGTCCAAAATCTGACAATGGGTTAGAATTTTGACTTTTGGCTTCATAAATGCGCTCAGCTGGTATGATGCTTTATCCCTTAATTTATTCATTCCGAATTGGTGGCAACAAGGTCAGATTAGTCCAGAAAAGCAGCTGGATCAGTATCTCTTAAAGTCGAGTACAAAGAAGTTTCGTACATTCTGTAGAGCTTGCGAAGAGCGGATGCTAGTTCTCAAATGAATACATTGACTGCTTCATGTAATAAGTGGATACCAGTGGAAATGCCATCACGAAAAAGATCGTTCAAGTCTGGCTTAATTAAGCATTCGGTCTCTCATAAAATTCAAATTTCAGCCTGCACGATTGTTTTATTAAATAGCTCTTGATTTATTCCGCAAGCAAGGAGCTATTTCTGAAGTAGAAGCCACACGCAACTAAATCTACTGCTGGAAATTACTTATTGTCTAAATGGAATTTACAGTGGCACACACATGAAATGAACGAAATGCTTTGAACAAATCGTATCAATTGAACGCCAGAGCAAGAAACAACCAACAATGGCATTTAGAAGGCGCGAAACGAAAAGGTAAAAAAAGTAGTCAAAAAGGATCGTCGAATATGTGTGGAATTAAGAGACAGAGACTTTATTATTATTATTATTATTATTATTATTATTATTATTATTATTATTATTATTATTATTATTATTATTATTATTATTATTCACACTTTCTCTGCTTTAGCAGGGAAATCTATTACCTGTCCAATTGATGTTATAGGACTAGGCTCGAACTGCGCAGGAAGGAAATTCATCCTGACCTACATGAATGTTAGGCATTTAGGAATTTCCTGACAATATGACATGTTTGAAGAAGGGTGGCTTTCTGAGCTTCATCAAAGATATTTTTGAAGGAATATTAAAGTTCCTGGAGACGACTCCTTCAACGGATATAACGATAGGGAAATGGGAGATCTCATGCAACTTCCAAATTTTTTTTTTAATTCAGTTGCAAAGTTCTCATATTTTCTGATTTTTTCTGCTTCGGACTTCAGCACGTTGTAAGTCAAAGGGATTGAAACATCGATTATAGAGGCTGTTTTCTTTTCTTTGTCTATTATGACGATGTCAGAGCGGTTATGATCAACTGTTATTGTAGAGACGTCTGTTAAGTTTTAATTTAACAATTCAGAAAGCAGTGTTCTATTTACCACATACGCAATTTTAACTAGAACTACATTCGATCCCTCTGTCGGACACAATTTTTATCACATTTTATTTTCTGGCAAAATTATAAATACTTTGATAATTTCAAAACATGAAAAAATCGGTTTTAAAAGAATTAAAGAGAAGCTTGAGCCTCGGTCTAGTTTTATCAAAAAATTGAAACGCACGGCTGACTTGTTCATCCCAAGAATAGTTGGCATATTGATGTGAATATTGCGATCAATCAAGTATTGGAATTCTTTCCTTATTATTGAATTTACATGTTAAATTATTTGAGTGACATTTCACTCATTTTTATTTTTTTGTTGTTGTTTAATAGCCTTTTGTAATATCTTTGTTCATTTTGGTTTATTTTAAAATTAAAGGCTATGGCGAAATAAGAACGTAAAAAATTGCTTCAAACGTTTTGAAATAAATTTGTAGATTATTCTTAGGAACAAGAAAAATTAAAAGTAATCTATTTTCAGGCGTTAACACGCGAACATTTGAGCGAACAATCACCACTTGTGCCCACACCTTTATTTTATCACAAAATTGAAGTGCTAGCTGGATCTCAATATTGCATTCATTTTCAGGAAACGCCGAGGTAAAAGTATTTGTGCTTAATAAAATTGAAGTAGAAGGAAAAATAAAGGAAGATGAGGCCACAGTTCTGTTTCTTAAGCGGTATTCTACAAAATTAGTCATCTTTGAACCTTCTATAACATTTTTGAAGGTTTAGCTCTTCTAGGTACTTCCACTATGGATAGCCAGAAAGAGCAGAACCTCGAAATATACATAAAATTAAATTATTTGATATTCCGCGCAATTTAATCTCAACGCTTAGCAATTTTAAGTTATTTACTTGATGTATTATAATTCAGAAGGAAAGTAATCATGAGACGTATGTAGAGATACGGGCAACCAATAAGCATGTTGGTTCTGAAACGACACCAGACACTAGTAGAATTTCCCTATGTGTGATAACAGTTTCGGAACAAATATGTATGTAAATGTCTACGTAAAAGCGGAATGTATACGGAAATATAATCTATTATCATAAAAGTATGCAGAAAATTTAATGTTACACTCTATGAAAAAATCTTTCTATGAATATCACAATTTAAAATATCTTTTCCTCATAGAATTCGGGTTGCTCTGTAGTTACAAAATACTTGAAGGATAAACTGTAGACTTGCAAATAATTACTTTGTATCTAACACAATTTTAAAATCTAATATATTAATATATTTACTGTTCAATGATTATTTGTTCGTACTGTATGCCCTGCCGTACTGTTTATCCGATCCAACTATCCGTACACCAGTATTCACTTTTTTTACTTAGGATACTAACTTAAGAGAATAACATTGAACAGTAAATAAATTAAAAGTTTCAAAAATAAACTTTCGCAAAATAAAAAGAAATAAACAAAATGTATATAAATAACATGATACTACAATGTCTATGAAATAATTTCTATAACTCTCTAACTTTGTAAGTAACTACACATTTCCAAATAATGGTTATTTGGTTACTAAATACAATAATATTAGTTCGAAGAGTTTGATTTTGATATAGCTTAGAAAATATCTGTCGTAGAAGCACTGAAGGATTGCGCAACCTCATGCAAGGCCTTCGCGAAGAAAACGTCGCAGTAGCATTTAAAGCTTTAGTCTTCCGGAAACAACACTAAAAACGAACGGATTATCTGCGATCATATCGGTATTGTATGCAAGAGTTTAGTTTGACAGCTTGAGAAATTGCCCGAGTGACTCCAAAAACAATTGGCATGACTTGAAATTACACTACTATTGACAACGAAATACTTTTAATACATAATTTTAATTTTTAGTGACATATTGGCATTTTTTTACAATAATACAGTACGAATAGAAGTCAATACTGAGAGATCAAAACTACTCTTCCTGCAATGTCCCAGTAATTGTATTAAAACATTGACGTTTCATATTGGTTAAAATGATTTAACTCTTTCGTATTTAAGATTGTTTTCTATTCCGTTATAAAATATTAATGAGGAAACAACATTACTCACGATCATTTAAAACCGTCATGACTTCACGTGATTATTTTTGTCTCGAGATTAGAAGTATTTTACGAGTAAAAACCCAGCAAATGCAGAATCTTTTTACTTTTTTAGACATTTTCTTAAACGATGAAATTTTGATACGCAAGATATTGAGCAACAAAAATTGTGGGATAATTTATATATTTAATAAAATGTGTTTCATCTCAGAAACACTAGCTCTTCTCATGTTCGAGAATTGGAAGACAATTTTGATTGCATTCCGGTCCCTGACAAACATTACCTTGCAAATGCTTCAGAGAACTTAACCCCTATTAATTATCCATATTTACGAGGTATTTTATCAACAACATTATCGCAGCAAATAAAATTCAGAATAAGACTCAATTATTTTATGTTAAAAAATATGGTTTTCTAAACCTTATGACATTGTGCTATCCGTTTTAACTTTTACTTCGATGTATCGGAAGTTGGATGGCAGTGACAATATCACATAATGAAGTTTTAATTGCTAAAAAATCCATTTAATACGGTTATCTTGAACGGCTTGATGAAATGTAAGAGCTTTGCCATTATTGTAATATTTCAAAGACCTTTATTTACTTATACGTTTGTATGCTGTTTCTCTCGCCTCATACATCCGCAGGGCGAACACAACAAAGCACAATGACTTCGCAGAACGTTTCCTGCGGTAGTGAGTGCTGAAAAGTCTTAAGTGCGTCGTAAAAACTCCACATTTCTCAAAAATGTTGCTTTGTAACTTGGATAGGATGCGCATGCACTATTTTACTCACGTTCGTTATCATGAACTAAAATAGAAGTTGTGCCAATATCTCTTAAATAAAACCAAAAGTCATGTGGTATAAGATGGAATAACGACAGCAAACAATGGCTGATTATTTAAGCCTTGAAATGAATTCGAAATTTATTGAAAAGATAATGTTTGTTATTTCAGAATTCGTATTCAGAATGGCTCACTTAAGATGTTCCCCTCTAGTATCTCCTGAATTGTTTCAGAAATTGAGATGTTTTCATTAAGCAGAACGTACGCAAGGGGCACATAACAAGATGCAAATAATTAACTCATAACATGTTTTATTTAAGAGATATCATCACAAATTCGATTTTTTTTTAAAAATGGAACCTATGTATTTCATTCTCACACACCAAAGAGAACCAAGAAGAGAGTTCATGTATGTGCATATTAACCCTTGTTACATAACAGCATTTCCGAGAAATTTAGTTTCTACGACGCGCGCTGACTTTAACATTTCGATACTTCGTCCAGGCAACGCACTGCGAGGCCATTCTATTCTGCTGCGTGGGCCCTGCAGGGTGGAAAAGATTACAATGCCAAGCCATCCAAGTCACTCAGGGGAGGCCGCGAAAACGCGCAACAAGCGCCCGAAGTCTATTCCTTCGCAGCCTTGCAGACAACGTATTCACCCGCAGCCATGATCAGAGCCTATCAATACGTTGCGAGGTACCATTTTTATTACGAAATACGAGATTTGAAAAAAATGATATTTTAGCCCTTAAACGAAGGAGGAGAATTGTGGGTAGCGGAAAATGTTCTGAAATGAAAGACGTATGTGTAGTAATAAACAAAGCATTTACTTCTTTGATGACTGAAAAGAAACTACGAGTTAAACAAAGGCTTCAAATCCTAAGAAAAATCTTCCAAACGCACAGGAATCCTCAATAATAATACACAGTTGAAGACGCTTGGAAAGTGAACGCGGAACGGAATGCAAAGGAGAATTTTGAAGAGACGGAGTTCAGTTTTCACTGTAAATTTAGTTGGCTTGCTTTTAATCTACCTACCCCCAACTATTGCCAGCTTATCGAGTCGTGACCGTCACCGAAAGCCGTGCAAACATTTCCATCCGCAGGATGAACACAACAGATCACAATAGAATGACTTCGCAGCACGTTTCCTGCAGTAGTGACGGAATGCTGAAAAGTTATTAAGTGCGTCATAGAAACTCCACATTTCTCAAAAATATTGCTTTGTAACTTAGGGTGATATGGACATGAATGCGCTCGTTTATTCTCGTTCGTTATCATGGATTAAAATAGAATTTTTGCCGATATCTCTTGAATAAAGAAGATAGGATACAATTATTCATCTTCTGTGCTCTAGCATACATTCGCTTTTCTGAAAACCATAACTCAATATCTGTAACGGTTCAGGAGATATTTGAGGGGAACACCACAATATGCTTAAGGAAAGATGTCCTCGTGAGTAAAAGTTATTTAAAATATTTTTTGGTACCTTACGATTTTTGGATAAAATTTCCATTCCATTCAGGAGGGGATGGAAGTGTACGTTTATTTGGGAAAGAAGCATCAACTCGAAAGGTATGGGACCAATGTTTCTGCAGACAACCTTAGCCTCCTAGTACAATGCAGATTCGCATGCATTCCGAGACTTTTCCAACGCAAGGGCAATTGCAAAATCAATGGAAGGGCGTCATCCATCTGTCGCCTTGTCATCCAGGGTGTGTGGTGCGCCGCCCGCTGCCATTGACGCGTGAAGAGCGAGGGGAGCGGGGCGGTGGGGCTCGAGCAGCCGGGGTCCGGTGTTCGGCCCCCGGGCGGGGCGCGCGCGGGGTCTCACCTTTCTTGCCTCCGCCGGGCATGACGTACGATGGTCTCGCCGTCGGCGCGGAGGTGCTCAGCCAGCAGTAAATGGCGGCGGCTGGCGAGGGCGGCAGCGGCGGGGGCGGCGACGGCGGCTGGGCGGCCGGTCAGGAGGCGTCGGCGGCGGGCACGGCGGCAGCGAAGGCTCTGAGCCCGCGTCGCTCCCCGCGTCGGTCGCCGACGCCAGCGCGCCTGGCGGCGAGGAGCGCAACGGCATGCGCCCGGGCCGAGGCTCCTACCCCGTCCCCGCTCCCGCCTCGCTATCCTCCCACGCTCCAGCCCTCGCCCCCGCACACCATCCTCTCCTATCTTCTCGCTTCTTCTCCTGTACGCCCGCAAATTTCCGCATTTGTCCGGTTCATGTTTTACGTACGGCCCTGCTCCGTCCACATTATCGCCAGCAATACCAGTGAAATTCATACGTGTCATTATTTCTATAGGATTTATATCCATTAAGCGGTCACCCACTTAACTATAGTTTTCAAAAATACAAATTGACAGTTCTGCGTCGTTATGCGTTATTGCTTGCTCCTATGACAACTGCCGCAACCGATCCCAAGTTACCTCAACAAGCTTCTATAAACCTGTTCTGCAGCCCCCTCATTTTTTGGCATCAGTTCTTTTTTTCTGTAATGTAGTATTCTGGAATGATTTACTTTGTCAATCCCAGAACTTTCAATTTGCATACCGCTGGATCCGCGGCATTATTTATCTATCCGAAGAGCAATGGCTTAAAAACAAAATTGCAGTAAATCGTTTATCAAGAACATTCAAATACAAATCTCATTGCTCTACTGACAATCTAATACCGAATGAGACACCTCGTTGCAATAACTGTTGCCACTGCGGCAGATTTTCGACACTAGCTAAATAACTATGTACTTCAGCTTCCGGGTTAATGACCCCCATCTCGATCGGGTTTTTGTCCAGTTTCCCTGATCCACTGAGCAAATGCTGAGATGGTCCCTTGATTTGCTTCTGGACGTAAATGTAGCTTCACTATGCGCACATTTTGTTGAGCTTTCCTTTTGCTTGTAGTGGTAGTAGAGCTTAGGTTTTTTTTTGTAAGTTTCTATTTGTTAGCAATAGCGAAAAATCAAATCCGTTCGTTTACCGTTACAAATAAGTTTACTATAATTCGGCAACGAAAATATCTAGTTTTTGAAGTGTTAATCTCTCACTTTTTTAATTTTATTATTATTATTATTATTATTATTATTATTATTATTATTATTATTATTATTATTATTATTATTATTATTTCATCTTTCAACTATTAATAGTTAAATATTTGGGAAGGGATTCTGAAACTCAAGAAAGCGTGCGCAGATGATTTTTACCCCCCATACGTCACATACAGTTTTTGACTAAATAAAATAAAAAATAAAAATCCTCTAGCAACACACTAACATTTAATGCTGAAAACTTAATTTTCAAACAAAAAAACCTTTTAAATAAAGGTGACATTGTTACATTTCTGTAACACTGTCTAATTATGAAAAAAAAAAAACTAAGTCGAAATTAGCCGGTGTTAAGAGAAGAATTCTAGCGACCATTTGCTCTAAAAGATACTTTTCTGTGCATTATCCAATTAATATGAGACGAATCACGGTTCATTATTATAGCAAACGGGCCAAGGACAAGCTTTCTGTCCTTATCCTTATCCCTTCCTCTCCCTTTACACACATACACACGATTACATGCACTACTCTAACGATAACACACATTTTGGGAAACCACCCAGGAGCTTAGAACTTATCCTGGATATGTGTGTGTGTGTATGTATATATATATATGTGTGTGTGTGTGTGTGTGTGTGTGTGTGTGTGTGTGTGTGTGTGGATTAATTCCCTATTAACTAATAATTTTTTTAAATATTTCTTTAATTATTTATATTTACCATTAACACCTACACATTTAATAATAATAATAATAATAATAATAATAATAATAATAATAATAATAATAATAATAATAATAATTCTGTCATACAAAACTAATCCATCGGGTTCAAAAAGGGTACCCCCGGATAAGATGGTAAAAATGTCCCCTAAACCAAATGGACATATGTGTAGTTACAGTATAACTCCATCCTATAAAAAGTATATTTTTCTGGGGGGCTTCATGTGTTTCAGGGCGCTTCGAGCATTAGTCCCGTTAGTGTAGTGCATGTTCTTTTCTCGGGAGATGGCGGTGACCTTCCCCAGCTGGATGGCGAGTTTCGGCGCCGACCTACCGTCGGCTAGTGGGGTTTCCCCCTAACCAGGACTCTCCCACCAGCGGGGCACCGCCCCAGCCGAGACAAGCTCTAAGCTCCCGACCGGTCTCCTGGAATATGTGGTAGTGTAGTGCATGTTAGTGAAAGTGTGTGTGTTAGGGGAGATGATAGGACAAGGAAGTGGAAGGAAAGATCGCGCGCGGCCCGTGGCCCGTGTAGAGTACTGCTCCGGCATTCGCCTGGTGTTGATCGGAGAAACCACGGAAAACTACCATGTTAACCATGTAAATCGGGTGTTAACAGAGAAAATCGGACTTATGCCATCTTACATAGAGTGAAATACACTTATAAAAGTGTATTTCACTTTATTCTTACAAGAAATTGAAAGAAAAAAAATTGAGCCATTTTTGAGAATATTTTTAAAATGTCACTGGGGCTTCATGTAAAGTACCCCCGAAAATTAATGAATGATATTCAAAATCGCAGAGCTATGACTCAGGCCAGGTCGACAGGGATTGATTCAGTTTGGAAAAAGTCATACGCATAGTTTAGGCATAAGTGTTGTTCTCATACACCAGACAGACATTAAAAAAACACTCTTTCGGTATCAGGGGACCCCAAAACGTGCATTTCTATTGAAATCTCGAAATCGATTTTCCGCAACATTACATAACTTTCTCTCCGTATATACGTAATACTCCGTCTATACGTACGTATAAGGGAAAGTAAAAAATTCACGATTTGGGTTTTGAGAGGAACTTCCAAGATTTTCTCAAGCCTTTCCGGGGTTCGAAGACAGTGAAAATTATTTTTTTGTTAATTTTTCCAAAAAAAAAACCAAACTTTTAGCCATTGAATTTGACGCTGAGAAAATATCAAAAAATGTTTTTATGATAGTATAAATTATTTTCTCCTCTCCCGGGAGACGCCGCCTTAAAGTAGCACTGTCCGTGCGGGTGAAGAGGTTTGAGTGCTCCAATGAAGCTGAGGACTCATGCAGCATTAGCACGGCTAGTGAATAGCGTGCTACTGGTAGGGTCACTCATGCTGTACAGGTCTCAGCAGAGGAGCCAGACAAAGTGATGTCCTACATCGACTCGCCATACCAATCCTGTTCCTTTTTTCCTTGACACGCCTATTCCTATGCTCCTTCCTTCGCAACTAGTGGTTCCTTTCTCTGATGTGGTATTTCTTCCGCTTACTTCTACCTCCTCCCTCTCACTGTTGTCTGCACTATTGGCTGCTCTAGGCCCCTTGTGTTTTTTCGACCCCGACGCTATTAGGTTTCGAGGGCTAGGGAGTCATTCATTTCTTCACCTTCACTTTTCTTCGTCTTTCTCTCTTTTTAACTTCTTTTTCCTTTCATACGGGGAGGGGCTGTCCAAGCCTGGAAAAGACAACCTCCCTAAGGTATGGGAAGCCATAAACAATATTCCTTGATCCTCCTGTACGGGGGTTGAGGCGAGGCCTGCACCTCATCACTCGAAAAAAACTACATTTGCAAAATTTCTCACCAAAGCCTCGTAATATTGCGAAAATCATATACGACGACTTTGGGTAAGGAAAAGGACTATGAGAATTGGTACTTGGAATTGGAGACTTGGAACTTCAAGGGCTATCAACCAAAGAGATAGAAGTATTCAAAGAAATTGATAAGAGTCATATAGATATTGTAGCATTTTCAGAAACAAAGAAAATAGGTAAAGGTTCAATAGGACAAAGAAGAGGGAGGACAGATAGCGCGCGGTCCGTGGCCCGTTTGTTAGGGTACTGCTCCGGCATTCGCCTGGTGTTGATCGGAGAAACCACGGAAAACTACCGATCAGAGTAGCCGGCCGCTAGAATTCTCCTCCAGACAGCGACTGAATTCGATCTAGCTGAGAAGCTAGTGTCGAAAATCCTGCCGCCGTCAGGTCTCGAACCTAGGACCTCCCAAAGGATGAGAAAGGCCGTAGTGGTGTATCATTGGCAATACGGCAAAAGTACAGAAACAACATAAAATCTTAGGAGCAGATAAATGATCGAATTCTACAAGTTGAAATGGAACTCTATAGTTACATAGTTGTAATTACTGTATACGCCCCTAATGACGATGCCATTGCAAGTGTTAAAGATGATTTTTAATGAGTTGACGGCGTTACTGGGAACAATCAGTAAACGTAAGGAAATAATTTTACTGGATTCGCGGCTCGTGTATTTCTAAATGGGGAAGGCTACAAATGCATTACATTGCATTTCTATACATAATCTCTTCCGATCACGAAGACTATAGTCCTGTAGACTTCGCGCTTCCGATAAAGGCTTAAGGGAGTAGCACTCCTACAGCATATTAGGAAAACTAGTTTATTCGCAATGCTACTCGCTGAGCTGCATAGTAACGCTATCACCCTTCTTCAGACCCTAGGCCCCGCCCTTGAGGGCTGCCTGGCTGCAGCCTTCGTCCGCCGGTAAGCCTGTTCAGTGAATGCATGAGGTCACGCCTCCACGTTTTTCACAGGTCTTATGGCGGAATGAAGTGGGAGCCTAACGCTTTTCTCTTCCCTGTCAACAGCTTCAAATGCGTTACGCCGTTAACGAACTGACAAAGAAAAATTTTAAAATGATTGTTATATAATATAACTGAGAAATCCATTATTAATAAATAAATACATTTATAAATATATATTTAAATTTCTTTTAGTAATCGATTTCTTTAGGGAGGATCCGCCTTACTATAATGCCTATTGCCCCAAATGATATAAGAACAGCCTTTGCCCTCATGAACAAAAGAAAGGCCCCGGGGCCAGGTAATTTCAGAACTCTTAAAATCAGCAAATGATAGTGTGATGGAAATACTGGCAACAATTTTAATAAGTGTCTACAGTTAAATGACCCACCAAGTGAGTGGAGAAAGGCCTTCATTACTCCAATTTATAAGAAAGGAAGTGGGTGAGACTGCAACAACTATCGTGGGATAAGTGTAATGTGCACAGTAGCAAGACTTTTCGGTAGGATCCTAAAATGTAGAATTATACATTATACAGAATCGGAGGAACAGAATGGTTTCGGGGTAGGAAGGCCTTGTATTGATGGGATTTTCACATTAAAAAATATAATATAAAAACCAGTTGAAAGAGGAAGGAATGTCTATCTCGTATTTGTTGACCTGCAAAAGGCATACGATAGTGCCATTAAATAAGTTATGGCTAAGCATGAAAGAAAGTGGTATCGAACCAACCTATATTAATTGTATCATTTCATTATATAGTGATAATAATAGCTCTGTCAAAGAAGGTAAATGACTCTCCCCAGAATTTCAAATGAATAAGGTGTTAAGATAAGGCTGCTCATTAGCCCCTCTCTTATTTAAAAGTTATCTTGAAGAAGCGCTTAAAAATTGGAAAAAGAAGTGTAGCGGAATGGGATTGCCAATAGAAAATGATGTACAGTACACTCTGCTGTTTGTCGATGATCAAGTGGTCATAACTGGAGACGAAGATGAAGCAAATTATGTGATTCACAAATTACAAGAGGAGTATGAAAGATGGGGTCTCACCATAAACCTTAAAAAACGGAATATATGGTAGCATGAGATAAAGAATATGAAGGTCTGGACGTCACTACAGGGAAAATTAAATGAAGTGAAACCTTTTACCTCGGTGTTCCCCTCTCCTTGAAGGGAAGAAGCTCTGATGACATTTGTGAATGTACATTTAACATAATTAAACACTAAATTAAACTCATTATGTTATGCATTCAGAATTCTTTCTAATTCTGTCAGCCTTCATGCAGCTCGTTGCGTGTATTTTGCAAATGTACATTCCCGCCTGAGATATGGCATAATATTCTGGGGAAGTTCATCCTTTAGTGTCCAGACATTTAGATTGCAAAAGAAAATTATCCGAATAATGAAAAAATTCCATCCGCGGGATGCGTGCAAGCCTCTTTTCATTGGGATTGGAATCTTACCATTGCCTTGCCTATTTATTTACGAGTCTGTAGTATTTGTGAAAACCGACTTACTTAACGGTGGGAACTTATTTTCATGTGATACTGATATTTATAGTTACAACACTCGACGTAGAAATCATGTTCATCAAGTGACAGTAGCAACAGCTCACTACAAGAAATCCACATACAATACATGTACGTTACTTTACAACGCATTGCCAGATGAAATTAAACAATTAAAATTAGTACAAAAATTTAAGTTAAAAGTAAAATCTTTTCTGCTGCAAAACTGTTTCTATACAATTACAGACTATACTGATCGTCAAAAAGAAAAATAATGTTTATGTAGTATCCAATTAAAGGCAAAACTTCACAAAACGATTTTTATTCAATAACCAGGTACAATAGCCAGAGTTCCGTATCATCCGTAGAGTGTGCTAAATGCGAAGCCGTTTCACCGTTGTCCACAAGAAGTCCCAAAAGCAGCCGAGTCGTTTAATATTCACCAGAGAGTTCCTCTTCCGTAGCACAGGTCGTCGTCGTAGCCGATCACTATTCTTCACACCGCAAATCACTCGCCAGAACACAGTCGCCAACACCGTCTCTAGCTGTCTGTCCTGGCGTCGGGTCGGAACCCTCTTATAGCCCGCTAGGGTTAGCGGCCCGCCGACTAGCTGCGGAGTAGAGGCGGTGGCGAATCCCTACCCGCTTGCTCGGGCGTGACGGCCGCGCGCGGACAGCCCTGGCCGGCCCGCAACGGTCGCCTTCCATTCAAACGCGCGCGGGCGGTCACGACAGTTTACTTTAACAAAACCAAGATATAGTATAATAAATTAGTTTACATTTGCATTGTATAATTTTTAAAAAAGACTCAATACACCTGTAACAAGTAATGTACTTCATCTTCCCCCCATGATCGATGACCGATGAAAGACCCCCATCTCGATCGGGTTTTTGTCCAGTTTCCCTGATCCATTGAGCAAATGCTGAGATGGCTCCTTGATTTGCTTCTGGACGTAAATGTAGCTTCACTATGCGCACGTTTTGTTGAGCTTTCCTTTTGCTTGTAGTGGTAGTAGAGCTAAGGGTGAGATTCTATTTTGTTAACAATACAGAAAAAACAATTCTGTTCGTTCGTTTACGGTTAAAAATAAATTTTCTACAATTTGGCAACGAAAATATCTAGTTTTTGAAATGTTAATCTCTCGCTTGTTTAAATTTATTATTATTATTATTATTATTATTATTATTATTATTATTATTATTTTATCTTTCAACTATTAATAGTTAAATAGTTGGGAAGGGACTCTGAAACTCAAGAAAGCGTGCGCAGATGATTTTCTCCCCCATACGTCATATACAGTTTTTTGACTGTTTTTGACTAAATAAATAAATAAATTTCCAACAAGATAGGACAAGGAAGGAGAGTGATAAGACAATTAAACTCTATTATCTGGGGCAAAAACATCACAAAACGGAAGAAGGCTCATATCTTTAAGACCATCGTACAGAGCATAAGTACCTACGGAGCTGAAACATAGACATTGAACGAAAGGGATAAATGTAGGTTGAAGGCCCTTGAAATGGACTACTGGAGAAGGTGCTGCCGAGTGTCCAGGTTGGATCATATTAGAAATGAAACAATAAAACAGATGATGAACGTGGAGAGCAGCATCTTGTATTCAATTGGAACAAAACGATTGAATTGGCATGAATATCTCCAACGTATGGGAAGCAAAAGGTGGCCTAAGATCTGGGCATGGACACCTCAAGAGCGGAAGAAGCGTGGAAGACCACCAAGACGTTGGAGAAAGGACATCCAAGAAGAAATGGAAGCAAGAGGTCGCAAGGATGGAGACGTTTCGGGTTGTACGAGTAGAGGGTTGTGGGTGGAGGGACGGGGGCCATTCAAAACCATAAACCATTCAAAAATATAATTTTATTTATGTTAGAGTTGTAGTGTAACTATTCATATGTCATTTGGTTTAGGGAAACTGTTTATCTTATGCGGGGGGAACCCTTTGCCCCCCCCCCCCCGAAAAGATCCGAAATCCCACCTCTGAACAGATCAAAACTACAATATTGGAGATTTTTGCCTTAAACAAAATCTGTTATAAAAAATAAGCTCTTTAAAAATGTCATGTACGTTTTTTTTTAAAAAACTAGTTGTTTTCGTGTAATTTCTGCTGAAAATTAATGCAATTTTTAAAAGAAACATTTTTCCAAACTCGCTCAAAATGTTTTCTTCAGTTGTTTTTTGTTCACGCATAGAACAAGGAACGCTTAAAAGAACGGAGCAGGTATCATTTTCGTCGAACTCTCTAAATTTTAGAAAATTTGCAAATTTAGAAATAATGCCAAAAAGTATATACTGTTGTAACATTGCTAGTTATTTTCTGGCGTATTGCTTACGCAGTTGAGAGAGATCTTGTTCCTAATATGTCTCCCTTCGAGTATCTCGTTCCTAATATGTCAGGCCTGCGTAACGTCTACTTCCGGGAGCAATCTGCACTCAAGAGCCGGACGTCTGGCCGCGAGAGCGACAAAAGTGCTAGGGGTGGGGGTGGGGGTAGGCTGCTTTGCGGGGAGCAGACTGCCATTGCACACTGGGGGCAATGGTAGTCTGCCAGCCATTGCATATTGGGGGTATATACTCTCTGACTCGGGGGCGACGTGGCGCGTAAATTGAATGCCTGGGCGTCTAATGCTTCACTTTATTTTACCTTTCGAATTACTCTAAAATCTGTTTGGTAGCAAAAAGGTGCCTACTTACATAATGAGAGCAACAAGGCAAAAGTCAAAACGAGGCATACTACTGCCATACGATAACATATGAGAGGATAATTTCAGTAATTATGGACTAACTTAAAAATTGATCTATTTTATGCTTACAAATACTGTATTTGTGATTTGTAACTTTTTGAATTTCTAAGGTTCCTTTGCAAATGAAGAACAGCAAGCAGGATGTAGCAAAAATAATGATATTGCATTTAGGGATTTTAATGATTCTGTTGCTGATCAAAACTATTACTCAGAGGAAGAAAATGATAGTGGCAGCTCCTCTTTTCTCTCAAGGTAATCACAGCGTGAAGAACATTTCTTTGTGAAAACTACACAAAAAGCAAATGTAAAAAACAAAGGAAAAGAAAAGGAGCTAGTGAATACAAGTTCAATTGCAATTCTAAATTAAATGAAGGAGATAGATAAAGTTTGTGTAAGTTGTACTGGAAAACAAATTATGAAGGGACGAAAGATTTCGAGGTGAGTAATGTTAAATTAGCAATAGTTAAGTCACACAGACCACAAAGTTATGAGCGTAAGCTTCAAAGTAATTCTCACAGCTACCTTTTAAGAAAAAGGAGAAGAGCTTTGTGTGTGTCAGAATATTTTTTGTAAAACTCTAGCAATTTCGAACATGCCAATTCTTACAGCCTTTAAAAATGTCAATGAATTTGTCTAAAAGGCACAATTTGAGTGGAAAGACTATTACTGCAGATACGATACCTAACACAATTTCAATTAGAATTAGGAAACTTGAGTTCAGAGCTTTCCTTCATTACATCACAAAAACTTCAAAGAAACTTCTTAGATTCAAAACTGAATATCAGAAAAATTTATACTTTATTTGTTTAAGAATGTAAAATTAACAATAAATCTTCTGAAAGCCTGATTACCAACAGAAGAGTGTTCTGTAAAGAATTATAATATATCTCTTTTTAAACCAAAAAAGGACCAATATTTAGTGTGCACTACCTACAAGATGTTTTGGGATTCAAAGAAAATCACTTCAAATCCTGTCTTCAGACATTAGTATAACATACTTTAAACTTGTACAATTTTACAATTTATGAAGCACCTGCATGATGCTTACTGTTGTTTTTGGAATGAAAACAATGGAAAGTGTGTCAGTTGTGAAATAGTAACCTGTTTGGAACAATACATAAATTCACTTCCATCAGACTTAAAACATATTTCAATGTTTTCTGATACCTAAAGAGGGCAGATTAGAAATATTCAAGTTTCAGCCTTCTTATTAGAATTGGTAAAAAATCACAAAACACTTGAAGTGATCGAACAAGATGTTCTTGAAAGTGGGCACTCTATGAAAGTTGATTCCATGCACATTGTCATAAAATGTGCAAAAAGAAATATGGAAATTGTCAGTGTCCATGATTGGGAAAATGTTTTCAAAGCGGCTGGAAATAAGAATCCATACAAAACAAATGAATTGACTCATAAGAATTTCTTAGATGTGAAAACATTTTGCCATTATACTGTTGCAGGAGGGAATAAAGATACATAAGGAAATAAAGTCAGTGGTTGACAACAAAATGTTTACAACATGAAAAAAAGAAACTAGGAGTCGTATTCTAGAGTTACCGTTTCGATTGTGAATACAAAGAAATTAACTTTCATTACCAACTAGAATGATAAATTACAGAGTGCCACAAGGATCAAACTTAGGCCCTGTACTGTTTTTCTTGTACATCAACGACAAGCCCCTGACTCTACAAAAGAGCAAAATGGTCCTATTTACAGAAGACACGAACATTATTATTAAAGCAAATTCCCAACAAACTCTACAAAACGAAGCACAAACAGTTCTAGAGGCACTAGTAAAACGGTTTCAGGAAAATAAACTCATCATAAACACCAGTAAAACTGTCTCCCTAAACTTTCGGAATCCACTCTCTAAAGAAACACCTCCAACACAATTGATGATAAAACACATGCCTGTAAAAATAGCCCAAAAATTAACTTTTCACCGATTGACTATTCAAGATGATCTAAACTGGAACTCCCACATCACATATCTAAACAACAAGGGGAGGGGAAAAAAATGATGCTTATGGAAAACAAGGACTCTGTTACTCTAAACACTGAAGTTCATAACAATGATACTAGACAAAACAGAAATCTGCATGTCCCACACTGTTAAACTTTACTCTTTCAAAAAAGTACCCTTTTTGAAGACATCACACTATATAACAAACTCCCTAGTGAATTTAAAAGCTTAAACTCAATACACACATTCAAAAATAAATTGAAAGCTTTCCTGTTAAACCATACATTCTACAGTACAAAAGAATACATACACCATAAACATGCATCAACATCAATATAAACTAGAACTAATAATTTTTTAATATTCTATTGCATGATTTGAAGCCCCCCAAGCTGATTGTTGGATATAGAGGGTGGACCCAACCCAGGCATCAATCTCATGAAGACAAATTTCTCTCTTTCTTTATTATTGTTTTTGACTTTGGTTTTACCCTACCATTTATAAAATTAATTTGTATTTAGTATGAAAATTGAATTGAATTTTATTTTCTGTATTGTATTTAATATTTAGAAATACCTATATTGTACATTGTATTATTTTAAACATGTCCTGACTTGTTATACATCTCAAGACACAAGAAACCAAGACAACTAATTCAATTGAAATTCCAACGTTATATGACAAACGTTACCAACATTTGAAGCTAAAAAAGAAAGATCTCTTGAAACTTGATCAGAAGAAAAGTTACCAGTAATATTTAATTGTTAGTTTGAAAAAATGCCTTCATCAAATAGTACAAAAGATATCATTGAAGTGATGAGTGATGTCATAGTTAATGATGGTGGTTCAGAAAAAAATGATAACGGTTAGTTAAGAATAATATAAATATACTATTTACACACATTGTTTATTATTAGTAAAGTTGTTTCTTTAGCTGGCCTGGATCAAGGTACGCGTCTAGTTTTAATGGAATTAGGAATATGGCATTTTATTTCCCTAACTTCGCTCTATTCACACAAAAAATTGAAGCCGTTTTGAAGATAATCTAAACACTTTTTATGTCACTTACATAATATAGAGAAAATATTGTAATGCTGCAGAGAAAAGGGCCAGTTTTCCGACAGAAAACAGTTTCATTGATCCCCGATACTAAAACAGTGAATTTTTATGACTCCTTAATGTAATAAATTATTTTCTCGAATATGTGGTGTAGACAGAATCTATTTTGTAGATACTTGTTAAAGAAACATTATTTTTTAAATTCGAATAATAAAATAACTAACAGTTATTTCTATCCTGTGACTAGCACTTCAACCGTTCACAGAAAGGTAACGAAATTTGACAGTTCCTGATTGATCACTGAAATTGCAGCCCCTGGAATATGAACATTTTCCAATTTTTCTCAAAAATGGATCAAGACTTTTTCTTAATTTTTGACAAGGCACTATCGGAAACCCTAGCAGTGCATCTATTTTTTTATTTACAATTTCTTGCAGATAACTGCACAAAACAGAATGCATTAATAAACCAATAAATTTATCAATCAAAAGGCACAGTTGTCTTAATGCAGGCCTACACTTTCATTGGGACTAGAAGTACCAATGGTGATAAATAGTAGCCTATCACAAGGAAAAGTAGTAATTAGAAAACAACACATTACCACTGAAGCAGGATTATTCTGAATCATTTCTATTGTATTTAGCTATATTACATAAATAGAGTTGAGAAAAATATGTAAACTTTGCTACAGGGAAATCCTTCAGGTCTTTGTAATACACAAATTGTTAATTGAACTTCCTCAGGTTTGATACTAGCAATGTTTCTACTAAAGAAGAAAAAAATGTGATGAGAAACAGACTATTGCCTACAAATTATACTTACCAATGAAAGAAAAGATGCAACCTCGTTTTATGAATTTCTGGGGTATATGTTATTCAATGAAACATCTCTCACAAAATTTTATTTTGATCCTTTATATTTATCACATGATGCACATTCTACAAAACATTTTCTTGGTAATTCATACTGGCTCTTTCCATACTGAGAAACAGGCAGATCAGTAATAAATACATTCATTCAATTGCACATATACTGGTAACAGTATATATTTATATACACATTGTATCAATAGAAATAAGGCTACATTTATAATGAATTGCTATTTACACAAAATACATTATCGTTGTTACAAAATATAAATTAATGCAACTCAAATTACACTTAAACTATGACTATTTCATTTTCAGTCACGGAATGTAATTAACAAAAAAAATGCCACCTCACTCCTTTAAAAATCATTGTTTACAGTTCCAGGCCATACAAAAAACAATCCTAAAGGCCTGGATAGGCCAATGAGTACAAATAGGTGTATGAAAAGTCAGAAAACAGTGATCTCATTATGTTGAATCAGAGTATTCTACATGAAAATGTCCAACAAAATATATATATTTCCTTTAAAAGATACATTTACACAAGCATCTTGCATTTTCTAAGCAAAGAAAATCTGAAATACAACTTTATTTATGTACACAAGATTAGTTTGTATGAAATAGATCTACGTGTATCCTACATGTGTACATTGCACATACATTGTTCTATGTATGGACATTGTACCTAAGGCTCTGCAAATTGTACTGCCTTTTCCAAAAACCTTTCAGGAGGTACAGCTATGTTCCATACTTATGAATACTGAAAAATATTGCATAATGCAAAGGCTCATATGTAAAATATTCTTTTAATAACATATTGATAATTCTCGGAATGTTTTCTTTTCAATCTGTACTACTTTAAATGCACATGCCCTGTCAAAAGCACACCATCCATGTAGCGAACACTTTATTAATTGAATATATTTAGAAGGCCTTAAAAATATTAATTTCATACTATATCAAGGTGACAAAGTTTGACAGTGCCGGTCCAAGTAGAACCAACCAAGTACATAAAGTCATCAAATAAACTTTGAAGATCTTAACATCAAGATTGTGATGCTAGAACAATGATCTGACATCTCAAGTCTTGAAATTCTCATTTGGTAAAAGAATGGATGAGCCTCAGTGGTGTTAACAGCATTTAAAGAGTCCTACTCTGTTTGATGCAAAAGCACATGAGCATTGCCTCTAGAACCACACTCACATGTGGCAATTTCTACCACTGTTCACTGTGCACCAGGATGATCCAGTTTTAACAAACCGATCCTGCTTTAAAGTAAAACCTGGATGCCCTAAAATTTCTCTTGACTTCTCCTTTTTTATCTTTCCAAAAGTCACTGCATTTGGTGTAATTATATGGCAAATTATTTTCATTTAGAAAACTCTGACCTGCACTTGTTCATTTTGGAATATCAAATCTATTGCTTTATTTCTTGATTGATGAATGAAATTCATCATGCAATTTACATTAAACAAAGTAAGGTCTAAGTTATTACAAAGAAACACTATCTCTCCATTTGTCACCATTAAAAAATCTCTTTAATTTTCTTAAATTAAATGCTTTTTAAATCATCAATAAACATTAATGATGGGAAAACTACTAAACATCATGGTGTCTAGTACCACCACAGAGAAACTATGACACAAGCATCAAGAAATGAGTGACATATGAAACACTTCCCACAAAATGTCATAATGAATCACATGTTTACTTCAAGGCTAACTTGACATGTTTGTAATACTCAACATCCATTACCAGATAGTTGTAAATTCTAAAATTCCACCTTATACAAAATGACATTTTATTTAAAATGGTCACTCAAGTCTACATATTTATTGCATTTCAACACTATTATTAGAATAGTTCACAATCTCATTTCTTTTGGCAATACAACATAAAAGAAATAAAATGTTTACATCAACTCAAAAGGGAAACATATCCAACATTTTTCTAAGATTAGAACTGAAAAACCCTCATTGAATCACTCACATTAAATCAATACAAAATAAATGGTCCCTGCAAGAGGCAAATTTTTAATGAAATAATTTGAGGCACAACAAATGAAGTATGCATAAAAATTCAATTTCATTATATCTCTTTCTAAATCAATACCTACTTCAATACAAAGAGCATAAAATGTAAAATGTATGCAATAAACATTACATTAACATTAATTAAAAAATACATACTCAGTTTTAAGATGACACTGAAATATCAGCATAACCTGTGTGCCAAGAGGAAGAACATTCAAATGAATACATACCTAGGAACTTAAGAAATACAAATAAGCTCACATGACTCCAAGCCCACCCCTAATTCAGAATGAAGTTTTTGACATAAAATTGAAACACAAGAGCAATTATTTACAACCATATTTAATTTTCAATCCCTCTTAATTGAGTTTAGTTACAAAACTATGATAAAATACCAAAATTGCATTATGCAAATCTTAACTACAAATATTTATACTACTGAGAAAACTTCAAAGTGAGAAACAAGCACTTTTATTTCCTACAAATGTACTTAATATAGAAATATACATTATAAAGTGAAACAACCAGAATATTAAAAAATAAAAGCAAAGGCCAATAATTTAACCTTAACTCCTTTTGCAGCAGTAAATCAGAAAACAGCTAGAAATTGTTAAAATTTTCCCACAACTCAAGTTAAATAGAAAAATTACCATAACTTTTCTTTCTCGATGATCTGTAAGACCGTTCTAGGAACAATATTCAATCAAATCTACTAACACGAGACTGGGGAAAATTCATTTTCTAACAAGGTTTTATTTTATAAGTTTCTGAAATAGACTCGTAAAAAGGAAATAATGTTCTTTTCCTTCTTCTTTTTTATTTTATTTGGACAATTCAGATGTTTCTGTAATGAACATCCATAAATCAGCACCATTAAATTATTTAGAAACAAAAATTTAGAATGTATGGCACGAATACATGTATATTTTACCTAAACTTGTCACCTTTAATGAAAACACAGCTACAGGTTTCTAAATTGGGCTTCCTAAAACATAGATTGTCAGGAGACTAGTCTTAAAGACTTGTCTCCTGACAATCTATGTTTTAGGAAGCCCAATTTAGAAACCTGTACAATCTTGATTTTGGAGTTATGAAATTCAAAGATGAGAATCTCTCTTTAACAGTCTATCAGAAAGGAAGTCAAACTATCAGCACAATTTTTTAAATTACTCGTAATTCTTATTTATAATTCAACGAATCAGTAGATTTTGGTGGCCATTTGGTGGCCAATGGTGAACTATGTGGTGTTCTATTTAAATAATCACTTGATCATGTAGCTCAACATTTACTGACAATATCAATCCAGTTTTCGAAACAATGCCACTAACACTTTTTCCAACTTTATTCTGCACAAGGCAGTAAAGCATTATAGTTAAACTGTCTTTTTATTAAACAGAAAACATCCTTAATTTACACATTCAACAATACAAAAAGAAAGAACATTTTTTAAGTCATAAAAGAGACAATAAATATAGAAAATAAAGCGTTTGCTCTCTGGAAAAACTACAATTAATGGAATGATGTGTCAAATGTACAGCTTATGGACATTGAAACGTACTACATAAATTCAACTTATTACCATAATACTTCAAAAAACATTATTTTAATTAAGTTTGTACACATACATTTACATTATTTTCATTTGTTGAGGGGGTTTTTCTAATAATTCAAAACAATTAAGTTCCATCCAAAACATCTCTTCAGAAATGTTCACGTATACTCAAATACAAAAACTAAAAATTTCTACAATCCTACTTGTAAGCCAAAACTATTAATTATGCTTAGAATTCAATAATTCCTCCTTCCACCTTTCACAAATTATATTCACTCCCAGAAACAAAGGTAATGAAACAACTTTTTAATAGATCAAATCGGGTCATTACAATTTAATACAAAAGAGGGGTCATGATTGCAATATGACTTCCTCACATTAGCATTGATGTTTTTCCTCCTGGCTCAATTAAAGCACACAGATTCTGTGTATATGGCACATAATATACAAGAAATATCTTATTTATGAAAGTGGTAACAACAATCAATTGTCAGATATGAATTTGCATTCTTATAAAACATGTAGTCACATTTTCTTGCAAAATAAATGTACTGGGTCCTTTAAAAAATAAAATATAATACACATATCTTGACTTCTTGGAAAATACATAATTGGCATATTTGTATAATTTGGGGAATTATTTCATGTGTTTCATCAAAGCAGATTTTTAAAAAATCTTAGTTTTGCAATAAAAATCTCTTATGTAAGCATCTGTCATGAAGCAAGTCAAAGAGTTAAGACAAAAACTAGCAACTTTGATACAAGCTGTCAAGAAATTTATGTACGTTTTTGAAACTGAACAACTGAAAGAAGTGTCACTGTAAAATTTATCAAATCAATATGCAAATAAATCAAAATAATTACCAAGATTGGGCAAATTTAAAAATCTGCAATCCAAATATCACCATTAGACTAAATAGTTTCAAATAATCTACATCTGGTCTGGTAAAAAAATAAAAATTCACCAGTTTCTCTAACACTGTATATTCCAAAACATCATTTGTTACAATGATGTTAAAAGCATGCTCTATAGATTAGAATACAACTTTAAAAATGACACCCAAAGTTATTTAATTAATATTATTTAACTTGCTAGAATACTGTAATTCATATTACATTATCTCCCAGAACATTCTAAAATGTTGTGACCAAACTGCATTACATGCCTAATTTGATCCACTATATTTAATTAATAACAATGTCTGATCTTATATAATCAATAATATAACAACTTGCACCAACCACATCTGACTCCCTTGACAGCTCACTCAATAACTCATGTTATTTCTTGACTAGAAACAGGTAAGTTCAGATATGCCATTGGATATTCTCTTTGCATTTTTGACCTAAGTTTCAAATTACACTCTCATGAGAAATATATTCACAACAATCACACTAAATATTAACAAGGCAATTAAAATTATATTTTAAACGGGAAGGATATACATATAACCAATTTACAAACTGATGGGTAAATATTCTTTGACTCCTGTGAATAAGCTGATAACTTGCCAAAATTAAATATTACAAGAATTAACCAATTTTGCCATCCTATGACCTATTTACACCAATCTTTTAGTGTAAATTATTAGACAATTCAACTTATAAATTAATAAATGATCTCAAAACATTGTTACAGCATGAATAATCAGAAAACACAACATATCTTTTTAAGATTTATAATTTTATGAAATTTATTTTACTAAATGTATAAGCAACCATCCACTATATTTATATAACAAACTGCAGTGATCAGAACCAGAATCTCATCTTATTCACGCATGTAGAGAACGATTGTGAAAATCCAGTAGTATACTCCTCTTATTTTCTTATGTTGATTTATTGGCTTCATCACTCGAGTCAAAGATATACAGATGTGAAAATGTTAGCATGTTTTATCGCACTAATTATGTCACCACCAAACAGCACTAATAAATGTAAAAGGTCAGGAAAACTAAACATGCAAGGCAAGACAGAAAGTTGTAGCCAAATATACAAGGCACAGGGCAGAGCTGCTGCTGCTGCCACGATTTTCATACAATACCAAAAATGTCAATCATATATGTAACCACCTGCAACTCCGTAGTTCCATTCTTTTTATGATATCTAAAATAGTACACATGTATGTACTATATCTACTAGTAACTCTAGTGAAATTACAATGAAACAGATAGTTAATTCATGTAATGAGGGCTTAAATAAACTATTGTGTTATTCTTATTTTTTGTAAGAAATGACATCTTAACAAAATATCATACAGACTACATTAGGTACCTCATCATCAATGAACACATATTTTACTCCTTAAATTTATCTTCTTTACAAAATGCGGTTCCAAGTACATCTGTTATATTAAGTTGTCATTAGCCCAGAATTAGCGTTAAAAATTTTAAATTGTAATCTGAAGTGTATTTTTGCAGGAGAATGGTCAGTTAACTAAACAATTAATCACAAAATTAATGAACAGAGAAAAAAACTCCTTAATACTGTTTTACTTTCAACTTTTATCTTCAGTTATTCGTTGTGTCACATAAAAAAAGATTAATTATTAAATAAAAAAAAAAAAAAAAGACATGAAGAATCCAGTGTCACTTCCCTCTGGTAAAACTGGCAACTCTTATTTACATTGTACAAATCAGACCTCGAATACTATGATTTGTCAGTCTAGTTTTGGAGAATAACATAAATATATTATTTACATATAAATATATTATAATTACATTATCTCAGAAGAAGTCCCTTTTAATGAATATAAGCCATATGGGACAATACTGGGAAGGGTATGATTCACAAGCAATTTTTTTTTAATTTATTATTAGACCAATGGATTATTCATTTTGTATTATTGAGAAACAAAGTATGCATTAAGATAATGGCTTTGGAAGATAAAATGTTTCTATATTAACTGACTTATATGAAGGAGAGCACTCTGGAGAAAAGGAGTAATATTAAGGTATTTTCAGTCATTCTATAACCCTAATTTGATATACTATATAAACATTTCAGCCCCTGATCACAGTGAAAATAACTCAAATCATTAATGTCTTGCAAGACACCTACAAAAGACCAACCTTTTCCACAAACTACTCATTTCACTGCTTGTAATTTGGGCTATAAACAAGAATGATGGGAAATCATGGGTAAAAAATTTAAGTCATTATGGATGCAGGACAAACCACATGACTTATAACACTCACATTGTCTTCAGATTGCTTAAAAGACAGAACAAACACAGTGAGATTACTCTGGCATTCTATTATGTCAGGTTTCATTCAATGAAAATGTAAAAGCAAATCATCTTTGAGGACATGGAGAAAATTTAATTTGGTTACCAATAAATTATTTGGTACAATATTTTAGCCTTTAGACCTCAAGCAGAATTAAAAATGTACTACAAGCAGCAATGAAAATTGTAACTACTTAATAATTTACATTATTGCATCCACTGATCATGAAATTTAAAACATAACATGTCAAATTCATGATAGCAAGTTATTATAGATCTTTAAAAGGGGTTGGTTCAGATGTAAAAATGTTCTTTTAACAATTCGCTTTAAAATAATTTTATAAGTAATACACTGGATTTAACTTATTTTACTGAACACATTTTTTGCTCGAACGTCAATATTATCTGAACCTAATTAAACATGAAATGCCACTGGATTCAGCTGACAAAAATTAAGAGGATAAATTTACAATAACTGAGCATTCCCAGATAAATGTTTATCAGCCATTCAAACATCTTCTCAATACATAAATACAATATTAAAAATTAATTTGTAGCTCTGTTATGTGCAAAGATTATAAGTTGATTGAATTCATTCATTTTGTCATGTTTTTTGTTTCTTGCAACTATAATATGCTTACAAGGTGTAAAGAAATACAAAATATACACACATTTACAAGTTATTTGAAAGAAAAATGTGCTTATTAATAATCAGGTTATAATATATTAATATCATGCCTTGTCCACAATCATATCCCTCTACAATAGCAATATTGCAAATATTTTAATATTACAATTACTTATGCTGAATAAGAATACAAATTTCAAGGCAATGAACTTTCTCCAAAAACTCTGTTCTTAAGCAAAATTTCTGCACACAGGGTGAAGCATTGAGTAATGTAGTACTTGAAAATGTCATTTAACAAGAGGCTATAAGAATAAGACACTACGTGGATACACAAAGGTAACGATAATTCATATACACCAATAAACCATGTTATTACATATGCACAACACCTACATACGATCAATAAAGGTGAGATGATAATAGAGGTTGAGAGAGAGAGATGAAGAGCTTACAATGAATTTTAGATACTTAAAAATATATTTTCTGAAACAAATCATCAAAATGTTCCAGAATGAAGGTTTACACATATTGATAATTTTCCTTTGATGATAGCAAAGGAACTTGTTCAACTGGTTGCTTGACATCATATCGCGTCATCCAATCTGTGTCATCTGGCTTCAGTAAACCAAAGCAACGAATCTGAGCAAAATCTATTAGATTTTGGCAGCAGCCTCGATGGAAAGGACTTCGCATTTCTGCAGTACCCATACGTCCAGTTGTATGAAAATGTTTGTAACGACCACTATTCATCCTTTCATTGGTCGTCATACCAAGGCAAGTAATCTAAAAATACAAAATACTTTGCTTACAAAAGAATAAATTGAATGAGACCAAAATTCAGCAACAAATGGAAACAACAGAAGACAAAAATCATGTTTAATATTTTTTCAATGTAACCATTATTAATTTATTGTTCAAGCCAAATACTAAGCACAAGTTCATAAAGAGAATGTTTATTTGAAGCTCAAAACACACATCATTCTCTACATGTTTATTTTACCAGCACAGTAAAATGTTCAACAATAAAAACTTCCAATACCTGATACATCTGGCAACAAAACAAAGTAGCAACCCATACTGAATGCAGAACACCATTTGCAGCCACCCAGGCAACCCATGCATCACATTTTGCAATGGTGACTATATCTGTCAAACACAAAATTTAGTTACACATACTGCCTTTCATATTGTTCACAGACTTTTAATACATATTTCTCCAAATACTTTAATGAACAGTGTCATGCATGTTCACTGCTAGCAACTATCTACTAAATCTTGTAAAAAACAACTAACCTTCCCAAAATCCAGTTGGAAGATCACACATGATATGCCAAAATTTTGAACATCCATATACCACAAACACACACATCACCAGCAGCATAATAAGATAACCAATAAAAAAACGATGATTTCTTGCCCCTGCAAATTAAAATGAAATGACACATAGGTATAACAAATAGTACACCAAAATGAAAATCTGTTAGTACATCATCTACATCTACATTTCACCTACAAACACTATGCAGATCCTAAGAAGCTGCAAAATGTTTCACAATCAGTTTTAATAATACAATGGCAAATTTTTGTTTTTGTGCTTTTCAGAATCTACATAATCTGGAACATTTTGATTCATTTACAAAAGAAATACATCTATAGCCATTTAATTTACTATAAGAGTTTTTAAAGAACCATTGTGTTTTGACACATAAGTTAAAAATTGTAGAGGTAACACAAATGTTTTCAGGCACTGTATTACAAATTACAGTGTTACAAGTTTTTTTTTATAATAAGGTACATTCTGCAAAACAAAGTTTGTAAAATACATAAAAAGACATCAGAAACATTTGCACTATAGCTGGTCGGTTACATATCAAGTACATATAAATTTCGGTCAAGTTACATATAAGTTCCTAATAGAGCTCGTAAAAAATATTGCACTACACTAAACTAACACATCATTAAATACAACATTATAACATTACAAAACATTCAATATACAATTTCCAGCATTTTATTATTCCAAACTACAGAAGATGAAATTCTTCAAGTAATAGTATTATTAAACAAATAATCACAGGAGTAGATAATACTATCTCTGATTTTAATTACCCTCATGTACTGAAAATAGCATACATTTACAACTCTTTTTTTCTACTGAAAATAGCATATATCTACAACTCTTTTTTTTCTATCACAAACATATTTCTGTCATTTTGAATAAAGGCAATTGCAAAATCACTGTTCAAAAAAGGGGATACACATGAGATTTTGAATTCTTGACCTATCTCATCTAATCTCGCATCACATTCTGTCTTTTTAAAAATTCTGGGTAAAAAAAAAAAAAAGTTAAACTACTTAAGCCCCAAATATTTAAAAATAATAAAATACTTACCAATACAATTACCAACCCAAGGGCAGTGATGGTCAAAACGAGCTATACATCGATTGCATATTGAGCAATGTTTAGATCTCACTGGTCTTCGAACTAAACATGTACTGCAGAAGCCCTGAGGTTCAAAACCTCCCCGCTCTGCAAGTTCGATAATAGTCTAGAAGTGCAAAATAAAAGTGAATACATATGTTAACTTTCCTACATTCCATTATCTCCAGTTTATTAAAATAATGATTAAAACACAAAATGAGGTTGCAATTTTTAACTGCGCCCTTTTCCTCACCCTATATTTCTGTTCTTGGTTACTACTGAGAACTCCAGGATCTCCTCTCCAAGCTCGCACAAAATTATACCAAAGTATCAATGAGCAGCCAATGAACAAAGCTGAGAGCCACAAGTCAACACTTGGAGCAATCCATACAAACCATGTGACATACATCCAGAACTTCAAAGAGAAAAGACAATTTTCCGATAAATATAATTGAAATATTTAATAACTTTACTCTCAATTTTTATTATTTTTTATTCAATTCTTAAAGAGAGTGATTGCCAAAATTCTCAATAAAATAAAATAAAAGTTTACCTTAGTAGCTAAGTATATAGACATTGGTAATAAGTTCATTAGGCGATCATCAAATAACACCTGTCCAGCAAAGTGTAGTACAATGTAACAACCAACTAACATCCCCAACTTAACTAAATACTGTTGATTTGATTGCAGAATTATTCCAATAATATAAAATGCAAGAAATGGGGTAGTCACCATACACCAAAATTTTAAGCGCTGTAAAGAATGTTTAAGTTTAGTTAACAATGACCTTTAATTAATAATTTTGGAGTAGAATTCTTATTTACCACAATACCTTGTCTTTGGTAAATCGATGGCATAGATTACGCCTTTTTGAGTTTGAATGTTCCTGCAGCTTTTCTAATACTTTTTTTCCAACCCAAGATGAATTTTTGTGTGTCAAAAGCATACTGCATGGTGTTTCACCCTACATAAGAGAAAGTAAAGGAAGTTATAATACAATACTATACCACTTCAATCATCTACAGCCAAGTCAAGGGGAAATAGAGAAAATTATTAGCATTTCTTCTTCTTCAGACAGTCTTTAGCAGCATGTCCACTTGGGCAAGAGGTAGGGCTTTGCTCGAAATACACGAAAATAAATAGATTATAGAAACCAGAAAGTTAGTGAGCTAGGTCATAGAACTCAAAAAGGTCAGGTAAGAAATTATAAAGATGTGACAAACACCAGAGTAAATAACAGGGCAAGAACCATTAAACACTGACTAAACTCCAAAAGTTAACTTCGATTTAGTTTCAATTTTAAATTTATGATTTTTTTACTGATAACCCTGCCATGGCTGTATGGAACTACTACAGGGCACTGTGAAAGAAAGATTATGAAGTGTTACTCCCTGCTTCAAATCTATTATAAATATATATAATTGTTCACAAAAACCTACAATATAAAATACACAAAAAAATCTATAATAATCTGTCAAAGCTACTTGAACATTATACCTGCACGTTTGCAATATCAAGACTTGCTCCATGACCAATGAGTGTTGATATTGAGGTATGATTTTGTGCTAATATAGCCCAATGAAGAGCAGTATTTCCATGAAGCTTATCTTGTATTGAAGTACAGGCACCAAAAGTCAGTAATAGTCGGGTAGGATCCAAACTGAAAATATTAAATAATATTAATACTAATAATACTATTATAAACAAAAAAATTAATTATATTGAGTATCTGAGAGCAACAAATGAAGATAGCTCATTTGATTAACATACAAAATTCATCAATCATATCCAGAATATAATCATTTATAATATATTTACATTTCATTAAGAACCTTATTTGAGCACATCATCATTAAATCTGATTAAAATCACGATACCTCATTTTTTTTTGAGAAATCTTGAAATTATATCACAAATTTCACAATTGACTTCAATTAAATCTTCATCCAGTATTCAATAGGATGTGACTTATTATGACAGTGAAAATGCCTTTCACTTCCCCTGATCGTTAATACAAGTATCAGGGGTATATGTAAAAAATATATACAAGTTCTCGTTCGTTTGTTCATTCTCTCTCCCTCTCTCTCTCGTTCGTTCATTCTCTCTCTCTCTCCCTCGTTTGTTCATTCTCTCTCTCTCTCTCCCTCGTTTGTTCATTCTCTCTCACTCTCTCTCGTTCGTTCATTCTCTCTCACTCTCTCTCGTTCGTTCATTCTCTCTCACCCTCTCTCGTTCGTTCATTCTCTCTCACTCTCTCTCGTTCGTTCATTCTCTCTCACTCTCCCTCGTTCGTTCATTCTCTCTCACTCTCCCTCGTTCGTTCATTCTCTCTCACTCTCCCTCGTTTGTTCATTCTCTCTCACTCTCCCTCGTTTGTTCATTCTCTCTCACTCTCCCTCGTTTGTTCATTCTCTCTCACTCTCCCTCGTTTGTTCATTCTCTCTCACTCTCCCTCTCGTTCTCTCACTCCTCTCTCTCGTTCGTCTCGTTCGTTCTCTCTCTCTCGTTCGTTCTCTCTCTCTCTCGTTCGTTCTCTCTCTCTCGTTCGTTCTCTCTCGTTCGTCCCTTCTCTCTCGTTCGTCCCCCCCCTCTCTCTCTCTCTCGTTCGTCTCCCCTCTCTCTCGTTCTCTCTCTCTCGTTCGTCCCCTCTCTCTCTCGTTCGTCCCCTCTCTCTCTCTCGTTCGTCCCCTCTCTCTCTCTCGTTTGTCCCCTCTCTCTCTCGTTCGTCCCCCCTCTCTCTCTCGTTCGTCCCCTCTCTCTCGGTCGTCCCCTCTCTCTCGTTCGTCCCCTCTCTCTCGTTCGTCCCTCTCTCTCTCGTTCGTCCCCTCTCTCTCTCGTTCGTCCCCTCTCTCTCGTTCGTCCCCTCTCTCTCGTTCGTCCCCTCTCTCTCGTTCGTCCCCTCTCTCTCGTTCGTCCCCTCTCTCTCATTCGTCCCCTCTCTCTCATTCGCCCTCTCTCCCTCATTCGTCCCCTCTCTCTCATTCGTCCCCTCTCTCTCATTCGTCCCCCCTCTCTCTCGTTCGTTCTCTCTCTCTCCCATTCGTTCTCTCTCTCCCGTTCTTTCATTTTCTCTTTCTCGTTTCCCCTCCCTCTCTCGTTCCTCCTCTCTCTCTCTTGCGTACGAACGCACAAGCACACAATGTAGGATTTCATGCGAAAAAGAAAACAAGAAAAGAAAAAGAAAACACCTTTTCTTCATTTATCACACGTCTCGTACATTGCTGAGAATCCCTTTATAAATGAATCATAATTTCTTGATTTCTATTCTTATATATTGTTCAGATGAGCTAAAAGGGAGGTAATGCCCTGAGGATCCTCCTAAGTATTGACAGAAATATATTTTTATGTAAACAAAGGAAAATGTAAATTTGTGAATTGGGGGTGGTTGTTATTAGGAGAATTGTATTGAGTGCAACCTTGCAAACATGTCTAACCTTAGGCCATCGGCACCAAAGCCTGCCAGCCAGCCATCAGAACTGCAGTGCATGGCTGTTTACAAATGACACTAATGACCTCCTGAGTCTACAACAGTGCTTTAGCCTTGAAAATGCACATGGGTAACGGTGACATACAGGCATGATGAAATTGGAGAACTACAAAAACAACTTATGGGAATCTATGTTTCTGAGGTCAAAATGGTAAATAGAATGGAATAATTGATTGTAAAATGGTAAAAGAATTGTGAGCAATACACTTGTGTATTTTGTTCCACATGAAATGACTCATCCTATATGGGATATGAATATTTTTCTATGAATATATTTTTTTTGTTGTGTTTTTTTAAAACACTATATTCTATGAATATAGGTTGTTGTTTTTTTTTTACATAACAAAAAAAAGTTCATTAAAGTAAAAGTCCTTTTTCTATAGTGAACTGGACTCAAATATATAAGAAGCCTTTTCAAACAATTTCAAAGGAACATGTTCATAACAACATAACATTCTATATTGTATCTCAAATCTTAAGTATGTAATCAATTACCTTCAAAATTCTTTTAGTTATTTTTGTTTATGACTATTTACTTGTTTTTGACTTATTGAATACTAATAGAAAAAGTTATTGGGTAATACATTTCAAGAGATCCTGGCATTTTTTTCTTCAAAATTGTGCGTCCATTTAGTCAGGTGTTTGTCTGATTGTTATTTGTGAAAAATACCTCATTTCTTTTACAAAACTTCCACTGAACATTCAATCTTTCAAACTTCAGAATTTTTTACAAGAATCTCATAACCTCACTTTGATATTTCCTATGAATATCCACAATTTAATCTTCACACGTCCTAAACAATGGGATCTGCATAAACTGATACTGACATTTTTATATCAATGAACATTTTTATGAATATCTAAATTTATTTAATATATTTACTTATTAATTCAATTTTTAACTTAATAATTAAATATTTTAATAATTATAATAATTGAATTTATTTATTTATCTATACATTTTTATATCTATGATACAATACTACATTTTAATTGGAATCTAGCCATGACATTTGAATGATATTCAAAATATGTTAGAAATATAGTATTGTACAGAAAGCTCTGGGTGGTATTACCCACAATCTTTTCTGACTGTTGTGCTAAGAATAATTTTGTACTATTTGTGCACAAACTGGATTATTTAAGTAATTTTACTCTCTTTTGTAGGAAACAGTAGGGAGAAAGTTATGTAATGCTCAAAAACAACACAAAAGTAATCTTGGGATATTGATAGAAATACGTTGGCGATTCAAGATACCAAAAGCGTACACGCCACCTGCGTCAAACATTTATAACAAATGAACAATTTGGCAAGTAGGAAATCTACATTAATTTACCTTGTAACTTTATATGCACTGCACATTAGAGGGGTCATACCATTTCTATCTTGCATGTTCACATTGACACCTTTTGCCACAAAATAAGCAACAATGGCAGTGTGACCAAATTGTGCAGCATGATGGATGCAAGAACAACCTTCTGCATCTCGTATTGACGGATCTGCACCATACTGCATTAGAAGTGTCACACTTCCCAGATGTCCTTGCCTAAACACATTTAGAAACCATCAGATACAGTCAAATCAGTTCACTCAAAAACTTCTTCCTACAAACACACTTCTCTAATGATAACATTTCCACTACTGAATATACATTTAACAATACAATTTTAAAAACTCAGCAGTTTTTACAAGTGCAACCTTTTCAATTTGAAGGATTGGGAACATAAATGTTGTAACACTTTATTTAGGAAATTTAGTTTACTATTTTCTGAATAATTTCAACTCTCAAATCAAATTAAATTTCACTAAATATTAACAGATTGTAGAAAAACTTTTCTATACTAAGCTTTAGAACCCAATGAAGAAGTGTTTTGAGGGTTCACTACTTGATTACTCATTATCCCTAATACACAGAACTAATAAGCTGGAAATCATGAAACACTTTTCTTTGCAGATAACAATAATGTATTTAAATGCACATTAAAAAAAAGAAAGAAACGTCTGACAGAAGCATCTGTATCAACAATACAGCGACGTAGCAATTGGTTCTTATTCATCAAACTAGTAACACAGAGAAAACTGACTCTTTCACAAACAACTCAACAAACCTATATACAACAAACTAAAATAGTAGTAGTACTAGTAGTAGAGGAATACGAGAAGTAGAATACTACTAGTAGTACTAGTAGTTTTCACCCCGAAGATACATGGCAATTAATTCCAAATTGTGGCAAATAATTAGCAATAAATCATTTGAGGGTTTCCGTCGAGCTACAACCCGAATTTAACTTATGTGTGTGTGCGCTGACCCCAGCTCATACCCGTTTTCGCTCTGAAAATATGTGGCAATTAATTAGAAATTAAATAGCAATAAATAATTTGACATGTTTCATTCTGGTGTGCTGATATGACTGTTTCAGCTTGACGCACCTCCGACCGACCGTTAGGCAGATGGAACAACAGTAGTGCAAATGCATCGACAGTTGCACTGAGGGTTAGGCAGTTGCGGCTACGGACATACAGATGCGCAGAGGGACCAACAGTTGCACAGACGGACTGACTGCTAAGGACTGGTGTGTAGAGGTACTGGAAAGTGTGCTGAGTGCCTGGAATGCAAACCAATGGACTTAAAAGATGCTCTGACGAATAGACAAACGGACTACGAAATGGGCACATGGACTGCCTAGTGGAAAGACGAACTGGCAAGTGGACAGGTGGACTGTTAAGTAGACAGATGAGTGCCATGTAAAAAGACGCAATGCCAGGTGGACACACAGACTGCCATTAGGACACAAGGGCTGCCACTAGGACAGGCAGGGACAGAGGGCAGACGTTCTGGCAGTGGGGCAGATGAACTGACAGTTGGGCAGTCGGACTAATAGTTGGACAGATGGACTCATTGGCGGACAGATGTACTGACAGTTGGACAGATAGGCTAATGGAGTGACAGGAGGATAGGAGTTTGATTCATTGATTTTTTCGTGTTTCCGGGCGCGTCAACTGCTTTGGTCATTAGTCCCGTTAGTGTAGTGCATGCTTTTTTCGCGGGAGATCTTCGGTGATCTTCCCCCGCTAGATGGCGAAATCCGGCGCTGACCTACCGTCGGCTAGTGAGGTTTCCCCCTAACCAGGGCTCTCCCACCAGCGGGGCACCGCCCCAACCGGGACAAGCTCTAAGCTCCCGACCGATCTCCCGGAACATGTGGTGGTGTAGTGCATGTTAGTGTGTGTGTGTGTGTGTGTGTGTGTGTGTGTGTGTGTGTGTGTGTGTGTGTGTAAGGGGAGAGGATAGGACAATGAAGAGGAAGGACAGATCGCGCGCGGTCCGTGGCCCGTTTGTTAGGGTACTGCTCCGGCATTCACCTGGTGTTGATCGGAGAAACCATGGAAAACTACCGATCAGAGCAGCCGGCCGTTAGAATTCACATCCAGACAGCGACCGAATTGGACCTAGCTGAAAAGCTAGTGTCGAAAATCCTGCCGCCGTCAGGACACGAACCTAGGACCTCCCGGTCAGAGGCGCTGCAGTGACATCAGTTGATGCACTGAGCTACCGCTCTCGGTAGGAGGATAGGAGTGATGGAGTAACAGGCGGATGGGAGTGACGAAGTGACAGGCTGATATTTGGAGTGATAAGCACGCAGACGGACGTAGTGAGAGCTGACAGACGCAGTGAGAGCTGGACAGACGCAGTGAGAGCTGGACAGACGCAGTGAGAGCTGGACAGACGCAGTGAGAGCTGGACAGACGCAGTGAGAGCTGGACAGACGCAGTGAGATCTGGACAGACGCAGTGAGAGCTGGACAGACGCAGTGAGAGCTGACAGACGCAGTGAGAGCTGACAGACGCAGTGAAAGCTGACAGACGCAGTGAAAGCTGACAGACGCAGTGAGAGCTGACAGACGCAGTGAGAGCTGACAGACGCAGTGAGAGCTGACAGACGCAGTGAGAGCTGACAGACGCAGTGAGAGCTGACAGACGCAGTGAGACCTGACAGACGCAGTGAGAGCTGACAGACGCAGTGAAAGACGGACAGACGCAGTGAAGGACGGACAGACGCAGTGAAGGACGGACAGACGCAGTGAAGGACGGACAGACGCAGTGAAGGACGGACAGACGCAGTGAAGGACGGACAGACGCAGTGAAGGACGGACAGACGCAGTGAAGGACGGACAGACGCAGTGAAGGACGGACAGACGCAGTGAAGGACGGTCAGACGGGCTGAAAGGCGGACAGATGAGCTGAACGGCGCACAGACGTCCTGGCGGACGAACAGACTGACGTCCTGACGAGCGGACAGACTGACGTCCTGACGAGCGGACAGACGGACTGAGGGGCGGACAGACGGACTGAGGGGCGAACAAACGGACTGAGGGGCGGACAGACGGACTGAGGGGCGGACAGACGGACTGAGGGGCGGACAGACGGACTGAGGGGCGGACAGACGGACTGAGGGGAGAACAGACGGACTGAGGGGCGGACAGACGGGCAGGCCGTATTGTCAAGCAGAAGGGCAGGCGCCAATCGAACTGAGAAACAGTCGGCGGGACGAACTGATGGGTAGAAAGGGCGCAGTCTAATGGACACATGGACAGGCGGAAAGACGAACTGACAGGTGGATAGATGGACGAAGACACGCGTGCGGAGATGGACACCGCCGGACGAACAGTTAGACAGAAGCGAGGAGCTGATGGTCCTAAGCGAGCGAATTGGACATACGCCGGCGAACAAATGGATACACGCGGGTGAACAGATAAGAGAGACAGGTGCGAACAGATGTATACATACAAATGTTGAAGTGTAGCAACTGTTTTAGAAATATAATTTACATTAGTTTTCTGCCAGTAAGTTTCCATACCTACCTGCAGAATTAATAATAATTTTAAATCTAATCTACTTATTATTTGACGTTTTTATTTTTCTTCGAATCATTTCCAACCCCGAATATACGAAGGGTGTTCACAAAGAAACCTAACTTTTGAAATAGCGAGGCAACCAGCCGAGGGAGCGTGGTATGGCTAGATGGAGCATTAGTGTCAGGTTGAAACAACACATTGCCATTTGCCTCAATTCGCTATGACCGTCGTCTAGTCGCAGCCACTGAAGTGTGTACGTGCACAAACTCTTCGTCGGATTACCGTCAAAGTAACTTCAAAAGAGCTTGAACATCGTACGTGTGAAATTTTTCTACAAAATGGCAAATCTTTTACAGACCCATTTCATTTGCTTAGCCAAGAGTCGGTGCAGTTGTCATAGTGAGCGGGCAAAGGATCTCTTCTCCACAAAAAAAAAGCACGTTTCAGTTGGTCAAAGATTAAAGGGAAGCTGCTTGTGTTTTTCGATTGCGAAGGCTTTGTCCACCAGGAATTTGGACAACGTGGTCAGATGGTAAACAAAGTCTATCAGGGTACACTAACGCGTTTGAAGGATGATGTGCGCAGTAAGAGGCCTGAAATCTGGGAACCAGACTTGGATGTTGCATCATGAAGATCCGCCAGCTCACAAGTCGCTCGTCTTCCGCGGCTCTCTTGCAAACTATTACCATTGTGTCCATCCACCGTATACTCCGGACCTAGCCCCAACACACTTTTCCTC
This sequence comes from Teleogryllus occipitalis, assembly GCA_011170035.1. Lineage (NCBI taxonomy): Eukaryota > Metazoa > Arthropoda > Insecta > Orthoptera > Gryllidae > Teleogryllus > Teleogryllus occipitalis. The sequence continues at coordinate 161,200 of BLKR01000560.1, forward strand.
TTTCCCACACTGAAAGGACATTTTCGAAGCATAGAAGATATTAAGGTCAATGCGACAAGACACATACGCGCTCTTCCAGAAAGCACGTTCCAGGACTCTTTCCAAAAATGGATGAAACGTAGGAAATGCCGTATTGCCAGTAGATGGGACTACTTTGAGGTGCACAGTTCTTAAAATGTTGCACAATGAACAATAAAGACCTTATACCAAAATATCGTTTTTTTAACACCCCTCGTAATTCCACAAGACCAGCAATGCTGCGGTTTGTAGAATACCTTGCCGTATCAGTCATTGTGTTCATCGAAGAGTGTGTATGTGAGGGGGAGCACGGAGTGTCGTTTAGAACTGGTTGGTTGACTCACATCTTCGAGAATACGCCCCTCCAATGACTTATCTCCCACCGCTCGCCGCCAATTGTTTGTTAACGTTTAAAATTTTAGCATTTGTGGATGCAGGTAACGGTATAAATTATCACGCTCATAGAACACGCGCGAACCATTTTCTCGAACTTATTTCCAGTTTAACAAGAATAAATGTGATGCGATGACTCGCGATAGAAATATGAATAGTACTGAGTTGCAAATTACATGTACTAGGGGCAACTAATAGTACGGGGAGCAATCAATAATTAAACTAGAGGTGCTACAGAATGGCACAAACTTTCTCGTAGTAACGTTTTCTTATTTCCTTGGTGTGGACTGGCATTACGGTCTTGCCCCATCCTCATTCCAACTGCCATCTATCGTCGCCCAAAGAACTTTTTTTTTTGTTGACATTTTTCAACTTTTCGCTTTCTTAATAGCAGAACCGAAATATTACTTCAAGAATATTAAAGAAGAGTAAAACTTCGGCATAAATACACATTTTCATTGAAAAATGTGAAGCCGTTTTTAAGAGAATGGCAATTAAGCATTACTGTAAATGCGAAATTTGAAGCTCCTTTCACAGGAATCTATTGAGTTTTCGAAAAACTTCATTGGAAGTCATTTAAAGCACATTCACTCACAAATGTAATAATGTATTCAAATCGACGGAAATGTGCAAATTAACGGCGTGAGTGATATTTGAAAAAATTACATTTGTGTAATTTTTGAAAAAAAAATGAAAATTATACACCAAAATAAACTTTAAGTCATATTAAACCCTGCAATAAGCACTATCAATTGAAAAACACTTACTCCATATACGTATATACAAACAAAACAATTACTCCGTATATACGTATGTATACGAGAAACTTCAAGGACAAACTGGTCTGGAGAAATAAACGTTAATTTTTACAATACAGGACTTTTCCTACTTTTCAATATAATCCCCATCAACATTTATGCACTTGGTCCAACGGACGGGTTACCAGCATTTTTATAACTCACATCTAAAAACTCGTTTATCTTGGCGTTTCAAGCAATTTCCCACTTTTTCTTCTTTTTTTTATCTTCGTTATTCTGGAACTTCTTCCCACGAAATGCCTCCTTCAATGGACCAAACAAACGGAAATCAAAAAGTGCTAAATACGATCAGCAGTACCTCTTAACCCATTTCGTCAAGGGTTTCACGGCTTTGTAGAGCGGTGTCAAGACGTGCGTTGCTTTGCTAAAGAACCACACGTCTCCTCAGAGATCAGTGAAGTTTCTCTCTCATGGCTGGCTTCACCTTGTTCAAAGGCATATTTGAGCAGTATTTGCTATTATACGCATTCTTCAAAATAATAATAATAATAATAATAATAATAATAATAATAATAATAATAATAACGAACCTACAGCGTCCCAAACAGTCAACATGACTTTTACTTTCTCGTATACGTACGTATACATACGTAGTAATATTCGTAGTATTGATAAAGTTATGTAATGTAGCGGAAAATCGATTTCGAGATTTCAACGTTAATACATGTTTTGGGGTCTCATGATATCGAAAAAGTGTTGTTTTTTTTTTTCTTCTTTTTTTTTCAGAACGTCCGTCCGTCTGTGAACATCACAGACCATACATATGATCTTTTCCCCTGTCCATCTGGCTGTAGTTGAAGCTTTGAAATTTTGAAAAACATTCTTTAAAATTTGGGGGTACTTTACACAAAGCCCCCGGACATTTGCAAAAGTTTCTTAAAAAGACTCCAATTTTCTTCTTTAAATTTCTTGTAAGAATAGAGTAAAACACACTTATAAAGGTGGCATAGTTCCGATTTTCAGGGTTAACTCTGAATTTTTGAAAATTTCAAGAGTGAATTATTATCGGCGTCTTCCTAAAATTGATAATCGAGATTTTTTCCTTCACATGAAATTTGTTGTTAATCAGTTCTTTCAATAAGGTCGTGTACATTTTCTGAAACTATGTAGTTTTCGAACAATATTGCGTGCAATATTTGCAATTTTAAAAAATAACAAAAACAAAACTTTCTTCGAAAAAGCGCCAAAGTTTTTCTTTAAACTTTTGGTAGTGACAGTGCTAAGCTCATCTTATGCACTCTATGAGATGACATAAACGCCATTTGCTCTATTCTTTTGTTTGTTTTTCAAAAATTGAAGGGTTGAAAATAATGAGGGTACTATCTGACATTTTGACAGACTTGTGATAAACATGTTTTCGTGTATTTTGTGCATAGAATATGATCTGCCACTTTGTTTTTATCTATCTCACATCTAAAACCCTCAAATGTGATAATGAAGATCATGACTCCCCTTTTGCCAAAATATTAGAAAGGCACTATCTGTTTACGTGATCCCATAATAGCGCTCTCTATAGGATTTTAGGCATACTATGTTTGTTGCATCCAATAGGAAGTATGGATTATTTTTGTTAATAAAAAGGAAATTGTCTGCCACTATTAAAATCAATTATATTTAATGAGTTTGGCCTCAGATTTTCTGACAGTAGTTTAAAAAACTATTTGAAATCACCCAGAATCATAATTTCAAACGTAAAAATTTGTATTTTTCATTAGGAAGGTTGTTCTGCGACGTTTTGATGACACGGCTCTTTCCCCCATCTTTACGCTACAACGAATACTATATGAACATTAGAGAAAATTGAATGTTTTAAAAAAAGAAACTAGTGGTGCTAAAACAGCACGTACTTTCTCGCCCGTACGTTCACTCAAAATTACGCGAAAAGTACTCAAATTCTCGAAAAATTATACATTGTCTTATTTTAACATTTATATTTAAGGAACAGATTTCATTATGGTAAAAATCTAAGTCTTCATAATTGTAGTTGTGGGAAGACATTGCATTTTTTTTGAATTTTTACAAGTTTCGAAAAATCAGATGTTTTGATGAAAATGAGACCTGTACCATTCTCTAAAACATCATTCATACTATCCAACAACAACCTTTATTAAAAAACAATGAAGCCATTGTTTTGAAAATGGCCCAGGGGCTTCATGTAAAGTACCCCAAAATTAAAATATCGATTTCAAATTCAAGGGACCGTGACGTCAGTCAGATCGATTGGGTTTTATCAATTTTGGAGAAAATTGAGTGAACGGTTTCGTCACTAGCGTTGTTGACGGACGGACGGACACATTTTACCGTCATTCGATTTTTCGGTTTCAAGGACCCACAAAACAGATTCTTGCTACACCAACTGTTAAGAGGATTCCTCCCCCCCTAAATTTAGCAACTGGATTAATACACTTTTTCGTTACCAAGGCCTTGTAATAAAGAGTTTTTCTGCCGAAAATTCGATCCTGAATTCAAAGAACCTGAAGAAACAAGGTTACATTAAAAATTATTTTAAACAAAGTTAATGGCAGTTGTTGGCACATATGCGGCCAAAATTAAGTCAAATTTGGTGCTGTTGTGTACAAGGATATCAAGGTGAAAGACAACAGTTCTTTCATAAACAATTTTATTATAGCCAAACCACAATCCAAAAATCTAGTCCAGAAATACAGCCAAGTCAAAAAACAAAGTTCCAGGAGATGTACCTATTAGAAGCAAATTTACAGTCCGCTGGAGAATCACTACCGTAGCACGCACACGTCAACAAGAACTACGAACTCACACTAGACACTATCAGCTTCCTAAAAAGTCACCGTCTACCGGCCCGGCCCGGGGCCCTCATATACGCCCCGAGGCACTGGGGCGAGTCTCTCACTTGCCCCCTCCGTGGCGGGGAATCGAGGGGAGGTGCCCCTTCGGAGACCGCGTTGCCGACGCGGTCCGGTGCCCACGGGAAAGCGCCGTCGCTCGCCCTGCTCCTGGTGGTGTCATTCGGAACTACTCATTCCTACCCTGGTCGCGCCCCGTGGCGCAACCCTGCAGCGGCCACAGTGGGCCGCAACTACACTGCCTGGTACAGTGTGCCCACCACACCGATCCTCGGGGCACACTTGCTGTGCTACACAGCAGGTGCCGTACTTGGAATTCAATAATTTATAGCAATTCCTTAGCGCTAATTCGCAGCAAAGGTTATAACATTTCAACGTCCCACGTTGGACTTAAAATATTTTTTCTGTAAGAACCGCGGGTGGGCTTCCACAGAGAAACGAAAATATTTTTTGCATGATGCTCTTTGGAGTGGCTGAACTGCTTTGAAATTTTGAACTACTTTCTAGGAATAGCGTTAGAGCGCGCCACGGCACGGACATCAGGAAGCGACGAGAGATAGTATTTCAAATTGTCGACATTTACGGAAACAAACGTTTTCAAATAAAGACGCGATGGGATCGTATTGTTTGAAAAGGAGGTCGCCGAAACAGTTTCGCGAGGACTCGCCTCACTCGAGTAAAAAGCTGTTAATGTGCGCGTATCTACGCTACTGACAGAAAATTCAATTATGTAGGGTTGGTACAATACTTCCTAGAGTAGTTTTCTTCTCTAGAGGGTGTTGGTTGGTATTGCGACCCCAGCTGGTTTAATGGCACGCAAGCTTAGCTATTACGCACGCATTGCGAGAGAAAACGTTTTTCTTTTCGCCCACACAAGATAATACTGACAACTTCTTCAATACTCAATAATTCTTACGCTGAGGTAAACTAATAGTTCTTAAATAATTGGCTTTCAGAATTTTTCCTTGTGTCAAGGGAGTAGAAAAAGGCAGGACTCTTGATCTTCAACACAAAAACACTACAGGTGCTATTCCAAAATATCTCAAGCTATATTGCAGCCTCAACCGCTGTTAACGCTGTAAAACTGTTTGGGAGAGCAATAGAATGATGGATGGGTTGCTCGCAAAGCGTGGCTACCCACTTCCTAGCTTGCCACTAGGGAAAATGCTGAAAAACAATTATTCGAGAGCTATTAGTTATCTCAGCGTGATAAATACTGATGGAAGAAATTTGTCAATTTTACCTTGTTGTCAATGTTTCCTTAGACGAACAGAAGACTGTTTTGTGTTATAATTCATGCGACCTACCATTTCACCTTGGTATCGCCTCTTACGCGCACAAAACACCCACTGCTACCACTAGTCAAAAATAATTTCTTCCATGCCGCCCAGATGTGAATTACCACGCCTTTATACTGACGAGGCCATCTTTTGTGTATACACACGGCTGCAAGATTCTTCAACAATTACCCCCAACAATAGGATCATAAAGTCGTGATTTCTTCGAAATCTCGACAATGAGAATGCTTTTGCGCGCTAAAACATCTCAGCTGAGGTCGCAATACCAACCATACATAATTAAATTAATAGTCGGTAACATATATACATGCATCTTAACTGTGGTTTACTTGTGCGAGGCGAGTCGAGTAACCGCGAAACTGTGTTCCGCCACTATTCTTTCAAATAATGCTATTCTATCGCGCCTTCTTTTGGATGGCTTTTAACTTTGAAATATTGATACTTCAGTGTCTCCCGTACCTGGCGCTGCATACCGGGCTTCTGCGAAAACAGTTCAACTCAACTGTTCCTGTTCAAGTTCAACCCAACTGTTCAACAGTTCAACCCAACTGTTATTTCCCTCTGGAAGAAAACGCGCCGTTTTTGGTCCGACGCGGGACGTTTAAAAATGCATGCTCTTTGCGGTTAAGTAGTGGCAAGGAATTGTTATAATGATAGATTTCAAAGTATGGCGCCAAATTTGAATCAATTTTCGCCGCCGATGTGCTAACAACCGCAGTTGTTAATTAGATATTTTACTAATAAACCTATCAGGCTTTGCCTTCAGTGAATATTACGTATTTTTAAAGTATTAAGCGAGATACAGAATTTACAAACTTTGTATTCGTTGTACTGTAAAATGGTGACGACGTAGTTAGTACCCTTATAGTTTTCAACCCATCAATTACAATAACGTATTTTTTTTACTTTTCGCTAGCGTCGGCAATATTTACATTGGTGGTTATTTGTCATATTATTGTATTTACGAGTACATATGCTATAAATAATATAAAGTTTACCGGAAACTCAACAGTTTCCTGCGAAAATGCGCTCAAAATTCCGCATTTTCAAAAACGCTCAACGCCATTTTCTCAAAAACGGCTCCAAATATTTCTTCAAATTTTTACAATGTATCATGGTAATGGCACTGTTTAATATGAAGTTCATTTGGCTGTGTTTTTTTAAAAAAAATACACAAATGTAATTTTTTCAAAATTATCTCTCGCGCAGTTAATATGCACATTTCCAGCGATTTGTATATATAATTGCATTTGTGAGTTAAAGAACTTTAACTAACTCCTAATGAAGGTTTTCGAAAACTCAAAATTTTCTGTGAAAAAGAGCTTCAAATTTCGCATTTACACTAACGCTTAAATGCCATTATCTTAAAAACGGCTCTAATTTTTTTTGGCTTTAATTAATTTAAATTTTATAATAAAATATATTTTATAATAAATCGGCTTTATTTTTAAAACGGCTCTAAAGGGTCTTCAGTCACAATATTCAATCTCAGACATTTCCCCAAATATTTTAGATACGATGTTTGATCCCGAAACTTCTTCCTATGAAATTCTCAAAATAATTGGCAAACTAAAAAATTAATGTTCGCTCGGTTTAAATGCATTTCACGACTGTTAAAGACCTGTACGCCTGCAATTATATTATACCCCTGTTAACTCGCATATTTACTGCAACTACTCGATATGAAGTTGAAACAAAAGATTTAGGATACAGTGACCACGATGCACAAATTCTTACCATTATAAAAAATGCTGACTGAAAAAACGCTGACACAAATATTACACGTATGACTAAAGTAAAATACTATTACTAAAGTAAAATACAATTATTCATAGATTACTTGATGCAGGAGTCATGGGACGCGGTTTATAATACTTAATACAAACGATAAATATAATTCTTTTTTCTTCTTCAACGATTTCATTTCATTTTAACACTTGCTTTCCTCTTCAAAAAAGAAAATTAAATATTTCACGGAAACGCAATTCTTGGATAACACAAGGGATTAGAACATCATGTAAAAACAAGCGAATTCTTTCTATCATTTCTAAACTCATAACGTATCTCAAGAATTCCTCCTCTACTTTAAAAAATACAAATCATTGTTAAGAAAAGTAGTAAGGCATGCTAAAATCATGAAACACGATCAGGATATTTTGAACTCAAATAACAAAACAAAAGCAATGTGGAATATAATAAAAAATACGCCCAAATCAACTAGAAACCTTGTAGAGAATGTAGTTTTAAAATATCACGATATAAATATGAACGATCCGGGTACAGTGGCTAGTCTCTTCAACCAATACTTTTCGAGAATTGCTGCCGATTTCACTAAGGGTCTTCAGACACAAAATTCAATATCAGACATTTCCCCAAAAATTTTAGACAGGATGTTCGTTTCCGAAACTTCTTTCTATGAAATTCTCAAAATAATCGGTAAACAAAAAAATAAATATTCAGCCGGGCTAGATGAATTCCCGGATTCTTTGTTAAAGACCTGTGCGTCTGCCATTATACTCCTGTTAACTCATATTTAATGCATCCTTATGCACCGGAACGTTTCCAGATATTTTCAAAGCAGCTAAGATTAAGCCGCTCTTAAAAAAAGGCAACAAAAATTAAATTCAAAATTATCGGTCTATTTTTCTTCTGTCAGATTTTTCAAAAATATTAGAGAGACTTTTTTTTACGTACGAATGGAAACCTTTCTCAGTAAACACGCGCGCTTTCAGATTGCCAACATGGATTTAGAAAATCAAAATCTACTGAAACAGCCATATTTCTTATCTTAAAGATGTCACCTCATCATTGGACCAAAACGAAGCACCTATTGGATTATTTTTAATCTCTCAAAACCTCTTGACGTCATTGATCATGACATTTTACTTTCAAAATTACCTTTATATGGAATCCGTGGTATTGCCCTAGATTGGTTATGTTCGTACTTTAAACAACGATCTTAGAGAATGGAAATACCTTACTGGAATGATGGAACATTATGTACACACCTTTTCGACTCTTTGCCAATTGCACGTGGAGTTCCTCAAAGATCGATTTTAGGCCATATTCTCTTCTTACTATACGTAAACGATATGCTCTCGACGATTCGAAATGGAAAAACAGTTCTCTTTGCGGATGTTACGAACATTCTTTGCAATAAAGAAACCGTAAATAGTACAATAGCAGATGTTTCAAGTTGGTTCCAAAATAACAAATTAATAGTAAATGAAAAGAAAACGGATTTAATGTAGTTTTCCACTTCAAGTAAATTATTGAAAATTGAAAATGAACTGTGTACCATTGACATGTTAAGGCAACAAAATTTTTAGATCTCTCAATTCAGTCAAACCTCAAATGGAACGTCCATTTAAATGAATTGAACACAAAATTAAGTCCATTATGCTACGCTTTCAGAATTCTTTCAAATTCAGTCAGCCTTCATACTGCTCGTTGTGTATATTTCGCTAATGTCCATTCCCGCCTGAGATACGGCATAATATTCTGGGGAAATACACCTTATGACCTTTAGATTACAAAAAAGAATTGTACGAATAATCAAATCCCACCCACGTCATTCTTGTAAGCCTCTCTTTATTAAATTAGGAATTTAACGATTGCCTTGCCAGTTGATTTACGAATGAGAGGTATTTTTTCAAAAATGACTTGCTTAAGGGCGGGAATACATTTAATGCATTATTTACCATTTGGGCTGTATAAATGTAAACAACCTGTAACGAGTATTGTACTGCATCCTCCGGGTCAATGACCCCCATCTCGATCAGGTTTTTCGTCCAGTTTCTCTGATCCATTGAGAAAATGCTGAGATGGCCCCTTGTTTTGTTTCTGGACATAAACGTAACATCATTATCTGTGCACATCTTCTAGATTTCAGTGGGAAATATAGTTAATCAAATTATCGTTTCCATGGCGTTGCGGCAGGAAATATTTTTTCTTGACGAAAGACTACGAGGGATATGAGCCCAAATTTATTGCTGATTTATCCTTGGAAATAGATTTTATTACATCGGAGCTTTTTTTCTGTTGTTTTTTTAATTCAAAATTCAAGTAGTATATGGCTTAGTGTAGGTATCGTAGAATTTTGCAAACGTGCACTTCTCCTCATAGCACTCTATTCTACATCTCTATTCACTTCTCCACATAGCACATCATACCTAGTTTTTAACTGTTTTTGACGTAAATAAATAAATAGTGAAAAAACCTTGAGTATACTACCTGCTGCTGATTCAGTTTTAAAATGGCTGTCATTGAATAGTGCTTCGTTAGGACAGTGTTTTTCCTGGTAGAAAGTACATTTTTGACACTGACACAGAACTCACTGAAAACGGACCTGCGCAATTTTTATAAGTTTAATTCCAGAAAAAATTGGAGCATATAACATTTACTTATTTAGTCAAAAAAAAACAGTAAAAATTGAATATGACGTATGGGGCAGAAAAACATCTGCGCATGCTTTCTTGAGTTTCAGAGGCCCCTTCCAACAATTTAAATATAAATAGTTGAAGGATGAAAAAAAGTAAAATAATAATAACAATAATAATAATAATAATAATAATAATAATAATATAAAAAGCGTGAGATTAACATTTCAAAAACTAGAGGTGCTACAGAATGACACAGACATTCTTGTACTACATTTTTCTAATTTCCTTGGTGTGGCATGGCTTTAAAGTCTTACTCCATTCTCTGGCCAGCTGCCAACTTTTTCCTTTCCTAGTAGTACATCTGAATTACTTCAATAACATTAAAGAAGAGTAGAAACTCGTCCTAAACAAAAGTTTTCATTGTAAAATTCGTAACAGTTTTTGAGAAAATTGCGATTAAGCTTTACTGTAAATGCGAAATTTGAAGTCATTTGAAGCACTTTCGGCTCACAAATGTAATCTATACAAATTGATGGAAATACCGATATTACCGACGTGAGAGGTATTAAAAAAAATTACATTCGTGTAATTTTTGAAAAAAACAAAATGAACGTCCTATAAAACAGTGCAATTAGTACTATCCATTAGAAAAATTTGAAGAAAAAATTTTGAGCCTTTTTGAGAAAATGGAGTTTATGTGGTTCTGACAATGCTGAATTTTGAGCTAATTTTTATAGAAAACCGTTGTTTCTGAAAAACTTTATTTGACATTACTTAACCCTCTCAGTACCTGTGTGCCATATATGGAACATGAACTTAGTAGGCCTATATTTGGGACATTTAATTATTTTATGTCATCCGAGTACTTATGAGCCATATTTGGAATGTTTACTACGACACAGAGTGGCTAGTGGAACTATCTAGTGGTACTCTCTGAATATGAATCAGTGAAATTGTCGCTGATTCAATCAGTGAGAGCAAAGTCACTGATATCTTCAGTCGAAATATGTAGTTTTGCTGACAATCAGTGAATACGTGAACCTTTTCAAAATGACCGCCAGCATTTCATTGGTTGTCAGTTGGCCGCGCCACTATACCCAGAGAGTATACTAATGACTATCCCGACTGGTCCAGTCATTCACGTGCAGTGTTGTGAATGTACGCAAAATCGCACGGCGGAGCCAGTGGAATAGAGGTTTCCTGCGAGAAAACTGACCTGTGTCTGAAGATTGTTTTAATTGCATTAGGTAAGTAGTTTTCGCTTTTCTGTGACTCGTCTTGTTGATAACTGTGAGACGTTTTATTTTATGAGCATTTGTCCATACTAAGAAATAGGTTATGAACACGTTGTTAATATCACGTATTTGTTTTTGTTATAAAATTGGAAACTTCTTATGTAACTTAAGAGTTTTAATGTAACTGTTTGGTGATACAGTGTGAAATATCTGACGTGCAATGGATAATTTCGTTTATGAAATTTGTAAAAAGTCCAAAATGCTCTCGATTACACCACAGCAGAGCCGGGCATGCCAGCAAACTAATAACTCATTCTTTGGTTTTTCCAATTTAGTTTGACACCAGTCCAGGAGTGGAGTTTTGAAGAAGTGTAAGAGAAAGTGCTGGAGCTAACTGGGGACTCTAACAATGTGGATATTTTGAAAGGTATTTTAATTTGCCAAAGACTGCTGTAATACTGATTTATTTTGATCAGTGTTCCTTGCTTTCCTTAGTCACTAAACACATTATATTTTACTCATTTACATGGCAAGGCTAGTTTGGCAGAGGAGTGGGAGTGCAGAAGGTACATCAAAGCCATTCCTGAGGTTCCCAATCCAGACCTCATAATAATTCTGCCAGTTAGTATGATCTTGTATGTAATCTGAAAATAAAGTAACCATTTTTTCCTCGCATAACTTCTTGACCTATCTTTTTTTCTGTTTTAGGAGGGCTCTAATTTGCATCTGGAGGAATTGGAAAGGAGAAAAACCTTCAAGAAAAATGTCCAGCAATATTTGATATGGATGAAAGGATAGAAAAACTATTCGTGTTTTGTTCAGGGTGATGGTTGGTTTTAACATCTGCCCTTTTTTAATAATAATAATAATAATAATAATAATAATAATAATAATAATAATAATAAAATATTCCTTCAGCCATTGCAGCATTTGACTGTTTAAATTAATATTTACAACAAATTTGGCATACTCAACATCATTAGCAATTTTTTTTAATTTTTAGCAGTATATAATGATTATATCCTTCAAATATTTAATTTGAAATAAAAACTCATTTGGGTTTCTGTAATACCCCCCCCTTCTGGGAAATGAACAATGCTTTTGCAACTGTTCAATTATCATAACCTTCTACCATTGGAGTTAGTTTTGTTATATCATAGAAATTTATTTCTTTGGTTCTGTGTCCGGTATTGACTTCATAGATTGACTTTAAGATTTTCCCAATATCGAGGATGGCCCAATTCTCAATCCATCTAATTTCTTCCTATTCAGGTGATTTTCATGTTCTATGTACACAAGATCTCCCTTTTTAATTCAATTTGTCTCCTGTGTAGGTTGAATATTTTTTTGTTGTCATTATGAAATTTTATTGTATTCTTGAGTGCTATTTTCCTCTCTCTTTCTAAATCTTTGGCTGCGCATTTTATTTTTAATTCATGCGGTAGGATATTTATGGTTTTACCCTCTAGCAAGTATTTTGTTGAGAATTTTGTCACTGTATGCTCTGTCTCGTATTTCTCCACAGCTTTTTTCACAATAGTTGTCCATAGCAATAGCAGCCTCTTTGTTAGTTTCATTCATAATACATCTTATTTTATTCACTAAAGTCTGGTTGAATCTTTCATTGAGACCATTGGAAAAAGGCGCATCTATGACAGTAAAAATCAATTTTATTTTTTTCTTTACTTTGAATTGTTTTAATTCTTTTGAATTTATTCCTGGACATAATCCGTTAGTACCATCTGGACCATCTGTTACTTCCTCAGTTAGTTTTATGAAGTCATCAGCGTTTTGATTTTTTGATGTTAAAATATAAGCATATCTTGTGAAATGGTCGACCAGTAGGTGTAGGTATTTTTTTGTTGACCGGGATCCTCCATAACCTCCAATGGTATCTATAGAAACTATCTTGAATGGGTACATTGCTCAACCTAGGTGTGACATTAATCCATGTTATGATTTTCTTCATGATTTATTCTTTAAGTAGATGTCACAAGTTTCACAAATCTTTTCTATGTTTATGTTTATATTTTTCGCTGTAAAGAATGGTGTTACTTTATTTATCATCTGCGCTCTTCCCAGGTGACAATAAGTATAGTGTACATATTTTAGTAATATTTTACTAAATTCTTCTGATAATGAGAGTTTTTCTCTTCTTTGAAATTTTTATAATAAATTTAATTTTAGAATATTAGTTTTTTCTTATTGTTTTGTAGTTTTGTGCATCTTCTTTGATCCTTTTTTATGTCTTCTAATTTCAGTAGGTTTACTATTTTTAATGTCATCTGAATTTTCATCAGGCTCTAGAACTGGATGCCTGTTTAAACAGCCTGCCTCTTGGTTTAATTTTCTAGGATTATATTTAACTTTAAAATTGTATTGGGACAGATAGTATGTCAAATCACCCAGTTCTTAATCTGTTATTGCTTTTATATTTAAATTTTTTAAAGGTTTATGATTGGATTGTACCAAAAATTCTCTTCCAAGTAGCCAATGTTGCCAATATATCACAACCCTTTTTATTGCCAAGCACTCAAGGTAAATTGCTTTTTTTTTTCCTTTTGAGCTTCACTCAATTTTTTCGAAAAATATGCCACTGGCTTATTATCCCCATTTTTGTCCTTGGTTTAGTACAGCTCCGATTTCTTTTATGCGTGTGTTCTTTTTCCAATTGTTCCATTCTGATTCTACTGTATTTTTCAAAATCATACTTGAGTACCAATCTGCGCTTGCATTGTCAAGGGAAAATTTTAGAATTTCTCTTCCACAAAACAGCGTTCACACTCTTTTTCAAACTCGTTTATCCATTGGCATGCGTTTGAGTTTCTTCCATTAAATATCTATCTATATATTTAAAAAAATAAAGCATTCTGCCATGGCTTCGTTTGGAGCTTCTACTGAATTGATTGTAATATTTTTTCCTTTAAATGAAAGAATGTGATCCCTAGATGTGTTATCAGGGATTGTGTTGATTCACCAACATTTACGGTGTAAATTAATTAATTAAATCATTCTTTAATACTACGCTTATCAGTAGTCAATTGTTTTCTTCCAAAATGCTGTTTCAAAATCGATTATTTGAAACGCTAGATGTGAGTCCAAGCTGCTTGATGTTTTGTTTTGATTGTTGAGATTTGTTTACAATTCGTCACGGTTTTGTTTCAGTGTAATAATTGCATTGTGGCTTTGACAGTTTGCATGTATTTGCTTTTGTGATGTATTTTTTAGAGAACATTCGGACAGTGGGTTTTGCTCAGTTGTACTGAAGTAGTGAAGTTGTTCACAGGTTATGTCGAATTCCGAATAGTTGTCCACGCGCCCCCAAAGAAGCAAACGTACACTGGACGCAGAGAATGAGAAAGTCAGCGCAGAAAATGTCAGTTTTGTTCTGCTTTGTACTTCCCATGCGAGAGAAATTCTGCAAACGTATTTACTCTGTGTTGCTTAAATTGGAAAGTAAGTTTACCTTCAAGCAATATGCCAGAAGTAATCAAATGACACATCAAAAAACTTTAGAAATAATATTGATGGACAACATAACCTCCAAATCAACATTGTAAATAAATATTTTTATGTAAAATCTATTGATAATTAATTTAATTACAGCAATTCAATATCCGTCAGTATAATAGTGCTCTTTCTTTTGTGTCATATCGTGTATTATTGGAATATGTGGGCCATTTTGCATTACCACCTGGTCATGGACCATACGTGTTCAAAATTTTGGGAACTACACATCACAGAATTTCTTCGTTATAACCCGAAGATCCAAACAATGCAACATATTGTGAACATTAGTCTGGGCACAGTATTTTACATTTATCTAAGATCTCACCGTCAAATTTTGACGGGTTCTCACTAGTATTGATAATAAAATCATTGACAATTTTTCTCAAATTTTTTACTTCAGATATTTGTTGCTTATCTTCTAAAACTTTCTTTAAAAGTTTCTCAATTGTTTCATCTGGGGTACTCGGGTAGATTTTTCAACTTTTTCCTCTGTAATCTCTTCTATGTAGTAGTTGTAAAATTGCAAATTTTCCTCTTCATCCAAATATACTTTTGATAGATTTTCTGATAAAGAAATCCAGACTTTGATGTCTCTTTTTTTAAAGTATTTCTTACCTTACCAAATATTTGTGTTGTAATTAGCTCCTTGTGAAGATTTGTGTTTTGGAGTTCATCTGGTAAGCCATTTAAAGTTTTTACCTCAAGTGAATTAATAGCTTAGAACTTTCTCTTCTTGACACATGCCATCATTCATCAATTGTATTCCTGTCTTTGAAATCAGTGGCCAGGTGCCTCCATTGCTGTGTCAGGTATCAGTCATTTGTTCGGTAGCATGGCAGATTCAAATTTTTAGGAAACGACACACAATAGTCTTTGTTTTCTTTATACACATATATATGTGTATATATACATGTGTATACATATATATGTACATAGAAACAAAGGCATGCAGTGCTGTTAACATTTCCAATTTTAAGCTTGGCAATGCTGCCGATTTTAATTATGAAAATTATAATTAGCAGAGGAAGCTGATTAAGTTGCCCTAAAACTTGCCAAATACTTGTAATAATATCAGATGTTTATTTGTATTTTTACTTTAAAAATTTTGACATTTAATGTTCTCTATTTATTTTTATTGTAAAATTCACATAAAAATCCATTGAAATGTATTTATACACATTTAAATTATAAGAGGATTATAATTCTTTCACTACTTTCTTCCCAACTTTCTTTTCATAATTTGTTGTATTGTCACCAAAATGTCAATAATATGTACATAAAATAAAGAGTGTTAACTGCAGGCCAATTTTTCTCCGTAGTGAGTTTTGAAAAGTTCCTGAACATGGTTTTCTTCTGTTGTATGTTTTTCATTGGTTTAAATAAAGACTTGTATTCACCTATCTCACTTAAAAAGGCAGTATCTCCGCAACGCGCCAGCTGTGTGGTTGCCCAACCAAAAAGCTCTATCTTCCCCGTGTTAAATCGAAGGACTAAGGAGTAAAAACAATAACTTCATTAATAGAACCAAGAGCGTGGTGCAATTCCTGACAAGGCACCAGACACCGGAGAGAGCGCCATTTGGACGCCCTTTCGTTTCAAAATGATTTCATATACATCGCTATTGCTGCAATATCTTCAATAATGAATGTTTTAAAAGGAAAATGTATATTCCTAAGATATAATGAGATCTTTTTCATTTTCTGGGGGTTGTGCAACCTAAGCGCGAGCCGCCACTGCTGGGATAGCAATGCGATATTTCACTGATTCAAGCAGTGTAGTTTCACTGATTCAAGCAGTGAAATTTCACTGATTCAAAAAGTGGTCCCGATTTTCACTGATTCATTCAGTTCAGTTCACTGATTGTCGGTGGTCGGATTTTAACTACCACAATCAGTGAATAGTCACTGTCAATCAGTGGCTTTTCACTGATTCAAATTGAGAGAGTAGAATTGTCAATTACAGCTATGAACAGTGAAGATGTCGGCCAGGCGTGCTCCTCTATCAGGTGAGTGTGCTGAATATTTGAGCAAATCTTCAGTCATACATTCAAATAAAATATTTTTATATTTAAAATACAATATAATGTTAACATTTAATAAATAAATTATTGTTACGGCGAATTTATCATATTGGGATAATTACTAGACGAGTTAGTATTGAAACATACCCCAAACTGCTACAATTATTGGGCGATTCGTCGTAACCTGTTTCCGAATTTCTAATAACATGGACGCCAGGAAAAAGGTTCCGATAATATTTTAACTAGTATTACTCTGATAAAAACTAAAGATTATCCCGCTAGCTGGGTCGATGGGTCGCGTCAGAAATAATCGCTATAATCTATTAATAGCCGATTACCCGATCTGCCATCTATAAAGAATGGCGAGGAACTTGAAAACAGAGATTATTTTATCTACCTACTTATTAGCTTGAATTGGCCAATGAAAATACTTTATCTTTCTTTCAAAGAGAAACTTAATGTTTATTTCTTATAAAAATGTAGCAAATTAAAATGTAAAAATTTATGATGAGAAACTTTCTTTAGTCATGACCTGGTTCGAACCTTATACGGCGATTCTGGTCTTCGCGTGCTCTTGATCGATGCCACCTCGAAGAAACGCCTTCCCTTCTTTCTTGAGGTTCCGAAGTCCCGAAGTCCAATTACCACGAATCCTCTTCTCTTCTTTAAATACGAACATTGCCGATTCACCGTTTCGCACCACTCAAATATTTGTTCTAGCTCCACCATATTATGTCTGATGCCCGTTCTCTCCGTATAAATATCCAGTGCTTTTATGATTACACAGCAAAAGATTTCTCAGTTCTATCTTCCGTTTATAGCAAGAAAATATGCAAAGTCCGGTATCGTTCGTGAACCGCATACATTTATAAGTTCAAGAATGATTAGAGTTCACTCGCGAAACATTTCCAAGTCTTATTTTGATGCACAGCAAAATATTCAGAACTCGACACGTTCCACAAATCTTAGAAAGTATCACAAGTTCACTTCTGGTTCTGCCACGAAAATATTCAGAGTCCGAATATGTCCCTCAAGTCCGATTCTTGCTCTACCACACGAAAATATTTCAAAGTCTGAACACGTACTGTAGACCCCCGAAATTTTTACAAGTCCTAACATGCCCAAATTAATATATTCGCGAGCGAACTGCTCACCGTCACGACATGCGACCGGATGAATTTTATCGTCCCTTTAAAACCCACAATAACTCGCCTTTCGACAAAATGCCCAAACTTCCGTTTTAATAACCAGTCGATGCTTCTTCAACCAATCCACAAATCTCTTATATCTCCTCCTACTCACGCCGTCACCTCCACGGTCAGATGAATGTTTGTTTATCCACACAACAACCACGAAGTCGTTACTAAGGCGCCATATTGCTTATTATTTGCCCTAACCATTTCGCCCATTTACGACAAATATTATGTAATAAAACATGTCCCCATATTGGTATGTCACAGTATAGGTGTGCCATATCTGGCACATAAGTATTCAGAGGAACTTTTTACATATTGACATGCATTTTTATTTATAGACCAAGAATTAGAAAAACTGGTAGAGAGATCGGGAAATGGGTCTGATTTGTCTGATTGTGGATCAGATGATGAAATTGATGAAGAATTGTTTCTTTCAAACGTGAGAATTGGTGCAGACCAAGATGATATAAACGTTTCAAATGAAAATGATTTTATACAAGATGTGGAGGAGGAAGAGACGGTAATGGAATTGTCAGATAATTCTAATAATATTTTTAGTATGTTGACTAAGAAGGAAGATATAAAATGGATAAGAAGAGCTACCAGACATAATCCCATTTTTTCTTTTGTTGAAGATACTCCAACACAGCTAAATGAATTGCCTGACCCAATTGCGTATTTTGAAAATTACATACCACACGATTTATTTGAAGTTATGAGCGAGATGACTAACATGTATGCACATCCGAAAGGTTCTGTATTTCCTCCTACTAACCCGATTGAAATAAAGCAACTCTTTGGATTGCATATGACAACGGGTTGTCTCAAGTAACCAAGAGTAATAATGTACTGGAACAACAATCTAGGAAATTTATTCAGCTCAACAATGAGCAAGAATAGATTTTTCAAACTCAGATCGCATCTTCACTTGGTCAGTAACCTTCAAATTCCAATTGATATCAAAGATAGGTTATATAAAGTACGACCAATTTATGATGCTATTCGATCTAGATGTTTGGAATTAAATATGGAAAGAGATCTCTCAATTGATGAGCAAATGGTGTCTTTCACAGAGCAACTGAACATCAAGCAATACATGAGAGGAAAACCTTCGCCGTGGGGAGTCAAAATTTTTGTTCTGTGTGGAAGTTCGGGCTTGATGTATGATTTTCTAATCTACCAGGGTTCCACAACAGAAATAGAAGAAGATGCCAAAAGAGCATTAGGTCTAGGGGGTGCAGTAATATATCATTTGTCACATCGAATAATTAAACCTTGGCATTAGCTGTATTTTGACAATTTCTTTTCTTCCTATAATGTCTTGGAATATTTGGAAATTAAACAAATATATGCTTCTGGAACAGTTCGTGTTTCAAGATTCAGAAATACACCATTCATACCAGATAGACAATTCAAATCTCTTCCAAGAGGCTCAAGCGATTCTTTGCATTACAAGTGCATTACACTTGTGAAGTGGCTTGATAATAGCCCTGTTTATGTGGCATCAAATTTTCAAGGTATTGGGAAATGTGATAAGGCTAGAAGATGGGACAAGAAAGAGCACTGCTACAAGGAAGTCGATCGACCAGAGGTTGTGAGAAATTACAATCGATGTATGGGAAGAGTTGACAAGCTAGATCAAATGCTTGGCTGTTATAGAGTCCTCATAAGGTCCCGAAAGTGGACATTGAGATTGATTTTTCATGCTGTTGATCTAGCAGTCACAAATTATTGGCTAGAAAACAAGAGAGATGCAGAACAAATCAATACCCCTAAGCGGCAAATTTTAGACATGTTTGATTTCAAGTTGAGAGTAGCTGAGTCTCTCGTAAAAATGGGAGTTCAGTGCCAAAAAAGTAGAGGAAGGCCCAGCAAGACTCCGACTCCACCCCCTAAGAAGGTACGAATAGACAGAAGACCAATTCCAGAGGTGGCTTATGACAATGTGGATCATTTTCCAGAATGGACAGAAGAGGAAGGTAGTGTAAGATGCAAGCGAGAATGTTGCAAATGAAAATCCTTTGTAAAATGCATCAAATGTTCAGTACGTTTATGTCTGAATAAAGACAGGAATTGCTTCCTTCAATACCACAAAAAATAATTTTTATTGCTTTAATTTATTCCATTTGTTAATTCTTTAAGAAATAAATTAATTTAAAACATAAATTGTTATTCATCTTTACACACCTACGTAAAATAGCATTTAGAGTAACCGGGAATATTCCGCAATTTGCACCCATCCAGTCATTATGTGCCATACGTGGCACATTCTGTAAAAATTACAATTTTATAAAAATTGGATAAAATTCATATTATAATGGTTATTGGCTTATTTACTTGGAAAATTATGAAAAAAATCTTTTTTCCATGGTAGAAATTAATTAGGTACTGAGAGGGTTAAAGCGAATGTACTCATAAATACAATAATGTAAAGAACTCTCCTCTAACGTAAATATTACCGACGTGAGAGACAGGTAAAAAAAACTACATTTTTGTAATTTTTGAAAAAAAAAATGAATAGAGCAATATGGTGTTTATGTCATCAAATAGGGTGCATTTGGTACTAACTCTTCCAAAAATTTAAGGAAAAAATTCGGAGTCGTTATTGAGAAAATCTTGTTTTTGTATTTTTTTAACTGCAAATATTTCACGCTCTATTGCACAAAAACTACTAAGATTTTCGAAAAAATGTACAGGACCTTTATGATACAAATATACAAAAATTATTACATATATTTACAAATATTCAAACAAATTTCGTTTGAAGGAAAAACCTCTATCTTCAATTGTATAGTTGTACGAAGACGCCGGAAAAAATCAAACTTCCCAATTTTTACGTTTAACTTTTCGAAAATTGCAAAAGTTTGAATTTTTCCGGCGTTTTCCTACAACTATAAAATTGAAGACACAGATTTTTCCTTCAAATGAAATTTGTTCATACATAGTTCTTTCATTAAGGTCATGTAGAATTTTTTGAACATGTTAGTAGTTTTGTGCAACAGCGAGCAATACTTGCAATTTAAAAAAAAACATTTTCACAAAAACGGCACAAAATTTTTTTTTTAAATTTTTGGTAGGGTTAGTCCCCAACCAACCATATCCAATGACAAACGTCATATTGCTCTATTTTTGTTTCAAAAATTACAAAAAAGTAATTTTTTAACTTCTCTCACGTTGGTAATATCTACCTTAGAGGCGATTTCTTCACACTATTAGATTTATGAGCACATGTGCTTTAAATAATGTAAAAATAAAGTTCTTCAAAAACTCAACAGTTTTCTGTAAAAATAAGCTAAAATTATGCATTTTCAGAAACGCTCAAATGCCATTTTCTTAAAAATGATTCCAAATGTTTCCAATGAATAGTGCTAATTGCATTGTTTAATATGACATAGGTTCACTTTGGTGTATTCTTTTGTTTTTTCAAAAATTACACAAAGGTAATGTTTTTAAATACCTCTCACTCCGTTAATATGCACATTTCCATCGATTTGTATACATTATACATTTGTGAGTGGAGGTGCATCAAATGACTTCAAATAAAGTTTTTCGAAAACTCAATAGAGTCCTGAGAGGAAGGAGTTTCAAATTTCGCATTTACAGCAATGCTTAATCGTCCCCATTTTCTTAAAAAAGCTCCAAAATTTTCATTGAAAATTTCTATTTTGGTCGAGGTTTTACTCTTCTTTAATATTTTTGAAGCCATATTTCAGTCATACTATTAAGATACTGTGACATACCAATATGTGGGTCATTTTTATTACATGTTATTTGTCGTAAATGGGTGGAAATGCTAGGTTAATTAAATAGGAATATGACGCCTTAGCAACGGCGCCCAAGTTGTTGTCAAGATAAATAAATATTCATCAGGCATTGAAAGTGACGGCGTGGCTAGTCAGATTTGAAAACGATTTGGGGATTGGTTGGAGAGAGCAATGATAGTCTACTACTGCGGAAGTATGTCTGATTTGTTGAGACAAAACAGTAGAAAAGGGAAGCCGAGGTTTGGAGGGATGAGCAGTAATAAAAAAATACACATTCTGTCATATGTCGTGACGCTGCGCTGTGCGGGTCGCTCGCGGATAGATAATTTGTGTAATTGGAGCTTGCAATTTTTCATGAGATTGAGGAACGTTGGACTCCGAATAATTCACAGTGTGTTAAAAGTATAATTTGTTATTTTTCGCGAGGGAGCTCTACTAATTATTGAACTGATAGAATTTCGAACGTTCACGAACAGTTTGGACTTTAATTATTTTTACAACACGCGGAAATTAGAACTTGTGAGAAGTCGTATATGATAGGACTCGGAAATATTCTGGACAAGTAATTCATCTGTGGAACTTTAAAACATTTCCGCTGTGTAATCGTAAAGAACTGGGTATTATTTTTGCAAGTTTAATCGAACTAGAACTACGAATATTTGAAGTAGTGCGGATCAGTGGCTCGGCAACGTTCGCATGGAAGAACAGGAGAGAAGAACTCGGTACTTCGACTCTGGAATTCGCATCACCGGGGAGAAGAGAAGATGGCGTGGCGACGTCGATCAAGAGCGCGCGAAGTATAGTGCAGTATAAAGGTTCGAACAAGGTCATGACCAACGGACAGTCTTTCTGTTGTAAATTTCCATTTAAAATTTTTACATTGCAATAAGCAATAAATCCTAAGTTTCTTTTCGAAAAGAAAAAAAATTCAGATTCCACGCCACTCTGGATGGAGATCGGGTAATCGGCTATCAATAGGTAATAGCGATTATTTCAGACGCAACTCGACCCAGCTAGCGGGACAATATTTAGTTTTCTTTGAAGCAATAATTGCTAAAAATATTATCGTAACCTTTTTCCTGGCGCCCATGTTAACATAAATTCGGAAACGAATTACGACGAAACGCCCAATAATTGCCCAGTTTGTAGGCATGTTTCAATACCGAAACGTTGAGAAAATCGAGAAAATGTTAAGAAAATGTACGTTAGGTGACGATAGATGGCAGATGGCCAGAGAATAGAGCAAGACCTTGAAGTCAGTTCACACCAAGGAAATCAGAAAAAAATTGCTACGAAGATAGTCTGCGCCATTCAGTAGTAATTCTAGTTCTGAATTGCTAACAAAATAGAAACATCCTAAACTCCACTACCACTACAAGCAAAAGGAGAGCTCAACAAAACGTGCGCATAGTGAAGCTACATTTACGTCCAGAAGCAAATCGAGGGGCCATCTCAGCATTTGCTCAATGGATCAGGGAAAATGGTTAAAAATCCGATCGCGATGGAGGTGGGCATTGACCCGGAAGTAAATGTAAACAAAATCGGTTTGTATGTCATGGCGCATGAGGGGCTTATCTTCACGATGGAATACAGCACGGCTTTTTGCATCTTACTCGGTCGTGCCGCTAGATGTCGCTTGATCTGCAGCACTGCTTGATACGGTCGCGATAATGCAACATCTGGCGGCTCGACCGAGGAAGACGCAAGAAGCCGTGCCATATTCCATCGTGAAGACAAGCCCCTCATACGCCATGACAAAAAACAATATAAAGTTGTTCGTCTTCGAAATAACTGCACGCAGTTTAATGCTCAAACTAATAAAAGTTTGTTTAAAAAAGCAACTAAAGTGTATTTTCATTGAAAATTTAAACGCTCAGTCCCCTTTTGTAATAGAAACTGTACTTCGATTAAAACAAAGTCCGTTGACACTTCGACACCTGTGACGGGGTCATCCAATAGGGAACTTGAACGTCACCAGATGGCAACGTCACAGCTGACTGTTGTGACCGTCCGCGCGCATTTGCAAGACCCGCCACCGAGCCACGTAATGGCGGGAAGCGCGCGGGCCGTCACGCCAGAATGGGCGGACAGAGACTCGCCGCAGTCCTCGGCGGCAGGCCCAGCCGGCGAGCCGCGGCCCCCAAGGGGCTATTTAGCGGGCCTCCTCGCAGCAAGCAGCCAGTCTGGATCCGGACCGCACAAGGGAACAGGACCGTGGCGGAGGAGTGCACACGGGAGCAGGACTGTGGCGGAGGAAAGCAAGACGGGACGCCAGCCGAGAAGGCAGTCTGAGCTGGAGATGTAGATTGGAGAAACAGTGGTTTTGGTAGTGTGCATTAAGCAAAATGATTCTCTGACCTATTGTAAATATATCCCGTTTCTGTGTAAATAAATTTGTTGTTTGGAAAGAGTGGTTTTTCTAAACATAACACTGACGAAGTGTCAACGGACTTTTAATTTAAGTAGTATACTGAATGTGATATTCAATTCTCTTGATGCGCAGTTCAAGTTTCGCATCACTTTTGTGCATCTGCGCATGCGCAGAAGATCGATAGTACTGTCCATTATGGCGCGCACAAACACTCTAACGGCACTTGACGTGCTTTTTCATTTTTTTTTTATTTCTTACGTCTATACTGACGCAATGCGTCTCCTAGCCCCTTAACGAGCGTTGAGCGTATGTACTGTGGAGTAATCCTTCGTTAACATTTTTTATTTTATGTCCAGTCTCCTCGCGGTCCAGAGGACCGCCAGATAGCATTCCGCGTACGCCCCTCCCACCACGCGCTCCTGCGTCACAACCCAGCGACCAGAATTGGGAAGGAAATAGTTTGGGAGTAGGGTTTTAGGATACTTCACTTGGGTTCGACTAGCCCTTGTGAAGCAGCCAAACTAGATTTGTTGGAATAAATTTCACATGAGATCGACGGGAATCGAACCCGGACCTCAGTGGTGAAAGGCAAGAGGCTTCGCTATGAGCTACGCAAAATTTAAGAAGCTGTTCGGTATCAGCCAATCGGGAGTTTGAATGTCACCATTGTGTCGTCACTGTTCAAGTTCCTGATTGGATAATACCATAACAGCTGACTTACGTCAAGTGCTACTACAAATAAATCGCAGTATAAAGGCGAGGAGAGGGGTTCAGGCAGTGTTACGCTGCGCTAGACGGGGTATATGTGGGTTAGTTTAGTGTTAAGAAACGCTGAATTTTTTTCAAGTTTTATTAAAATAATTCCTTTTTGCGGTATCGTACTAAAATATTAAAATATCAACTAATTACTTTTAATACAAATAAATAAAAAAGTGATGTATAAATTGTTACAATAAGAGGAAATATTTTTTCATCACTAGCATATTGATAGAATCTAATTACGAGGAAAATGTTCAAAACAGATCTATACCATATTATAGAAACACATTAAATTGGCACAGTAGACTGTGTCATCCACGACGGCGTGTAAAAGGCTTGTCAGAAATTTTCTGGTCTATGCGTCCTCAAAAATTGTTCCCAATATTTTTGTTAGGTGCAGTCAATTCGTACCCAACCAATTCTGACTTTATCATAAATTTTATTATATAACACAAAATTAAAACGAATCATTTCTACTGAGATATAATTTATTTTTACTAGTAAACGGGGGGACGTTATCGCAAGCAATACATATTTATTTAGGGGGCAGGGGTCCAGGCGCGAGTGACGGGTGCGTCGCAGGGGAGAAAGGGAGCATTCAAAATATTACTTCAAACTTGCGTTACGTTAATCGACTTCTAGCATTAAACATTGCCAAAACTTGCTTATTTATTTCATTTAGGCCGTCTCCGACTATTGAAGAAATAAAACGGATAAATATGCAAAATCCCAATTTGGGGATTCACGGTACACGAGTTAAATCTAAATGCCTTATACATCGTACAGTTGATCATCTGTCAAATGAAACTCTTGTAGAAAGACGCCGGAATAATCCGGCATAGGTCCGATTTTCGCGGTTAACTCTAAATTTTCGAAAATTGCAAAAGTTGGAATATTTTTAGTGTCATACTACAACTATAAAATTGAAGGGAGAGATTTTTCCTTCAAATGAAATTTGTTCATAAATAGTTCTTTCATTCAGGTCATGTAAATTTTTTAAAATGTTAGTAGTTTCCGTGCCGTAATGCGCAATATTTGCAATTTTAAAGAAGTATAAAAACAAGATTTTCTCAAAAACAGCTCCAATTTTTTTCTTTACATTTTTGGTAGGTTTAGTGCCAAACAAACCTTATACGGTGACATAAACGCAATATTGCTCTATTCTTTTGTTTTTCAACAATTACAAAATTGTAATTTGTTTGACTTGTCTCACGTCGGTAATATTTACATTAGAGGCGATTTCTTCGCATTATGTTTATGAGTACATGTGCTTTAAACAATGTCACAAAGTTTCTCGAAAACAACAATTTTCTGTTAAAATGAGCTCAAAATTCCGCATTTTCAGAAACGCTCAAACGCCATTTTCTCAAACATGGCTAAAAAAATTTTTCTTCAAACTTTTCCCATGGATATTGCTAATTGTAGTGTTTAATATGACGTAAAGTTCATTTTGATGTATTCATTTGTTTCAAAAAGTTACACAAATGTAACTTTTTTTGAAAAATCTTTCACCCCGCAAGTATGCACATTTCCATCAAATTGTATACATTATTGCATTTGCGAGTTGAAGTGCTTCAAATGAAGTTTTTCGAAAACTCAATAAATTCTTGTGAAAGAGCTTCTAATTTCGCATTTACTTAATCGCATTTTTTTTATATCTACTTCAAATTTTTAAATGAAAATTTCTATTTAGGACGAGGTTTTTTTAGTCTTCCTTGATATTCTTGATGTAATATTTTGGTTCTACAATTAGGAAACCGAAAAGTTCAGGAATTGTCAAAAAAATGTACTTTGGGCGACGTTAGATGGCAGCTAGCAAGAGGATGGGGCATGACCGTCAAGCCAGTCCACAGCAAGGATATTAGAAAATATTATTGCGAGAAAGTCTGTGCCATTCTGTAGCACTAGTTAACTTTTAAAATGTCCCAGGGGTTTCCTGCAAAGTACTCACCAAATTAAAATATCGGTTTAAAATTCAAGGGCCCGTGACAGCCAGATTGATCGGGGAATATCAATTTTGGAAATCGACTCAACGGTTTAACCGCTAGCTTTGTTCACAGACTCGGACATTTTGGCTTCAATCGATTTTTCGGTATCAAGGACTCACAAAACATGGCCACACCACGTGTTGGAGGATTTTTTTCTTAAATTTAGCAACTGTATTTTTCCACTTTTTCATTGCCAGAGCCCAGTAATACGGGTAGTGGTAGCGAGAAAATAAAACGGATGTTGCTATGTTCCAGATCGATGACCTCCGGCACTGTCTGACGATCTCCATGAAAGCGGGCACATGTACACGTTTTTTCATGTAGAAGTTTTTTATGCTGCTCACGTAGTTGTAACTCGACTAGATAGCGCTGCAGCACAAGATTGCGCTTCAGTTAAAAGCAATTCTCAATCCACCTGCGCTTCATTGTTGCTGGGCGTTGCCGTTGGATGCGGGGGAAGGTCGAGAAGGACACGAGGAGCGGGCGGCACAGAATAGAAAGAAGGGAAAAAAGAGAGGGAAAGAGGGGGAACATGAAAGGAGAAATGGGAGAGGGGGACAAGAGAGAGGGGAAAAGATAGGGGGAACGACAGATGGACGAGAGAGCAGGATGTCTGCTGGACAGCAGAGGGGAAAGAGAGGGATGAAAATACGGAGGTGAAAGAAAGGGGGGTGAGAGAGAGAGCAGGACAACATCTGCTAGTTATTTATAGTTATACAAATTTTAATATTTTTATTGTCACTTACTTAATAATTGAATTAAATATTTATATGCCACCTGTGCCTTAATGATTATTATTATTATTTCTTTGCCCCCCTCCTTGTGAAAATATTGACTACACTCTTGGCTTTAATGTTACTAGCAATCACATTGCATTACATATTATTGTCCCAGAACAAGATAATTTCTTCTCTCAAATTTGAAATAAAATATATTTTTAATTTAGAAAATTACTTGGAAACCAATAATAAACTGATATGGATTTGGTAATTTTTTGCTGGTAACAATTGTTCCATATCTGTACATTATTTGGTGACATGCTATATTACATATTCGATAAGTGTATGTTCCAAAAATTGAAGATATTTGGTAAGGTGAACAAAAGGATTAATACACTGTCGTAACATCAATACTAGTATGTCCTCAATACTTACCAATGCTCATATTAATTACTCAGCAATTGTGAATATTTTTCAAACATTATAAAATTATATTTAAATGTTGGAGACATTGATTAAACATGGTATGTAATAATTCAGGAGATTTACTAGTAGCCAGAAAGGAGCTATTGGTTCGCCAAATGAGGTTCTCTATGTTAATGAAACTAGCAGTGACCAAGAAATATTGACTTGTTTCTGATTATTTTTAAATCTATCTACTTAAGGAATAATGTAAATATATGTAGAAAATGATTCTCACAATATTTTCTCTGCTGGTTCCTGTCATTAAAGGCAGTCGGTAAACCAAAAACCCTGAGTCATTCCAGTTTAATTTTGGAGAAAAGCCTAGCGCAACCATCCCAGATTTTTAAAAAATTTTCTATGGTGAGTCCCAAATGTCTCAAAGCAACTTTTGTGAAGTAGGCAAAAGCAACATAGCTTTTGTTACAGCAAAATTGTTTGACCCCATGTCCATGTTCATTATAACTATAATATTTGGGCAAATTTAAGATGCAATATTTTTCTTTATTTCTAAACAAATGAAACCAAACTTACATTAACACCTTTATGCACTCTAATCAATGGAACCCATAGCAATTTTGCCTTTACTAACACCCAGATAAATTGCAGCAAAGCTGTCAAAAAATATTAGAGAATTTAGTCTGCAATATTCGAGCTTCCACAATATCAATAAAACATTATTTCTTACTGCAAAATTTCAACATAACTCATATCTTTACTTCACAAAATAAAGTTCATCTTTGATGATTTTGACAAAAAGTCTCAAAATAGTGTATTTTCAACCTACTTTTACAACAAAAAGGACCTTCTGGAAACATTATCAAACCTACCTCATTAAGAAGAAAAGGATTTGAAGCTCTCAGAAGTGATTTTTGTGAACTATTTGAGGCATGAAACCCTCAAAATGGAGTAAAAAGTGTAATGTTGCCAAAATCCAAGAAGTGTTTAATAAAAAATTGAGAGTTTAATATTGTTTAGTTTCAAGAATACTCAAATAGCTCATCTAAGACAATCTTAAAATGCCAATCCATAATTTATTTAATATGGGAAATTTTGTTATGTAACACATAAATAACTAAATAAATTATTCTTGTATAAACATTTGCAGAAAAAAAATTACACCTAAACGTACTTTTGAGACATCTTTCTATGTCACTGCAAATAATTGTCATTCACATATGTATAACTTATAATTTACTCATTTCATGATGAAGCAAAAATGCAATTTCTGAAAGTCTAACTTTAAAAAATATGTCAATACATTTTTGTTTAAATAAGTAAGCCAATTATATGCAAATATAAAATTGGCTGTTGTTTGCAGTAAAACACAAATAAATAGTTTAAATATACCATGTATTACATACCTTGTGGCCCAATGCAAGGGAGTGGCCATAAGTTCACCTCCCACAGCATCAACAACAGCTCCTTTGCTAATATAATAACGGATGATGTCACGCCTATTATTAATTGCTGCCCAATGCAGTAATGTAACTGTTTCACTATCCCTCTGATTAACATCATAACCTGCTTCAATGAGTTCTCGACATCGTGCAAGAGATCCATACTATAAAAGCAGTACAAATACCAATAAACAAATTGTCATAATGCAATATTTGAATTGCACTTGAGAACATTGATATTTCTTAAATGGTGGTTTATCATTTTAACCCCTCAGTTTTCTTTGAATACTACACATACTTACTTGAGTAGCTTTAACAATATCAAAACTACTGCAATCATGTTCTTGTACTGCTGTCACTGGTTCTTGAAAAATGGTATTTGAAGGTTCGCCTTGATCACCACGATATACTGATGCAGGTTTGCATCCATCCTAAAAACGTTCAAAGAAAACACGAGAATATGGAGGACACTAAAACGAAAAATTTCTTCTATAAACAAACTCTTTTAACGCGATGATTACTCAATGCCAAGATTACCTGTGTTACGAAATGTACTGGATTGCAAGTTGGGTCCACCTCACCGGTAATCATTTTGCTATCGTGCTTATGTTCATGTGTTATCACTAGGAGGAAACTCGCATTTTACCGACACATGACAAAAGCTGACGTTTTCCGCTAGTTACCATTAGATTCATTTCCTTTCACTGTGTCTTGCAAACAAACTTACTGCCAATGGACTTGTCAGCATTTTTTAGCCATTTAATTTGAATGCTCTCCTTCAAATTTCGTTCTACATTAATTGAAGTTCGTCGTCAGCGCCAAGGAAATGATTTTTGGGAGCATTTAAAGGTCAGAACCAAACTGGTCAAAACATGCTACTGTGCGTACAGTAAGTCGTATATCCATGGAAGCGACTTAGAAATTTTCTTCTATGGAAGGGTTGTTCTCTGGTATACGCTTTATCAGAACTGCAACTTCTTTGAAGTGGCAGAGTATACACAATCCTCAAGATTCAACCATCGTGATTGGTCAATGGACGATCAGACACCGTAAGGCGATAGAACTCCCACCATTACACTGTGATGTTGCACATTACCCATGCTTATACCTAAATGCGTGAAAGTCACAGTACTGTACAACACCAAAAAAAAAAAAGTAAAAGTGCAAAACTCGCCGGCGAGTTTTGCTGATAAACTAAATGTACATTATGAAATTAGGGTCCAACGGAGATGAAATTACGCTCACAATTTATTAATTTTCAATATCGAAAGATTTTTGTAAATTGAATTTGAACTTCATTTCAATACATTCCTTTTCGGACAAACAACTCGGTGCAATTATTTTTCACCGCAACAGACTTACTGGTTTAAGTTATGAATGTAAAGGAAGTAAAGGAGAATTAAATTTCTTCAAGATTTATTATAAAATCATCAAATGCTCTTGTCCTTAATCCTACAGAAGACAGTAATATATGTAAATTATTTGCAATATTTTTTATGATATAGATTTGTTTACCTTGTCATGTAAGACTATATCATTAAATTAATACCATGGGTGAACATGACAGTTTAATCAAATCTAAATCACACATTTTGCCCCTTTATTTTTTTTACATAATTTGTTAAAAAAAGTCAAAATGTGCACTATGTATGTTCTTACAGATGACATTCATCCACAGAAGGGATTTTCATATTATGTACAAACTTAAGTATGATTTTTAATATTTATGGTAAATTTTGTATCAACCTCCTTAATGTTTGTTGGACACTACCTCTGTACATTGAGCTTGTCAAGTGACATGCAGTAAAACCCTGATTATTAATATTTTTTTTGTTTTTTTTTGACATCTACATACGAAAATGCTTACAATCAAGGCATAAATATTAATTATTTACACGCAGTAGTGCTTCTACTGGATATCAAGTGACAAAGCATCAAGTGATAAATTTTGTAGTTGAAAATATTTAATTTTGATTTTAAAAAGTTATATTATACATGTCCCTCCTATAACTTCAATCAAGGTTTTACCGCTTTTTCATTATCAATATTCACTAAATATGCTGGCTTGAATGTAGTTTTATAAATAATATTGCACCAGAAGTAAAGCAAATATCAAGTGATAGAAAATACATTTTAAATCAAGAATAATTATGATTAATTTTCAAAAGAAAACTATTTGCTTGCATTTATTTGCAACAAAAGGAGGAGACATAGTAATAGGTGGAATGTATATTTGATTATCTTCACAAATACTATAAATTCATTTAGGGGAAATGTGATGTAGCAACCATAAACTGCCACCCATTCCCATGTACTGTGGGTAAATATGTAAATTCACAAGTAGGAACTAAAATATATTTGTCTCCTGCTTTCAGTATCCAACTTTAAGATAGTAAGAAATTATTTTTATGTCATCTTGACTTCTCGTTCCTCATAATTTACAATTATTCAACACTTGTGTTTTCATCAATTTTACTGTACAAGAACAACTGTCGTAAAAGAACAACATTAATTAATCTAAGAGTATCATGTATCAAAAGAAAACCCAATAAATAATATTTGTAAGAGAAAGGTTTTAAATTTTGACACAAGTATACAACTTTTAAAAATGCTTATGAAACGAGATCAATGTCTTATAAGCATGGCTTGAAATGATCTTTCCAAATTGAATTCCACCTATTCCAGTGGCAATTAATTTACCCCTCAACCACAGCTGAATCAAGTTTTATTGGCCATCATCACAATTAAAGAAATTATCAACCAGAGTGAAGAGTATTAATGTACAATGTACCTCCATTCTTTTCTAATATCTGCAGCAAGACCATCACTAGAACTCTCATTTCAATGGTAATACTATTCAATCCAGAACATTCCCTGAGGTAGTTTTATAAAAAACAACACAGTGAACTGTCAACTACAAAACCACTATCCAATAATCAATTTTTAAAAAATTACTATATTTCACTTATTCTAAATATCAGTGGCTGGCAGAATACACATTCCCTTCCATACATACAAAAATATTGTAATAATGGAATAGTATAAATACTGCAGTTTTGTTGAATTGATACGAGGTAACTAAACCATAAATAACATTTGTAATTTATCATTCCTTTTTGAGAAAAGCTCTTTAAAGTGAAGTAAATATATTAAAGCAATACAATCCCATCAGGTTTCAGTTTTATATTCCTCCACACTTAACATTTTGTCTGGCCAAAATAAATAAGTAAAAGAAAAGAAAGCACAGGTTTGCTAACAATTGTTATATTATGTACCAAAATAACTTTGACAATCCGATTTTTAATATGTTGAGTTATTTTTCTTAAATTATCTAATGCAACTTTTGTTAATAACACTAAAACTATCTTCAACTAAATTTGTTTCTCGATTTCTTTGTTATATTGCTTATTAGCAATATAGAATGTATCACAGGTACAGTTACTTTTTATATTCAACATGTCACTGCAGTTTGCATAAAAACCACAATCTTTTTATGACTAGTTAAATGGTAAATCCAGTCTTATTAACATACAATACTATATTTTGTTGCATTCAATTTTGTTTTCGCTGATAACATGGCACCAACATGTTAAAACATATTTAATATCAGTTAATTCAAAATTTAGTAGGAAAAACATGTGCCAGCAACAGATTCATATAAAATTTACAATGAAAGGCATCAAATACAGAGTTAGATATAAAGCACACTAACCACGTAAATCTTTGATAGACGCTACAAAATGAACCTGATATATAAATAAAATAAAATATTAAGTAGGAAAAGTAAACAGAAATCCATCATGAAAACGATTACTATTTCATTACTACAGTTTACAGCGAATTTACAGTCTGGAGCAGGGAGAATGGTTCCATGGCAGTAAAACAATCATGCACAAAACAGAACCTTAAAAACAAATTAAAAAATTGAAATAAGACTCTATGCTAGGAAAACATCACATTCCTCAGTATTACTGGTGGGACATAAAAGGGCAGAAAAAAACCACCTAATTACCTTTCCAAATTCCACAGATTTCTGCTATTTCAGAATTACATATTCATGCTTCTTGAAGGCATTTCTCACAAATAATGCAAAAAGAATTTCCTTAAATTTACAACAGTTAAATTAATAACTGACAGCATCAGTCCCACAGTGTGTTAAAGAAATTCATATAAGAGAAGAAAAGACAAACTTTTAAATGCCAATACAATACTGGCAGCACATTATCATGCTCTGTGCCTTAATACTTTGTACGGTTGTTAAACAATATCTCCTAAAAGAAAATAATTTTTAAAGAGTTAGCAAACAGTCATAAGATACATGCCATCCATGCAACGATGGTAGTTTTAGAACTACATGAAATTCTTTTTCCAAAGGAATAAGAAATTAAAAGAAGCATTTCAAGCCATACTTTATAAAATGTTAAGTGCCATGTTTAATGAGCAATCTGATTTAACTGCACGGTGCTTGTTGTGTAGCAGCGATTAGTGTCGAGAACCTGAAAACTGCAAGAAACAATAACAACACTACAGTTACAGCCAACACTTTTAGTGCATATCTGTTAAAAAGAGATATCCCTGCTCTCTTAGCACTTAAAAAATATTGCCAGCAAAGTTTCAAATTTTTGAGTTGTCTTTACATCACAACCTTCTCATTGACAGCTACTGAAGGACTTTATATAAGCAAGAAATATAGGTAAGATCAAATATTTTAAAAAATTTATTCAATCTGAGATCCTTTCTGAGCTTTCTTTAATTCTATGGTATTCATAAATATGTCAAAACCTTTGAAGTTCATGGTTTTTATGTAAAATAAAAAAACAACAACAAAGGATAATATGAAAAATGCAGAAAATAGCTATGAGATTTGTAACAGGATACACTATATTTATAGTGCTTGAAATTAACATAGAAATTGTTAATGATAATTCACAACTTTCACAGACAATTGAATATATAAAAATTACAAATGTTTCAGACACAAAATAACATAATTGTTGGAATCACACAATCAATTCTCTAAAGTTAATTTCAAGAACCACATTTGGGTTTTCAATGATGTATCACTGGGTAATCTTTGAAGACTATCCATTGTTCTTAAAATTCCATACAAGCTATAATGCGCAGTGAATATTGTGAAGTATTGGAACAGTAACAAAACAATTACACATTTTATGTATTTGGGAAGGACATCACAAATACATGAAGTTTTCTGTCAGCCACTCATCTGCTCTTTAAAAATATTTATTTTTGCACTCCCATAAAACCACATGGAAGAGTCCACATTTTAAAAGCTCAATCAGCAAACACTAAAACAGGTCCGGTGATTAACAAAATCTTAATCACTTTGCAGCTACCAATGGGACACTTCTTCCTTTAGTTACCTTTGTATACACACATAACCAATGAGTATGGTACTTGGATGGCCATAAGAAATTAAATTAGCTATTTAATATCGTGGACAAATATTGGGGGTAAGGGCGGGGCAAAACTATTTTCTACGTTACAATTTCGGACTTCAATCTACTTACCAACTAGCTATACAAATGTCTCTTATTTTAAATTACGATAATTGTAAACAATATCGAGTGTATACACTGTAGTTTATTTCATGCAATGTCTTCTCCACTGCTGAAGAGAAAGGGGCGACAAACATCTGTGAAAATTTAGCAAATTTTCTCTTCAATTATACACTGTTTTAAGAAGGAAAACTTCAAAATCTTCCCTAATTTAAAACTTATTAACAGCAACTCACTTTATGCACAATATGTTTCTCTTGTCAGTCGTAAGTAGGCATGTCCTTACTGAACTTACAAGACTTGAATTGTTCATTTGCAACATACATACATTTCAGCTTCACCATGAAGTCTGCACAAAATAACACAGCCTTTGCTAAGTCAAATACATAAGGACAGCTGATTCGGTTTTTACCATAAATCAGTGAGTCAATGTGTCGTCCCACCCTCCCTCCCACCCTGCCCACGGCCAACTGTGGTTTCAACACGCAACATACTGGCTTCAACACTAAGGGATATAGTTAATATGTACAAACAACACGATCACGGGGCACCACGCTAAGACAGGAGTGTCTTTTTACAGAAGACACAAGAACGTAAGAAGAAATTCGGCAGTGTTTTATTTTCATACTGTTTACATCTTTAAACCTATCCACAACAGACACGTTTTCTTCACTTGAAATAATGAAGATCATACATCGTCTCTTGCTGATGTTTGTATTAACGAGCACATACGAGGAATTGAGAAAAGGACAGAAAAGGACAAACATGACCAAAGCCTCAATTTCTCCTTATGATGCACCGTGTAGAATCTGTACAGCAATAATTGCATCCTTCTCACTCACTCACACACGCACACAGCTTTCGAACAACATAATTTACTAATAATACTTTCTCAATGACGCAATTTGATTCCCCACACATAATTTAAACAAAGGAAAGGAAGTACAGAATAGTCTGCAAGTAAAAAAAAATATGTCTAAATATAATTTAAGTACCTGGTCACAACATTTCACTGTCACTATTGCAACTGTTCCACATATTTGGAGAGCTTGTCCTGAGGAGTCAATGGGTCATTAAGGTCCGCTGACCCAGGCCCGGCACTGCCCGCCCCTGTTGCACCTGCAGGTGATGGATGATGGGGTATGCCTGCTCCAGCACCATGGGGTTGACCTGCCGCTCCAGCACCTCCAGATAATTGGGACAGCATTATATCACTACTGCTAGCCAAATCAGGTTGATGATGGGCTGGCGAATGCGTTGGTGTGATGTGTGGTGGTGGAGGATGGTGATGGGGAGAAGGCACAGGTCCTCCTCCCCCACCGCGTGGTGATGGCACTGGCTGGTTCCGTGGTGATGGAACAGGCCTTGGGGACGGGTTAGGTTGTGGCGACCTAATGGGTGGTGGTGATCTCACGGCCTGCATTAACTGTTGCTGCTGTTGCACAGATATGCTGACAGCTCCTCCTGGAGGACCCATCATCATACTAGTAGCACCTGCTGTCACACCCCCCTGTGGGGACGGCACTGGGGGAGGAGTAGGTTTCAAACCAGGCTGCTGTTGCAACACCTGAGTCCCTGGTTGACCCCCTACCACATACTGAGTCTGGTCTGCACTAGGGAACATGCCTCCACCTGGATAACCCACTAAATGTTGTTGTCGAGCCGCTCCTGGTAACCTCTGTTGTTGGCCATACGGAGGGGCAGGAGGGGGTTGTTGGAAAGCGGCTGCTTGCTGTTGCTGTTGCTGCTGTTGCTGTTGCTGCTGTTGCTGCTGTTGACGTTGCATAGCTAATAACTGTTGCTGATGTTTGTACCACTGATGCTGCTGCTGTTGTTGAGGGGTCAACTGATTTCCTTGAGGAGTAACACCAGGTCCACTGGCACCTTGTTGACTCAACATAGTCTGCACATGCATCCTTCCCTGCTGCTGCTGCTGCTGCTGCTGCTGTTGCTGCTGCTGCTGTTGTTGCTGCTGCTGCTGCTGTTGCTGTTGTTGTTGCTGCTGCTGTTGCTGTTGTTGTTGTTGCTGCTGCTGTGGAGACATCATATGCTGTAGCTGATGTTGAGGTTGCTGGTTAGGAACCATGACTCCTCCAGGACCTTGGCCAGCATTTGCTTGATTCTGATTCTGGGCCTGCGATAGTTGGAATGCTTGCCGCTGTTTTATAAATGCAGCCATAAGCTGAGGATTACTTTTCAAAATTTGTAATATCTGAGCTTGTTGTTCTGGAGTATTTGGTGATTTCAATGTAGCCAAAAGTTGTTGCAGGGCAGGCTTATGAATGGAGGAGCCACCAGGTGCATTTCCACCGGCACCAGCATTACCAAGAGATGTTCCAGGTTGCTGTGTTCTAATATTTGGACCAGGACCAATGTGGGAAGGACCCATGCCACCAATTGCCTGTTGTGACTGTGGGGGAACTTGCACGACTTGTTGCTGTTGTGGCATCAATCCTCCTGGATTAGGTTGCCTCAAACCAGTATTTTGCTGAAGAGCTGGGTTGGAACCATATCTGTAATGATATTAATACACAAATTATATAATTTGAAGGCATTTCCAGTTAACGGCAACAAATAATCAGTCTCATTTAGTACCTAGGTGTCCACTGGTCCATTGGTATAAGATGAGGACCAGGCCCCATCTGACCCATTGGCCTCTGCATTGGAGGTGGGGGCATCACTTGTGCCTGCCCACCTACAACTCCCAGAGGTGTGTTCTTCCCATATGGTCCTTGGGCATGTGGAGCCTGTTGACGTGCTGCTTCTTCTTGCACCTATGCATAGCATTTCTAATTGTTAACAGGCCAACAGGGAAAAACAACAAAAAAGAAGTGATATAATAATAACAATACTTAGGAAAGAGATTTTCACGATACATTTACTTTCACAGGTACTAGACAATAACTTTTTTGTGGTTTACTGCATTCAATGCATAAACAAAGGAAAGGAAGTACAGAATAATTTGCAAGTAAAAAAAAGGCTGAATATAATTTAAGTACCGGGTCACAACATTTCACTGACACTATTGCAACTGTTCCACATATTTGGGGTTTGCAAGAAATTCTGTATTAATTAAAACCTACCTCTTTCTCTCTTTTTTAAATTTACATATAGTAAAACCTGTCCAAGGCAGAACCTGAATAAGACGGAAACCTCCCTACACCAGAAAATAATCTCAGAACAGACAATATTCCAAAGCAAAATACTCTGGATAAGCCGGAAACCTGCCTAACACGGAAAAGGGAAAAATTTTAGTACAATGGTACCAAAAATTCTGGATAAGACAGAAAACAAATATTGTTTTAAAATTAAACATTGACTTGTAAGTGTGTCAACATCGCACCAACAGAAGAATAGACAACATCGCACCAACAGAAGAAAGCGAATAGACAAGTACAAAGCTGTACTTGTCTATTCGCTTTCTTAGCTACCCTCGTCTGAACATCATTGTTCCCACACTATTTGTGCAAAAGCCACTGATTATAGTACTTGTAATAGCCCTGATATTACTTGTAATAGCACTGACCTTCACAAGCCCATGTCAAGGAAAGAGGCAAAGTGTGATCCTTCCACAGTTCTTGTAATGTGTGCTTTGGGTGTAGTGGTACTAAACCATTTACTGTTGTTCAGTTCGATGAGTTGCAGGTAATGTGTTAATCAAGTGTATTGTCATGCGGCAAATTGAAAACGTTAGCTCTCAATGAGAAAATTAGACAAATTGAAGAACACGAACAAATGTAGTTACACATAACATGTGGTTTTTAGGTGAGAAACTAATTATCCAACCTATTCCATCT
Source organism: Teleogryllus occipitalis (assembly GCA_011170035.1). Classification (NCBI taxonomy): domain Eukaryota; kingdom Metazoa; phylum Arthropoda; class Insecta; order Orthoptera; family Gryllidae; genus Teleogryllus; species Teleogryllus occipitalis. The sequence goes on from BLKR01000560.1 coordinate 199,668, forward strand.
TTGAACAATTGCATTTTCAGAATTGACAGCTTTTATTGCAAACCAGAATAACCCAGAAAACCTGTACAAGCCGGAAGAAAGTGTTGGACCCAAAGGATTCCAACTTACGCAAGTTTTACTGTATCTACTGGTTACTTACATTTCGTTAAATTCTAATACATTCATCATGTTGGAATGGAACACTTCAAATACAAGTTTGCCAATATCTGATCGTGGACTCTCCTGACCAATATCTGATCCTGGACTGTGAAACAAAGCAATGTAACACTGTCCTATAAACTTCCTAATTTTGAAGGTGCCTCCTGATAATTTAAACATTTTTTTTGTACACCATAATCGATCTGGCGATGTCGCGGCCCCTTAAATTTGAAACCGTTATTTTAATTTGGGGGGGGGGGGGTACATGAACCCCCTGGGACATTTTCAAAATTTTCAAAGAAATGGCTCCGTTTTTGATTAAATTTTGTTTTTGTATAGTCTGAAGACCGTTTATGAGAATGATGTAGATTTCATATTCATTGAAAACTATGATTTTTCAAAAACTGCAAAAATCAACATTTTTTTGGCATCTTCCTACAATTACAAAGATAAGAGATTTTTCCTTTAATGAGATCTGTTCCTTAAAGCTAGATTTTGAAATAAGGTCATGAACAATCTTTCGAAAAATTGAGTAGTTTTCGTGTAATTTTGTGTAAATATAGGGAATTTTTATTTTTTTAAACAATTTTTTTCTCAAAAACGGCATACACAATTTTTATTCAATTTTCACCTCAGATAGTGTATAATGTTCAAGAGTGCAGAGCTCATGTTTGTTGAAAATTGGAAAAATTCAAAATTTTTTCGCCATCTATCTACACGTACAATTACGATGAATTTTACTTTGTTGTGCTTAAGAATAAACTTAAGAAGAGAAAGTTATGTAATGTTGCGTGAAAAATGGTGAATTTTCAACAGAAAAACTCTTATTACAGGGCCCTGGTAACGAAAATGTGGATAAATTCAGTTGCTAAATATAGAAAAAATTCTAACACATGGTGTAGCCAGAATCCATGTTTTATGTGTGCTTGATACCGAAAAATCAATTGATGGCAAAATATCTGTATGTGAACAACAATAGTGGCTAAACCGTTCAACTATTTTTCTCCAAAGTTAATATTTCCCAATCGATCTGGCTGATGTCGCAGCCCCTTGAATTTGAAGCCGATATTTTAATTCTGGAGGGTACTTTACATGAAGCCCCTTGGACATTTTCACAATAAAACAAAAATAGCGCCATCGAATTTGATGAAATTTTGTTGTTGGAAAGACTAAAGGACTTTTAAAGGAATGGCGCAAGTCTCATGTTGGTTGAAAACCCTGATTTTTCAAAAATTTTTGAAAAAATTCAAAATGTTTTTGGAGTCTTCCTAAAACTACAATTATGAAGATACAATTTTTTCTTAACGAAATTTGTTTATCAAAAACAGATCTTCAAATAAGGCCATGTTCGAAAATATGAGTATTTTTTGAGTAAATAGGCGTCAAACTTAATCGGCTGCTCTGAAAATCCTGCGTCTCGTGATTTTAGAGAGGTTTTGAGTCAGTTAGATGCTACGTAAGTTAGAATGTGTATGTTATTTTATATTTCTTCGTTTTTTAAATTGGAGCTTTTGTTACACATTTATAAAATTATTCTTTTAGAAATGATTTAAAACTTATTCGAAATAAATATGAAATAAAGATTGCTAGCCTTCAGTCGCTCGCTCCCAACTTACGCAGTTGGATGATATGTAAGTGAGGATTTGTGAATTATTTCATTTTATTATTTATTATATTTGTGTTATTCCATTTGAAATTGCGTCCTTTGTGTTCAATGTGAAAACGAATAGATGAGCGGTCATTGAAACTATTTAATATCCATTACTACTTGCGAGAAAGTACGTGTCGTTTTAACACCACTAGATTTCTTGGTGAAATGTGTTCATCAAAAACATCTTTATATAATGTCATGTTCTATTTTTCGAAAATATGAGTATTTTATTTGAAATCTTGTGTCAAATATTGAAATTTTTAAACAATTTTTCTTAAAAAACGGTAATTGTTTTTGATTAAATTTTGACCTTAAATATCGTAAAGGGCGCTTGAGAGAATGATGCAGGTCTCCTGTTGGTTGACATGCTCGATTTTTCGAATAATGAAAAATATAAAAATTTTTTTCCGGGTCTTCTTATAACTTCAATTGTGAAGATACAATTTTTTCTTAATGAAACATGTTCATGAAAAACAAATTTTCAGATAGGGTCATGATGAATTTTTCGAAAATATGAGTATTTTTTGTGTAATTTGACATCAAACATAGTTGCGCATTTGGAATTTCCTAAGCTTCGTAAACATAATGAGGCTTTTGAAACTATTGTTATTCGTATAAAAGAAAGTAGATTGATGGAAGGTTATACAATTAACTTCAAACTAACAAATTACTTCTTTACTTCAAGAAAGTTTGATTGCTAATTATGGTATGTTTCATTTGTAAAAGTTTGAAATGACAACTGTTCCTGGCTATCAAAATGAACGCTGGCAGGCACCACAAGCGCTTGTTTGAATTGGTTGGGTTTGGATTATATTAGCATTATTTCTAAAACTTTACATGAAAGAAAAATTGAAAAAATTGAGTACCATAAATTTGTTTTAACATTTTAACTTTAATTTCATATTACTATCTGCACTGCCTCGAAGAACAATGCAGCGAAGGAAATAGGCTCTATTCGTATTTTCTGGCGCACAATCCCGTCAAGATCATTGCATGTTCATTTTCGTGCTACCTGTCAATTCAGACACTGTCACTTTTAATCTCCTTGTAGGTAGGCTATAAGCAAAGATAGCTTTGACTGCACTCTTCTAGAAAAGAAGTTAAAATTCCTTTTGAATATCATGGACAAGATAACATGATCATTTTGATCAGAAAAGTAGCAATGTTGTACCGCCCATGTCATCAAAAAAGAGGCGCGACACTAATAGAAACTCAGCGATTGAGTTCCCAGTAAGACGTTTGTTCCGCAAATATCTTGTCCATGCAAGTGCAACCCAAAGGCAACCATACAGATGCTCTGAGGTGCTAGGTACTCCACCAATGTTGCACCTACACAAGGGGCAGGGTTTGAAGTAGTGTTATGCGTAAGTCAAGAACTTCGCGAACCTCAAGCAAACATACGACACTTCTCATATATACTTCAATTTAAACACTCGCCATTAACATGTACTGAGTTGAAATCTGCACTTTACTGAACACAATGACGTATGTGAATTTGTGCTAAATGTTGGGGAAAAACCTGAAAATAACGAAAAATCCCGGTTTTCAAATCAAATTTCCGGTTTTTCCCGGTTCTTTCAGGCTCTTTCAAATACCCGGATTTCAAGGATTCCATGTTTGCTGGCCACCTTGCATTGTTTTTGCAAAGTTAACTGACGAGGTAGGCTCTATGCCATTCCTAAAGGACCTTGCTTGAAATGGGATCTATTTCTACCTTCTGAACTACGACCTAGAAAGTTGCTCTATGCTGTTCCCCAAGGACCTTGCTTAAAGTCAAATCTAAGGGTATCTTTTTGAACTACGATCTAAAAAGCAGGATGTCTGAACCACATGCTTGCAGTGCACAACAATGTTACATTTTTTATTTCTAAAGCGTAATGTAAGATAGTAAAGTGTAGTTATTATGGAATTAATCTTCATTGAAAGAATTGATTTTGAACTTAAATTGTATTTATTTAATACACTGCAACAGCAAAGCATTGTTGGGTCTACTAGTATAAAGTATGTATTCTCTTAAGGTAGCTCCAATTATTTGGTGAGAATTGAGCAAGTGCTCAGATCAAAATCCAAGTAGTGGGGATGGGTTGTTAGCCAACTGCCAAGCATAAAGTTTTTGGTACTCCCTCTACTTGTAACAGATCACACTTTTGGAAACATCAAAAGAAGTGATCATTGTAGAGCACCTTGGCTACTTGTTGATTGGACAAGCAGTAACTAGCTTCTTGTCCTATGTGTGGAGCTGCCTTTAGACTTGTAAGCAAAAGATAAACATTTCAATTGTCACAATAATTTACCTGTTTTACAACTTGCAATACATTTGCAGGTGGTGTTTGAGTTCCAGGTTTTAATCCAATTCCTGGGGTATGGGCAGACTGAATTCCTCCAACTATCATACTGTTTGGATTTGGAGGACTCGTCATAATACCGGCAGGACTGACTGCCCCTGAAGTCAGAGCCCCAGCTACTGAATTTCCAGGTAACGCTCCTGTAGGTACAGTTGTCCTAGTATTCATTACAGCCATTCGTCGACGGAGAAGCTGAGCTTGTTGCAAACGCTGTTGCAACTGCTGTTGCTTTAATTTGTGTTTGATATTGAGGCAGAATGGCACTGGACACTTTGTTTCCTATGCAAAGCAATTTCAAATATTATTGTGAAGAACATGTCAAACACTAATATGTTAATTTATAGACCAAACTGATATTGTATAAAGCCTTACCTGACAGTGTTTGGCATGGTAGCAACAAAGTGCAATAAGTTGTTTACAAATTGGACAACCACCATTAGTTTTGCGTTTACATATCTTTGTGTGCTGTACAACACGCTTCATCTTCTGGCAACTTGGCAAACGGCAATTAGCATCACGACATTGACATGCATGGACCAATGACTGTATACATCTTTGTATAGATAATTTTCTTGCCTCCTTTGGGAATAAAACAATGTACTAATTGTAATGAATAAAATAACCAAAACAATTTCTCATAAAGCAAAAGTTAAAATTTGAAGACTTCCATTAGTTGCATGGAAGAGATCTGCTTAAATCTCTGATCTTATATACACACAAAAATTGACAAAAATACTTTGACAATTTAAAGCAAAGCTCGTTCTAAGGATAGGGTTAGACTGTAGCACATATATATTTAACTTACACTAAAGATATTTATGATAGGATGCATTACCTGTGGATTTGCTTGTTTCTGATCAGATGGTGATGAGCCATCATCCAAATCAAGACCAAGTTTTTCCATTTTGTGTGGATGTGGATCTTTTTCAAAGCACTGCACACACAGGTCAAAATCCTGAAAAGAAATTGAATTCAATAATTTTGCCTTATTTTAACTTCAGTCTACATACTTAAAATACACTTCAACTATACTTAAAATCTTTATATTAGATTGACATGAACAAAAGGAATAAATACACTACTTAACAGGCAAATAAATTTTATTTATTAAACATTATTTCAGTGAAAGTGATAAAGAAAAGCAAATGTAAGACTATGATCAACGATAAGAATCGCAAGTTAACCAATGGAAAAAATGGGAAAATTTTCAATTTTGAGAATCAAACTACTTGCAACTATTTACCATCATTTTGGAGTAAATGCTGAGATAAAATTAAAATGTATATTAGTCAGTTTGCTGGTGTAATGTTACAAGGTGGTATGTCAGGAAAATTGCAAAAATGAGTTGTTAATGTTACAGAGATCTTTGAAGTAAAATCTAATTTATAATATGATCAAAAGATGGCAGAGGTCACTGGTTTGGGCAATACACCTGTTTTTAAAAAATTCTATGTACAGTTTCATCCTCTCTTTCAGTTACAAAGTTGTATGTAAACAGAACCCACAAGATTTTTTTGGAAAAATACGTTTTGGGGTCCCTGCTTCCAAAAAATACTTCCTTTCAAAATGTCTGTCGTCGCTCTGCGAACAACACTAGTATCTAAACCCTTCATAGAATTTTTGCCACAATTAATATTTTCCAATTGATCTCTAGGTCGCTGCCCTAAAATTTCAAATGAATATTTTAATTCTCGAATGTTCTATACATGTAGTCCTAATGAAATTTTGAAATTTTCCCCTCCATATATTTGAACTGATCTCTCTAGAATTTTCTATTTTTTCATTATTCCATGACTATCAGTAAATTCACAGGAATCATTAACTAGTTTTTATGAACATGCCCTTCACCTTCAGCTTTGGCACTAGTGATTTTTTATAACGCAATCTATTCTTGAATATCAGATCTTTTAATTATTTTATGAATACTTTTGGAACGTATTAGTAGTTTGTGCGCAACTTTTAGTTACAAGGTTACAAAGTTCAATTTTTTTCAAACCTGTTCATTTATCTTAATTTTGAAGTATGTTAATTTCTTCTGAATGCAATATATTTTCCTGAATTAGAGTTGGAAATAATTCTTTAAAAACTGTCATCAAAATAATATGTCTTATGTCGTTTGCACTTTGAGTGATAAGGTGAATGGTTAGTAGGATAGAAGGTGCATTATAATATTATGTAACAGTCACCAAAAATACGAGAAATAATGCTGATGCAGCAGCACTAGTTTGAATTTGCTTTACAATGTATTTAATTAAAATAATCTAATTATATATTTTATGCCCATTTCATAAAACACATAGATATTTGCTTCAAATAATCCAGATTTTAAGTATTACAAAGTCCAATGTAAAAACATAATGTTTAATAATTTGCCGAAAAATATATCATTTCAAAACCAATGCTGCATTTGATTTCTATTTTCACCTGAATTTCATTATTAAAAAGAAAATGCATGAAGACTTCACACAGAAATGACATAAGGATGCTCAAAACTTCAAAGGCCTATTTCTCAAAACCAGCAATGTTCTACATACAACTTTGCAACACTGAGCCAGCACGTTGTTCAAGATATAAAAGTGTAATTTCATTTTGAATAAATACCTCTATTAAATATTTCAAAATAAGATCTTTTAAATACCTCAACACATTACAAATAGGGAGAATGTCGACATTGTTGCGGTGTTCACAATTCAAAATCTAAAAATGACATTTTAGCAAAATACAAAAGAGTATGAATATCACAATAGCATCAAAATTATTTCTGCAATTAGGCGATTAAGCAAAAATTGGTGCAGCAAACCCTAACAGGCCTTCATGGTATTTACACACTCTTTCTTTTACAAAAATCGAAAAGTAAACTCTTGTTGCTACAGTTTGGCACAGACACTCTTCTTCTGGTTTCCTATTATTTTTAGCGTTTAAAATACTACCAGGGCCTCTCGTGATAACTATAGCTCCTCTGTGGTGTAGTGAAAAGCACCTTTGCACCACACACTGTATAAACCTATCTCAGTCCTACACCTGCATGTTTTGCCCATGGTATTCCTTGGCCCCATCTGGGCATCTGGGGAAATTACCATGTTCTGGGAATAGGGATCCAGTTCATCAAATACCCATATGGTACAGTTACTTGAGGCACTCAGTATGGCCCCTTAGTATGCAAATGTTTCCAACTTCCCACCCGTGATTGCGCAAAGAAGTCAGACACAAAATACAGTCACAACTCAAAACAAATTTAAAGTTTTAGATGATGAAACAGAATTTTGCCTTTGACCACCTTTCTCTAACATACACAAATTCATGCACAAACCAACACAAACAGGTTGGAAGTGTGTCAAAACACCAGTAAAGCTGTGCATCCTAGCCCATCCTGACAAATTCATTCCTACAGAGCCTAAAAACAGGTACTAATTTAAGCAGACAGATATGACCACCATCTTTCTTTATTTCTCTGTATGAAGTTACTCTCCCGTAACTCAGTTCCATATGTTTTTAAACAAACAGGATGTTTGCAGATATGACAGCAGAGTTGAGCACCCTCATGAAGACAATGACCAATCAGGATACAATCATCATAGGAGGGCTGAATGACAATTTTGGCATTCATTTTACAAATATCACCTTACAAACAAATTACAATTGGCTGCCCAAAACACACAGTATTCTCGGCTCTGTCCTTCTGATACAACAGGCCAACCCCTGTGCAATGAGATTAAACATGAAAAACAATAATTAAAACTGCATCAGAGAAACCACACACTTTTTGAAATGAATTTCCTCTCAGCAAAATACTTCACCCAGTGTGGTCTCCACATGAACATACAGTCAGATGGAGTAGAAAAATATCCTTGTAGGTTCTTGCACAAGATTCACATACTACAACTATAATGTTCAATCTCTTTCAAATAAAACTGAATTAATTGAGGCTCTTCTACAGAGCAATTTAAATAATGTACAAGTTCTTTGTTTATCTCATAATGAACTTTGCATTTTGCAAATTACAAACCATCTTGCAAGGTATTATTGTAAAGAATGGGAATCAATAAGGATCCTGCTTATAGGGGTGCTTTTGTATTTCAGTGCTCATAACAGATTTCTTATTAATAGAGCCCAGACAATGCCCTTTTTGCCTATTTTATATCTTTGAATGTACTTTTAGGCAACTTACCCCATTATCAATGTTCACCTCAGAAATGGCTTTGGCGAGGGTTTTATAATGCCTATAAATGCCTATTTTAGAGATCTTTGCCTAATTCAGCATTAAGAGCCTAAAAGTGCCTATATTGAATTTTCTGCATTTTTAATATTTCTTGTTCACTATATTTTGTTTTCTACAATCAGTTTTTGAGAAATCACTGATGGGTGATATTTTACCAAACAAGTAACAACTGCGTAAAATCTGCCAGAGTGTCCTCTGATCAAGAAGCTCTATGTCCTGTGTGTTCATGCCTGCGTCAAGCAGGGACACCACTTAGAGACGTATGAGAATTTGACACTGTGTAGGTTACCTTGTCTACTTTGCCAAAGCCGGTCAGGGCGCTCCAGAAAACAGGAAATTGCTCTCATCTTTCCGATCTTCGCAAAGTTTAGTGAGCTATCAATTCCTTACCAACAACACAACTTTCTTCAAAAACGGCACTCCTAGCATCTTTCACTTTTAGAAGGTAGAATTACACCAGATAGGGGTAGTTTTCTTTGATAATTTTGTATTGGTTTTGAAGTTTCATGCATGCCAAATCAGTAAATTTGCTGTTCCTGTTAACCATGCTTGCTACAACGGCAAAAGAGGAAGTTTCAAGAAGAGCATTGCTAAAAGAGTGGATTTATGGAGAAGATTCACAGCGGACTGGAAATACATATTTTTGCCACTGTTGTGAAAAGGTGGTAAAATGTGCAAAAAATACTTCTTACAACATAAAAACATTACAACTCATGCAAAAAAATGTGAAAAAAAAAAGTGAGAAAAACTATTCAAAACTTCAAGTGCAGTCAAAAGATAAAGACAAAGAATTTCAACACCGACTTGTACCATGCCGCAAACATTCCATTTTCAAAACTTGGAAATCCAACATTTAACCAATTTAACCAAAAAAATATGCAAAACATAAAATTTCACACAAGTCAACTCTTAGGAAATATTATGTAACTCCACAACATATTTTGACGATCTAAGAAATTCAATTTGTTTTTAGAGAATTATGTTCTCCTTTATGTAGTATGTATTACATATAAATTTTAATTATTCAACTATAATGCCCATTTCCATGCCTATTTTTAAGTTTTTACTTCATAAGTGCCTGCCTATTGTCAATTATAATGCCTAATTTGCCTGCCTATTTTCGACATTTTTAGTGCCTGCATGTCCGAACTCTACTTATTAAAGACTTTTATTTAAAGACATTTTAGACAAAAAAGAAAAGGAAAAAGAAAGAACAGGGAAAAGAAAGAAAAGGAAAAAGGAAAAGAAAAAAAGGAAAAAGAAGGAAAAGAAAAAAAGGAAAAAAAAGAGGGGAAAAAGATCCACTAAATTGGGTCCATATAAATAACTTTACAGCTTTTAAATACTAAGTATTTAGCATTTTGCACACCACAATCCACTTATAGAAGCGAGGAACATCTCGTAAAAAGGTTTAGAAAAACGTTCAGGTATGAGTCGACACTTTAAATCACTTGAAACAAGATATATATCAGAAAAATTCTCTCTTATAATGCAATTTTTCCAACAGTGCGTCTGGCAGGTATCAGTTGTTAACAGTTTCATCAAATGGGGAGCTTGAACGTCACCACAGTAACATGTAACGACCTTTTAATAGGGCATGTCAAAGGGCCAGGGTGAGGCTAGTCAAAACATTACATTTTTGTAATTTTTGAAACACAGAGTACTAATAAAGTCCTTTATTCACTTTTTTGCTGTATTATAAATAAGTGAAAGGGTTACAATGTTTTGGACTGCATTTACTCCCAGACTTGTGTATTGGTGGTACTACTACTGCTTCTTTGAGATATGGGAAAATTCCTTTTACTATGCAATTGTTTATCATAGACACTACATTTTTTTTTTTGCAACATATTGTAACCAATTTAAATGTTTTAATCAAGATCTGATTAGCTCTTGCTGATTTTTTATTAATCACACTTGCAATTATGTCCACTATTTCCTGATCATTTGTAGGGGTAATGCACATAGAATCATAACATTTTATGTCAATGCAATTGAAATGCTCTATTTTATCAAACTTTTTTGCACAATCTTGTCCAAAATTTATTTCAAAGAAATTACAGTTTTGGATCGTACTTCTCTTCCTGAGTATCTAATGAATTATTTTTCTTACAAATTTTTGTTCTACTTTCCCCCATTAACTTTTTTATTTGTAAATTTTCACCATTTGGTTATATTTTTAATTACATCACTGACAAACTTATTATAATATTTTCCTTTGCCAGATTTTATCAAGGACAATTATTTTTGTAGGCATTATACCTAATTTTGAGTATTTCCTTATCTTTTTAATTTTTTATCTTCACGTATAATTGTTTTTAATTCAACAAGATTACATAATACCACTTATTAACCAAACTTTCCAACATTTGAATTTTATTCTCACATTTGATTTTGTTTTAAAAATTCTCAATTTTGAAAAGGAAGGGAAAAAAAAAAAAAAAATTTCAAAATTCAAGTAGTATATGACTTAGTGTAGGGATCACATAATTTTGAAAATGTGCACACAATTCACTTCTCCCCATAGCATGTCATACGCAGTTTTAATGTTTTTTTATGTAAAATAAAATAAATAAATTGTTGCTCATAATTTATTAAGTTATCAAATTTCTATCTTCAGTGCTGTCCCATCCCATTTTTCATTTTTGGTTGAATTCACAAATAGACGGTAGTTTATTTTAGAAAAATTATTACAGAGACATTATTTTCCCAAAATATTTTGAGGTCCTGTCAAAAATCGATTGATACAGTTGGAGTAGTATTGGACACTTGGGTAGCTTTTTTTTAAATTTTAATACACAATATATATAATATATTGAAATATATTTAGAGAGTTATCTATAATTACATTTTCTTATAATATTTCGAAGTTTATATCTCGCAATATAAAGTGATGATTCATTTTCTTATTTTCTCATAGATATTGTTGGAGATCATCCGTAAACTTTTTTCAGGAGTGCCACGAATTCTATACACAACATTAAGCTTAATTTTTCTCAATTCAAATTTGATCCATAATTCTATAGCAAGTAGAAAATACCTATTAATCTTATTATAATCGAAGTTGTTTTTGTTTTTCCCGTAAATAAAAATTCAATCATTTCTATTTCTTCTAAAACTTGTGTTATAATTAGTCTATTCATGAAATTATAATGCAAGACAATTACTATAGCCAGTTTCCGTACTGATGAATATCTCTGGGTTATTTAATTATTTTATTTCAGTTTCAAATTAACAAAATGCTTCAACAAACTTTTCATATATAATTGGATTATTCTTAGGTCTGAATAATTTCCAGACAATTCATCGATATTCTGGAAATAAATCACCTATCAACTGCTCATCACCAAAAATATCATCTAAATCCATTTCAAGTGGTATATAAATCATTACAAAGTGTCCATGCAAACACCAGGTCTTTAAAAAATTAATATAGTGATAGTGATAGACTTAATAGTGATAGCAGTAGAAGCAGTAGTAGTAGCAATAGGAGCAGTACTTGGCGGCGGCGATGGTGTAACGGTTAGCGTATCGGACTGTTATACCCAAGTTTGCGGGTTCGAACCCGATCGAAGCCGTGGATTTTTAAGGCCGAAAAAATCCTTCGTACGCCTTCCTTCGGAGGGGAAGTAAAGCCGGCTGTCCCATGTTAGTAGATTTACTGCATGTAAAAGATCCTCAAGCCTAAATGACGTCTCTGAGCTAAATTCAAATCGCCTGTTTCGTCGCCCAAGTAATACCTTCTTTCTCCCATGGTTGGTGAAAGGAGCGTAGCGGAATTTGCGTGGTCAGACGGTACAGCAGGCCTCATGGACTGAGTCTCGCCACGTAAAATAAGGCAAATTCAATTCAATTCAATTCAGTCCTCACCGGTAACTACGTCGTCGTCGTCAACGACAGCAGTCGTCGTCGTCGTCGTCGTCGTTAACGACAGCAGTCGTCGTCGTCGTCGTTAACGACAGCAGTCGTCGTCGTCGTCGTCGTCGTCAACGACAGCAGTCGTCGTCGTCGTCGTCGTCGTCAACAGACGACGACAGTCGTTGACGACGACGACTGCTGTCGTTGACGACGACGACTGCTGTCGTTGACGACGACGACTGCTGTCGTTGACGACGACGACTGCTGTCGTTGACGACGACGACTGCTGTCGTTGACGACGACGACTGCTGTCGTTGACGACGACGACTGCTGTCGTTGACGACGACGACTGCTGTCGTTGACGACGACGACTGCTGTCGTTGACGACGACGACTGCTGTCGTTGACGACGACGACTGCTGTCGTTGACGACGACGACTGCAGTCGTCGTCGTCGTCGTTACCGGTAACGACAGCAGTCGTCGTCGTCGTTACCGGTAACGACAGCAGTCGTCGTCGTCGTTACCGGTAACGACAGCAGTCGTCGTCGTCGTCGTCACCGGTAACGACAGCAGTCGTCGTCGTCGTCGTCACCGGTAACGACAGCAGTCGTCGTCGTCGTCGTCGTCACCGGTAACGACAGCAGTCGTCGTCGTCGTCGTCGTCACCGGTAACGACAGCAGTCGTCGTCGTCGTCGTCACCGGTAACGACAGCAGTCGTCGTCGTCGTCGTCACCGGTAACGACAGCAGTCGTCGTCGTCGTCGTCACCGGTAACGACAGCAGTCGTCGTCGTCGTCGTCGTCACCGGTAACGACAGCAGTCGTCGTCGTCGTCGTCGTCACCGGTAACGACAGCAGTCGTCGTCGTCGTCGTCGTCACCGGTAACGACAGCAGTCGTCGTCGTCGTCGTCGTCACCGGTAACGACAGCAGTCGTCGTCGTCACCGGTAACGACAGCAGTCGTCGTCGTCACCGGTAACGACAGCAGTCGTCGTCGTCACCGGTAACGACAGCAGTCGTCGTCGTCACCGGTAACGACAGCAGTCGTCGTCGTCACCGGTAACGACAGCAGTCGTCGTCGTCACCGGTAACGACAGCAGTCGTCGTCGTCACCGGTAACGACAGCAGTCGTCGTCGTCGTCGTCACCGGATAACGAGCAGTCGTCGTCACCGGTAACGTAGCAGTGTCGTCGTCACCGGTAACGATAGCAGTGATCGTCGTCAACGGTAACGATAGCAGTGATCGTCGTCACCGGTAACGATAGCAGTGATCGTCGTCACCGGTAACGGTAGCAGAAGCCGTCACTCGTAACTATCGTAGTGGCCACAAGTGACTATAGTAGTAGTGGCCACTAGTGACTATAGTAGTAACTAGTTGTAATAATAATACTAATCGCTAGTAACAAAAGTAGTAGCCACTAGTAACAATAATACTAGTAGTAATCACTAGTAACAATAGTAGTAGTTACTAGTAGCATTAGTAGCAGTTACTAGTAACAATAGTAGCAGTTACTAGTAACAATAGTAGTAGTAGTCACTAGTAATAGTAGAGGTACTAGTAACGAAAGTATTAGTAGTCAAGGTGGTGGTGGTAGTACTAGTAACAGCGTGATTATTAGAAAAATAAATAATGAGTAATAATCCATAATTAATACTTACATCACAGACTGTACAATGATAACGGGTTTCAACATGGCCTTTGCAGTTGTTACATGTATATACAAAGCGATCCTGTCCCTGGTTATGGAGCTCATATAACATTGACATTGATGAGAACTTAGCACGTCTGAGTGATGAAAACTCATAATGTCGTTCTCGAGCCATTGTTAGGAATGCATCACGGCCATCCATTAAATCACAATTAATAAAAGGATCAGGATCTTGAATAGCCTAAAAAATATTCCATTTCAAAAACAATCTTTGTAAGAAATACTAGCCACAATTAAAAACAAAAATGAAAAGTAATGAATAACATACAGCTAAACTGGCAGCAGACTGCGCAGAGTGCAATCGGATGACAAAGAAAACTTCTTTGTGCTTTTCCATTGTTGCAAATATCTTTGCAGAAAGATCATTGCCTGTCTGAGGAGTGTTGGACTTTTTACTGTTCTTCCTCTGACTAGCCTTTGACTTATTGGATTTTTTAGCTTTCTTCTGACCTTTCTTCTTGCCATCAGGACCAGTTTCACTCTCATCTTGAGTTGACATCATCTAGATGAAAATTACAATTAAGAATTCTCATGCTAACCAGTGATTACAAAAAACTAATTAGTACAACAATAAATAACATGATTTGGTCTAGCTATTAGAATTTGTAATGAATAATTTTAGTAATAAAATAGAAGAACAAAACAACTTACAGCATTGGCAGCAGCTTCGGCTGCTTCTGCTTGCTTCCTTTTCTCCTCTTCCTCCTGGTCCAATTCCTTAATACTTTCTTCCAAAACATTGGGCCAGAAATCACCTTCGAAGTAAGGAAGTTCTGCTGCAGAACTTAGCTTGTCTTCAACAGCTTGTTTTAAAATGTCCTACAACATTTCAATTTGTAAATTGCAATAATGAGTACAATCTATTAATAGAAAAATCAATTACTTCAAGATTAAAGTACATGCCTTGTAATCAAAAACTATCCGCTCAATGATTCCTTTATCGAGCATTTTTTTGTACCATTCTTGTAAACGTTTTGGTTTGGGAATTTTTTGCTCCACAGGATGACAATGAAATATATAATCATCTCCTTCAGACGGAGGGCAAGCCCAAATATGTGCCATAGTGTAACTGAAAATTAAATTCAGAATTGGTTGAAATTTAGTTATACTTTTAACTAAAGAATGTAATGTAAACTTATTCACAATTTAATAGTAGAATTTACATTTCAAATATATATTATATTTTACAGCAATAACAAACGAACAAAAGAGAATAGACAAACAATGATAGAAACACAAGAAGAAATATATTATATCCAGTCACAACCTAGTTAGTTCCCTAAAAAGTAAGGGAAAATATTACATACACTACATTTATATTTACAAAACAGGAGGCGTAATGTGTACATACAATTGTTTACAATATATTATGCTAATTGCAGTTCTCAGGCCAACAGCCTGTGAAAAAACCTGTATTTCTTGCTGCTTTCCAAATATCTCATATTTGCATTCACAATATAAACAAAAGAAAATAAAGTGTATGATAATATATATTTTCAGGAAAGTCTAAATTTATGAATATAAAATTTTTAACAATTATAATTTGTATATCTCAATTTTAAAGGATTGAATATCTTCTGGATATGCATTTTGATTTAGCTTATCAACATCTTCTCAATATTTCTTTACTCCATGGATTTTCATAATTGAAAATTTTTCAATTGATAGTTTTTAAATTGTCATCTATATTAAATAATTAACACAATTTTTACTTATCATCGCTTATTCAATTCTTTACTGCATTTGTGAGAATTCTACTTATTTGTTCCCTTTAGTAATGGTATTATCTCAAACTTCTCTTGAAGGGCTGCCTAATTAAATCAAACAGCTAATTTCCAAATAGAATCTTCTGCCTTGTACAGTATTTTACTCACATATGTTCCATCTTTTTTTAAATCATTTTAATAATGTTCTTTCTTAAGCTTAGAAATGATTTCATGTTTTCCGTTTATATCCCTCTGCAAGATATGATCTCATAAGTTGCCACTGTCCAAAATTAGCCAAAATAAAGCACCAATAAGTGCTTTTCACTAGGTAATATTCCCATTTTATATAATACAAAACCTTATTTGAGGTCAATTTCAATACACGAATTGTCTATTTTATATTTTGGTCTATGCACGGTGATTCAGTCCTTGTTGCTAATAAGCCAGAGCCATATTCCATGTGAAATATACAGACAGAATTTGCCAAAATTGGATACTCGTCATAATTTAGTTTTGCAAATAATTAACGCTAAACATTGCACTATGCGCTTGTGCTTGTGAAACACAAGCTATGGCAAGTGAGACAGCGGCTTCACCTAGCGTTAGGGCTCGGTACTTCCCTGTGAAACTCTAGTTATTAATACTATCCGATAAGCCACGGAAGCAAGCGCAAGGCAAAGAGCATGTGAGGTCAATGCAACACAATTCATCACCTGGAGAACAAATCATGCAGAGAGATTACAACCTTTCCATTTCCAGCGTGTGCAGCATTTGTGCAGTATAGACTTAAGTTGTTCTGGATTCTCTAGGCATTTTCTGTGCAAACGCAAGGAAAACTAGGAATTTCTGAAACGAAAAGGAGACCTGTGCCATTCTTTAAAGCATCTCTTGTTCTATCCGTGGGTACAATTTTGAGCAGTTTTTGAGGAAATGTTTTTTTTATAATATGCATTAATTTCCAGTGGAAATTACGTAAAAATTACTAGTATTCTCAAATTGCACATGTCCTTTCTTAAAGTTCTTATTTCTTTTAACAGATTTGAAATAAGACAAAAATCTACATCATTAATATGGTCCTTTTTGCACTGTTAATTTATAACAATTTTTGAAAATACAGAGAGTTAACGAAAAATGACACCAGCACCATCTTTTTATACATATGAGGAGAAAATTTAATGAAAAAATTTAAAGTCATTTCTGAGAAATTTATTTTTTAGAAATTCCAATATTTCATGCAAAATTACATGAAATCTCTCATACTTTCAAAATATATGTTTTGCACCTTTACATTTTTCACATTTATACATTTTTTTTTGTAAGTCCCAAATAAATTCCTACACTTCCCATGCTAAATTAATTCAGATTTGCGTTTTATGTTTTTCACGCTTATATGTTCATAATGAAAGACTCTTTAAGACTGTATAATGTTCAAACAATGACATAGGTGCCCATTAAGCAAGAACATTTACATTATCGTAGAGGAACCCAAGGAATTTTTGTGCTGAATTGAATAATCAGGTTATTTTCGCCGCTCCATGGAGTGTTTCAACTCTCCATTTTAGAATTTTGAATAAAACTACAGCATGAAAGGATAGGTGAACAAATGTCATCTGATACGGCTTAGCATAACGTTCTCCAACATTGTACGATTAAAGGCGGCGTATTTAAAGAAAATATTGAGATTCAAAGGAACAAAAGATTTATAATGACATTAAAGGACTGTCTACATAAAGTGCAAATATCAGCGCTAACTTTTCAACCGGGTGGACCTGTACCTGGCCTGAGTGTCTTCTACGGCCTGTGTCACTCGAGCATTGCACCGACACGTGTCACCTAACGCTAATGACATCACCTGCCACGATGAGCGTCAATGCCTGCGCACACGAATCACTAAACACGTGTCATAGATTAACACTGTCTTATATGAAACGGCACATGAGTGCTTCTGGCAATGTGAGTTGTCCCTATGGCTGAAGCAAGACACTCAAGCTTCAACATAAATCAAGATAACGTGTGTTTTCTAGTTTCCAACGTGCGACGCCAAGAGCACTCGTGTGCCGTTTCACATAAGATAGTGTTAATCTACGACGCGTGTTAAGTGAATCGTGTGCGTAGGCATCAACGCAGCTGACGTCATCAGCGTTAGGTGACACACGTCAATGCAATACTCATGTGACACACACCTTAATAACAAATACTGTGCTTCAGCTACCGTGTCAATGATACCCTCTCGTTCAGGATTTTGACAAGTTTCCCTTAATCCATTGACCAAATACTGAGTTTACCTCTTGTTTTGCTTCTGGACATAAATGTACCATCACTATGAGCACGTTTTGTTGAGTTCACCTTTTGCTGGTAGTGGTAAGAGTAGATTGGATGTGAGTTATTATTTTGTTGGGAATAAAAATCTGCAGTTGGTTTACCAATGGAAATAAGTTTTCTATAACTCAGGAGTGAAAACGTCTTGTTTTAAAAAGTTGCTAACTTTGCTCTGTTAGAAAATTATTCATTCAATTATTTATAGTTAAAATATTGGCAAGATTCTGAAGCTAATGAAATTGTGCAAAAATAGTAATTCTCCCCCATACGTCACAAACAATTTTTACTGTTCTTTGACTAAATAACTCCAACGTAATGATGGTTGCAGTTCCTGTCAGGAGGTCCAAAAGTGGAGCACAACAATGTAAAAATACCTAGTTGTTGTCGTTGTTGTTTTTGCGCGCGCGTGTGTGTGTGTGTGGGGGGGGGGGGGAGCAGCTCATAATATTCAATTTCGGTGATGTGTTTCACTTTTACATTCCCCCCCTCAGTTCCCTGAAAACCTTTTAAGTGAAGTTTGACTGTAATACACCTAATGTCTTAAAATGAACAAATACTCCAAAAGATTGCGTTTTCCGCTGAAGGAAAGAAATAGGCAAGTAGGTAAAAATCCGCAGCTTAGTAATAGCACTAAAATTTCATGATATGTTCAGCATTTTATCAGTCACCATAAAATCTCATGATTTATGCAAAAATTTACATAATTACTGTGATAGTAAACCAACGAATTCTGTGAACAAATTCATCAGTATGATTTTGTGGGTTGCTTGAGATGTATCCATTTAAACAATATTCATATACCATGATTTAGGAACAATGAGACGTGAATAATAATTCTCTACCTAAAGACCCCCCCAGTACCCTTATAATAGGTGTTATCAGCAAATGACACAATTTCACCTTTTGGCAAAAATATATCATTTATATATAAAATAAAATAAGGGAGGGCCCAAGATGGATACTTGTGTACTGTCTGGTAATTCAACATCAAATCTTGTACAATATTGCTAAACGCCTTTATATAACTTTCTCATTGAATCTCATGACCAATCCTATCTAATGCTTTCCACTATCTCCAATGAATATTTTAGTTCATCAAGTTCACTATTTGATCAGTAAAATATACTACTGCTTCTTCGGCATTTCTCCCTTCCTGAAACCCATGTTGATGCGGGGTTTATTACACTGCAAATCAATAAAAAAATGTTTTATTCTCACCTTCAGAATCTTTTCACACACCTTTACAAATTTTTATAAAAGAGATGCCGGTCAGTAATTTATTGCATAAGTTTCTTAATTTTTAAATGCTGGTAAGACTTCAGCCTTTGTAAAATAGTCTGGAATTATTCCAGTTCATATTATTATATTAATTTTCTAATTGGTTGTGCTATCCAAGTAGC
Source organism: Teleogryllus occipitalis (assembly GCA_011170035.1). NCBI lineage: Eukaryota > Metazoa > Arthropoda > Insecta > Orthoptera > Gryllidae > Teleogryllus > Teleogryllus occipitalis. Next base: position 219,012 of record BLKR01000560.1, read on the forward strand.
AATAATCTTGATAATTTTAATTGGAATTTGATCTACTCCAGTAGCTTTGGCGTCTAAGGTAATCAAGATATTTACTATTTCACTTTTATTTGCAGCTTTTATCAAAATGAGAGTTGTCAATCTTAGGTCCTATATTGATTTTTATCACTGTCATGACCACGATACAGAGTGACACTCATTCAGAATGATCCCTTTTAGAATCTCTTCAACCACTCCAGATATCAAAAGGCAGTTTTCAGTACAATGAACATATGTGAGGGGCACATAAGATGATGGATAATATTAAACAATTTCTTTTTTTTATTAAAGATATAACATCATTGATTTTTTAAACAGAACCCTAGGCCATGATAAGGAACATGAAGAGACAAGTTCACACATATGTATATTTGTTATGTTACATTACAAGACCTTTGAGAAATTTAAAGCTTTATAAATAAAATGTTTTTTTCTTTAAGTATCAATTTAATAACGGTAATAGTGTTTATTTGATTATAAAACAGTTTCAAAAAGAGCAGGTCTTTGTAAGAAAACAGTAGAATTGATAAATTTTAAGAGGTACAGACTAAGAAGTCCAACAATTTCCCAACAATTAGTATTATTAATAAAAATACATTATTAAAAATTTTTTGTTTTTATTTCATACGCAAATGTACTTTCCCACCAAAACTTTCTTGCAATTTATGTAACTTTTTCTTGACCCTTGAAAAGTGTAAAATGGGCTTTACAGAATGTTCTCCTTGAGAGCAACATGCGTATGGATACATTTGAGTTTTCAGTACTTTCAAAGAGGCATAAGGGATTGGCAAAGCCTTCCATGGGTAGAAATCAGCAGCACTTCCTTTTGCGGCCCTAAGAGAACCAACTTATTTCTCATAAATTATCTCATTGTTGTTCATTTCGTAAGTCTGAGTCTACTTTCTCAACTCCCCTTCTATGACTTTTTCAAAATTTCACAACCAGCCAGGGATTGCAATCTCCAAATTGAGAAACATTGATTTAACTTCACCATTTAAACATATTTCTTTAAATCCAAAAATGAAACTTAACACAAAATCAATCCACATCAATTCAAAAGATATAATGACATCTGTTGTCATGACATCTTAATTTACAATTTGGCCGTGTACAATGTATCTCTGGATAAATTGTGGGGCTTTATTATTCAAAAGTCTTTCTTTAAGTTCAAAGTCATAGGAGACTGATTATTTTGCCAACTGAGAGCAGCACTTTTGTAATTAACAACCAAAACAAGAAAGTCATGATTGACCAAGGACTTGGAAAAGACATTCAAAATTATCAAAATTAACAACAGTATTAAGTCTACTAATACAAAAGTTCTTACCCAAGTTGTTTCACATAGTCAAGATAGCCAAGTAAAATTTCATGGTACACAGCTGTCCTATACTGACGAGGCCTGAAGAAATGTACTGAATCCAAATATGCAATATATACACGTCGAGTATTTGGGGTGGGGCATTCAGATCCATACTCTTGCACATGCATGCCAAAAAAGCATACGTCAGTACCATCAACTTCTTCAAAAGCAAATAGTGCTTTTGCACGGTATGGGAACTGTTCTGCAAGGTCTCCAGTATCCACAAACCTACAAAATAATTTGTTTGGAAAAATAAATACATGAGATTTTAACTGCTTTAGAGACATACATGCATAGATTCAAAAATAAAGAAGGAGCAGCAATCATACCTGTTCCTCATTCCAGGTTTCACTTCCACTATTTTATCTGAACTTGATACTACTCTAATGAAAACTTCTCCAGCACCAGCTTCCTTTTTCTTCAAGAAATTGTTTACCCTTGTTTCAATATAAGTCCCAAGTTTAGTAACAGGAAGTCTCTTAGCATTAAATTTATTTTCTTTCCTTTTCATGCCTTTCTTCTTCAAACAATTATCACAAGTAAATCTACAAAAGTAAATAGATTTTAAAGTTTAATTATTCAAACCACCAAAAGATTTCAGCAAAAATACTCAGTGAGAAAAGAGAAGAGAGTTAATTCATACCCTTGTGGCCAGATTTGTTCCAAATGGAGTACACATATCTGATGAAGCTTTCGACCACAATCAGTACATTCTACAAATGGCTCCAATTCCAAATGATCATTTTTCATTTCTTTAAATTGATCCTTCTTTATGGTCCTGTGTTTTAAAAAGGCAATCATTGAGGAATGACATTATAATGTTTAAATACTAATTACACCTACAATTTACTACAACAATTAAATGGAAATATATTAAGTAACACAGTATCTAGAAAATAAGTAGCTGACAACTACGTTGATCTTCTGAACAAAAAATTAAAAACTTACGTTTGTGGCTGTGTGGGGTCGTCTCCAAGTGTAACCGTATCTCCTGGGATGTCATTGAAGCATTTCTGACAGAAGGTATATCTGTCGGAGAGAAGGCCATACGTCTTAAGGCTGCGAAGATTCGGTGTTGTTCAACCCCACCGATACATCAAGCACAATACCCGAGCAGCCAGTCACATTCACATTATAGATTAACAGCCAGGCAATTGACAGTGTTCAATTCAGGCAGGCAGAAGAGGAAACAGGTTGGATAAAACAAAGAAAACAAAAAAGCTATATAGCAGACAAAAAAAATCCATGACCTCAAGCAAGGGCGTAATAGAAACCGAGCTTCTCTGAATGATAGAAAAAAGCAAGCAATTCCCCTGAAACATTATGCAAAAGGGTAAAGATAGCATGCAGTGGAATACATACTTCTAGGATGGTGCTTTCTTGTGATTATAAAAATGGAAATGTTAAGTACTCTACATTCATTCACCATGCAATTAATTTCTTAATCTTTTTTCATACACAATTGCATACATTGATAACATAATTTACATGATTAACCACTGAATGTTTCTGCTAACATATCAATCCAAATTGTACACCAAGAAATCATGATGAAATTTTGAACCAGATATTTAAAAATCTCAAACCATTTGCTATTCAAAAAACTTGGTTAAAAGTGAAAACTATGGGGTGGTAATGTTGCTGTCAATTTAACAATACAACAGACTTGGCAGTAGATAAAAGAATAATCATTCTCATTACAATTCAAATGCCCAGAAAAATATAAGAATATTTTATCTGTACATAAAGCACTGCAATGTATTTGCAATGTTTGCATTGCATTTCTATTCATGCCAAAAAAAAATTTTTTTTTTTAAATTAGAAATAAGGCAAGTAAACTGAAAAATTATTTGTAATTAGTTTGATGCACTCGATTCAAATGTTTACTAGAAATTGTAGTGTAGCAGTAATGAAATGTTGTAATGCAGTAGTTTTGAATTATTTAATAAAAGCATTGTTGATTTATTCTGAACAAGACTGACCAAATGAAACCAGCATCTTGTTTGCTTTCATTTCTTAAATTCACTACAAATTTCTATGTATTTTACTTTACAAGCCATTGAACAAAAAATTAAGATGAATAATTAATCGAAGTAAGTAATGATTTTAACAATTCTGTAGACCACATTCTTAAACAAAACCCTCACCAAGTGAATCACACTTACGCATGCTACATGTTTATTTTTAATTAAAGCTCAATGAAAAGCTTGTTTCTGCAATTCATGCTTGACAACACATGTGCAAAACATGCACAAAATGAAATTGGAGAGGAAGGATGACTTTTAAATAAGAAAGCATTAAACTGATAAATTGCAAAAATTCTAATTTTGATAGGCATTTCACATATGTAGATTACAAGATTGAATACTTTTTTGCATACAATGTCATTGTGGTTATTAAAAATTACATTATTTGAAAATGTAAAAATAAAATAAAATAAAAAATCATAAAAAATTAAAGTTTGATTGAAATTGAATAAAAGAACGTTCTTCGTTTTACAACACTGCAAATTTAATGCCCGTGATGAATTCGTTTAAAAGTAAAATTAATGAACAAATCAATATCTTCAAGAAATTGAGATTTATTATGTTGATCATTAAATCGGAAGTTACGCTACTATCAAGAAAATTGCCCAAAAATTACAATCTTAAGTGCTTACTCTTCATACTACATTATTTTGAAGAAAGAAAGAAAGGGATAATAATAATAATAATAATAATAATAATAATAATAATAATAATAATAATAATAAATAACAACTAAATGAATCCATGCGAACATTCTGCACTTTGTAAATCATTGTTTTAAAAGTGAAAATAGTTTCATACTGGCCCCACCTTCAAATAGCGAGCCCCCTCGAGTGTGTTACAGTATTCTACTCCTGATATTTCGCACAAGTATTCTAAGATTCCTAAATACTGAAATTAAATTTTACAGTGGAATATAATGACTGTTTCTATTCAATTTAATTTTACATATATTTTGAGGTACTGCTTATATCTCACCATTCCTGATACAAAGCAGGGGTGCCCAGAAGAGCAAAATCTCCAAAAATGTAATTGAAGGTTCAAGGTGGTCTTATTTTGTAAAAAAAATAAAAACTGCTTAATAAACAACTTGGGCTCTACCCACCACCCTTTTCTCTGAATATCCCCTGCCATTCCCAATCTAATTTCTGTTCCTACCAAACTCTACAGTCATTACTTTGTCCCTTCTGTGTAGATCATTTCTTAAAATATGCCCCCCCCCCCCAAATCCATCTTCACCTCATTGCCCACAGTAATAATTTGGTAATAGTAAAAATAATAATGATAATGATAATGATGATGATGATGATAATAATAATAATAATAATAATAATAATAATAATAATAATAATAATAATAATAATAATAATAATAATAATAATCTTTGGAATGGCTTGTGGCTATTATTATTATTTATTATTTATTGGGAATTAAATCAGTATTTCTGTAGATGAACATGCTTGAATAATTTCTGTATAATATGTAAGATGGCAAAAGTTTACACATGTTCCACTAATGAATTAAAAGTAAAAATTTACTTTGCAAAATATCCAAGTAATATTGGGTAAAATCAATCCCCTTTGATTTCAGACAATCACGACTGATACCACAGGGAATAAAACCATTAAAAATATATTATTAAATATGGTCTTCTTTTACACCATTTTTTATAATTAAGATCATATTTATTTACAAGTACTCTAAGATTTAATTTCTTGGAGAACCAATCCTGACGGTCCAAAATCAAAAGGGACTGATTTTATCCAATATTATGATAAGTGACAATCATAATTGTTTTATATTACAAAATGTCTTCACACACAAATTAGAAACACACACCACTTCTCACTTTAATGAAATGGTAAATTTTATATTCTGAATGAAGTAGAAAACAAAAGATACTTCTCCATCACCCATCCCATTAAAGGAACAAATTTAAACAATATACAAACTGATCATTTCAGTACAAAATCAAAAGGGAATGATTTTATGCAATATTATAATAACTAGTGACGATCACAATTGTTTTATTACAAAATGCCTTCACAAGCAAATGAGACACACACCACTTCTCACTGCAATGAAATTTCATATTCTGAATGCAGAAGAAAATGGAAGAATGTCACTACAATAAACACACACATTCACACTCAGACATTAAAACTTCAATCATTAAAAGAAACCTAAAGTCACAAGAGAGACTTGAATTTGAAACTATTGCACGGAAAGCATAAGAAAATACTTTTTTGGTCTGAAGAGAGGAAGAAGCAGAAGAAAAGATTAAAGGGAGAAAGTTACAAAATATTCAAATTAATACTACAAAACAAAAGAGACTTCAAAAGAATTAGGATTCAAACATACAGACAAGAAAGAAAAAAGGAAAGGAAAGGAAAGAAAAGAAAAAAAAATAGGAAAGAACAAGAGAAAAAAGGAAAGAAAAAAAAAGAAAGAAAAGAAGAAAAGAGGGGAAAAAATTATTGCAATGAGCTGAAAACCTCAACTTTTCATGAGCACCTGTTTCGATTTTTTAAAATAATTTTCATAATCTTACAAGCAGAAAATAATATTTTACAATTTTCAATTATTTGAAAAATGACTGAGGTAAGCTTATGATTGATGTCCATATATACTGTGATCTTTCCTGATACACCGTATGTTAATGACTCTAGCTACGACAAAACAAATATCATGCAAATAATATTTTTAGAGCTTTAGATAATTCTAATTTTTCTTTCTTGTATTCTCTTTATTTTCAGGAAACTGGATGAAACATAAATGGCTACATCATAGTGTGTGCCAAAAATAGATATTGCTTTGCCAAACCGAAAAGATTATTTTCGAGTCTAATTTGGCAAATGTGGAATTTGGTGCAAACATTTTTCTTCAATTTAAATTCGAATACAAAACTGAAATCTTTTTCTAAACCCAAATTTTAACTACTACTTTAGTTGAATGGTGAAGTTGCTTCATATTGCTCCCTTCATAAATGAAGAGACTAATAAATATGTTCTATTGACCTATGAACACAATGTATGAATATTTTTATTCAACTAGAGAATATGCTGTGTCTCCAATATAAATATTTCTATCTGCAATGCAGAGCCTGCATTTACAATACAAAACTCCTCATCAGTTACTATCCCAAAAATGTGTTTTTGAATTTGACTCGATAAAATATAATTTAATACTCACATGGAATGTTATTCCCTTCTGTACATTACTTTTCTCATCATCATCGTCATCATCGGAAGTTCATGGGCAGAGGGATGAACGGAGCAGGATGGCAGAGGAACAGGGATTAAGGACCTGTGCATACCGAATAGAAGTAACAAGTGAGGACACTAATGTCTTTTAAAACAGATGCCATGGTTCGAAACGTAGGACAAAAGTATCTGTACACTTCTTACTTTGAGAAAATCATGAACATCTGCACATATCTTACTTTCAAAACTACTATTACACATGATTTGTGATAAATTGTGAGATAAATGTTTGATAATTAAAAAAGGGAAATAATTATTGCAGAAGTTTTTCTTCTTGTTTTCCAGAAATAGTGTGAAAAGTTAATAAGATAGTAAATTGGTAACTCTGATCTATTTCTATATTAACCAAAATTCTTAGTATGTCAGGGCACTAACAAACAAAAAAGGTTCAGGTACAAAAATTAACTGTACTAGCTAAAATTGTGAATTTTCCACTGAACATGAATTTAAAATCTTAGAAATTGTGTTCAAAAAACTATCACACACCAGTCCTAACCATAGGTCTATCTAATGAAAACAGAAAATACAATTTTGAAGATAGAATCGGATTGAGGAAAAATAAGTCTCACAAACATCATGGCTGGCTAATGGCTGTACTTTTCAGTGGGTCATATTATTTCCCCTAGTCTGATTAACAGTGTTCACTACTCAAAGTGCTCTAGGCTAGGGCAAATATTCCCAACCCAGAAAGATAAAAGTTCCTTGTCAAAAGAATAAGAAAACTATTATCCTTTAGAATAAGAAAAAAATTATCCTTTTAATATTTGAAGATTTGAAAGCTACGCCCCCCAAAACTGAATTGAAAACAAAAAGTCTTTCATGCATTCAGAAGAAAACAATTGTTTGAATCATGTGTGTTGATTTGCTGGCAAGTATTCCTTCCTTCCTTCCTTCCTCTACTCAATCAAATGACCAATTTTTAGTTTGCTTTTCCCAAAACCTATTTAACATCCAAAAGCTTTGGGAATAAGTATTGATTGAAATCTGAAGATAATTGTATAGTATTTAAATTTTTTTCAAAACAGGATAGATGCACTTATCAACAGAAATGCAAATATGACATTGCAGCAAAACGATGAAATATATCAATTATGTGCTGCATAAACAGAATGGAATTCCTCGATTGTTGGATAATTTTCACCATAACCGTCAGTGTGATCTTCCTTTCTACCATGTGAAATTGAATATACTTTCCCCTCTGTTAGCAATAACTTGCTAAACATCTCTTTGCTACACATTTAAAACAAATTACTACTTACAAGGTATAATCCGAAACAACAACAAAGAAACAAAAAATAATGAAATTTTTAAAACATACGTTTAAGTACATACATAATGTTTATCTGATATTTTAATAAGGAACTACATGTATCTATAAAAAGGGACTCCCTTAATTTACTAATTTACTAATATCACACAATTCAATTCTTCTTGGTTGTATAGGGAAAAGGGGGCAAGAAATGAATGCATGGAGAATATGTACCTTCACTTGTTACTTCTTTTCACTATGGATTGTTGTCAAGAAAAGAGTACTCCAAAATATTCCCCAGAAGTTTCCTTCAGAAACTGAAGTAAATAAACCAAAAAATTATTTTCTTGAGTTTAGATTAAATTATACTTCTCAATCAAATTAATTCATACACACTTCTAATTTTTACCTTTTCACAGTGTTTTCCAATGAATATATACATCATTTAATTCAGTGTGAAATGGAAGAATAAAAAATAGATTTGCTAGAGAAGGTGCACTTTGTGTCATTTGCATCCATGTAAAAGAAATTTTTTCAACTTTTTGAAATAACACTTTTACCTTTCATTTATTAAACATTTTTAAAAGATTGTAAATGGGCCATGTCACGACATTGAATTATTCTAAAAATTGCATTTTATTGCACAATTCTTTAAATCATTTACAAACTAGTGGTGTTACAGAACGGCACAGACTTCATAGCAAATTTTTCTAATGTCCTTGGTGTGGACTGGCTTTAAGGTCTTGCTCCATTCTCTGCCCAGCTGCCATCTATTGTTGTCCTAAGTACATTTTTTTAAACATTTTCTCAACTTTTTGGTTTCTTAATAGTAGAATTGAAATATTACTTCAATAATATTACAGAAGAGTAAAAACCTCATCCTAAATAGAAATTTTCATTGAAAAATTTGAAGCCGTTTTTAAGAACATTACGATTAAGCATTACTGTAAATGCGCAATTGGAAGCTCTTTTTCATAGGTATCTATTGAGTTTTCGAAAAACTTCATTTAAAGTAATTTGAAGCACTTACACTCACAAATGTAATAATATATACGAATCGATAGAAATGTGCATATTAACGGCATGAGAGACTTTTCAAAAAAATTACATTTGTGTAATTTTTGAAAAAACAAAAGAATAGACCAAAATCAACTTTCCCTCGTGTTAAACAGTGCAAATAGCACTATCCATAGAAAAAAATTCAAGAAAAAAATTTGGAACCATTTTTAAGAAAATAGAGTTTGAGTGTTTCTGAAAATGTGGAATTTATAGCTCATTTTTACACAAAACTTTTGAGTTTTCGAGAAACTTTGACATTATCTAAAGCACAGGTGCTCATAACTATAATAATGTGAAGAAATCGCCTCTAATGTAAAAATATAACCAATGCGAGAGAAAGTCAAAAAAATTACATTTTTCTAATTTTTGAAAAAACCAAAGAATAAAGCAATATTACATTTATATCATCGGATAGGGTGCATTTGGTACTACCCCTACCAAAAGTTTAAAGAAAACATTTGAAGCCATTTTTGAGAAAATCTTGATTTCGTAATTTAAAAAAACTCAAATATTGCACGAAAACTGCTAAAATTTTCAACAAATCTAAATCAAAAATCTGTGTCTTCAATTTTATAGTCGTAGGAAGACACCGAAGAAAAAAATTTCAAACAGTTGCAATTTTTGAAAATTCAGAGTTAACTGTGAAAATCAGACCTATGCCACCTTTATAAGTGTATTTTACTATATTCTTACAAGAAATTTAAAGAAAAATTTTGAGTAGTTTTTGAGAAAATTTTGAAAATGCCCGGGTGCCTTCATTTAAAGTACCCCCAAATTTTAAAGAATGTTTTTCAAAATTTCAAAGTTTCAACTAGAGCCAGGTGGACAGCGGTTTCAATTTGGAAAAGATTGTACGTGTAGTTTAGGCGCCAGTAGTGTTCACAGGATGGACGTTTTGAAGAAGAAGAAGAAGAAGAAAAAGAAGAAGAAAAAGAAGAAAAAGAAAAGAAGAAAAAGAAAAAAAGAAAAAGAAAAAAAAAGAAAAAGAAAAAGAAAGAAAAAGAAAAAGAAAGAAAAAGAAAAAGAAAGAAAAAGAAAAAGAAAAAGAAAGAAAGAAAAAGAAAAAGAAAGAAAGAAAAAGAAAAAGAAAGAAAGAAAAAGAAAGAAAAAAAGAAAGAAAGAAAAAAAGAAAGAAAGAAAGAAAAAACGAAAGAAAAAACGAAAGAAAAAAGACAGAAAAAAAGAAGGAAAAAAAGAAAGAAAAAAGAAAGAAAAAAAACAAAGAAAGAAAAAAAGAAAGACACTTTTTCGGTATCATGGGACCCCAAAATGTTTCCGTTAAAATTTCCAAATCTATTTTCCGCAGCATTATATAACTCTCTCTATACTACGTATATTACTCCTGTATATACGTATGTATACGAGAAAGTAAAAAGACTTAACGTAGAATAGTAAAAAGACTTAGTGTAAGAAAGACTTAAAGACTTAACGTACTTATCATAGCTTAATATGAGGGTTTTTATACTGTATGGCAGTTATGTCATTAGCAACTCACAAAATTATATTGCAATATCCCACACATATCAAGGCACTTATTTTGCATAAAATGGCAATTATTCTGGCTAGAATAAGATTAAAAGTTTTTAGTCGTAATTTTTTTTTATGTCATATGAATTCAAAATAATTTCCTATGTTTAAATATTCACAAAAATTATTTCAACATAATGATTATGTATTTGTTTCACTTGAGATGTTGCCTCTTCAAGTGTGGATTGGACTGAACTGATTCTCTTCCGAATTGTTGATAGGTATCAGTGAAAACACTGCTATTCTTTTCGTTCTTGTAATATGCATTAATCACCAGCCCTATAGAACAAAATGTATGGAGAGCTAAGTCCTCAAAAAAGGTAAAGGACCTTACTCAATCTTAAGATACAACTCCTTGTGGCAGAAGAATGCTTGTCAGCTTCAATGATAGAAATCTAATTTTCTTGAATGGTATAATCTAATTTTCTCTCAATGTTTATATTTATTGGTGCATTAACATTTCCTGCCAATATTGCCCCTCTTACAGAAGCAGACAAAATCAGGAAGTATCTACATGCTGCCACAATTTGGAGGTAGATTTCTAGCTTCACTGAGATTAGTGTCGAGGGAAAAGAAAAATAGTGCCAATAATTCAAAATTACTCACAAAAAAACCAACAATATTTTGAAAGAAGGACACATGAAATGACAAAGAATAAGGAATAGATTCTATTATCAAAGAAATCTCTATTAAATAATGTTTTAGGAGTTGAACAAATTTTGAAAAATTATTTTCAAAAATTCAAAAGTTTGAATGAAAATAGAACCCATGCAATATTACTAAGAAAACTGCTCAACTTCTTCACACACAAGAATCTTCAAACATTTGTAGCCTTTTGTTGAAAATTTTGACAAATTAAAAAAAATAAAAATTATACCCAAAATTACACAAAAACTATTATCTTAAACGCATTGTACAAAACAATATTCGAAGAGCTAATTTCAAAGAACAGACTTTGTTTTAAAAGTAGGGGTGCTAATACTGCACATATTTACTTGCCCTTAGAAATGCTTATTTCTCGCCCTTATTAATACTATAAAAATCACAATTTCTTTCCGAATTAACACACCTCAGTCATCTTTTTTTGGAAAACGCAAAATTTTCGAAAAATTGTACGTGACCTTATTTCAAAATCATTCTTTAAGGAACAGATTTCATTAAGGGAAAAAACTCTTATCTTTAATATTTTAGCTGTAGGAAGACACTGAAAAAATTTTGAGCTTTTGCAATTTTCAAAAAAGGAGAATTTTCAATGAAAATGAGACCTGCACTCTTAAATGTCCATCACACTATCCAATAAAGTTTAACCAAAAACATTAGGGCCATTTTTTGAAAATAATTTTGAACATAATTTTGAAAATCCCCAGGGGTAGCCCTGTAAAGTACCCCAACAAATTTTCAAATAAAGTTTTGGTTTTAAATTCAAGGGCCCGTGACATTTGCCATATCGATTGCGGAATACCAAATCTGGAGAAAAATCAGCTGGACAGTTCAGCCGCTATCATTGTTCACAAATGGACATTTTGTCATTCGATTTTTCAGTATCAGGGACCCATGAAACATGGATTCTGGCCACACCATTTGGAAGAGGATTTTGTTCTCTAAATTTAGCAACTGGATTTATCCACTTTTACGTTACCAGGGCCCTGTAATAAGAGTTTCTCGCCCCAAAATTCTCTGTTTTCTCATGCAGCGTTACATAACTTTCTCTCACCTGCCTAAGTGGTAGCGAGAAAGTAAAATATCTATCTTCAATAATTTAGATGTAGGAAGGGATCAAAGAAATAACTTGCAATTTTCAAACATTCAGAGGTTTAACTGAAAATCAAATGAGTGGCTTTTTTTTAAGCATACATTTTGAGCAAACAAATTAACAAATAAAATTGGTGCACTTTTCTAAAATTTTGAAAATTGACTAGGTTAAATCTTAAGTTCCTTAATCCTCCATCTTAAATTATAATATTTGTTTCAAATTTCAGAGATTCCAACATCAGCCAGATTGTCCATGGAATATCAATTTTTTGTGAAAATCCATTTCAAAAATCAATTTTTGGAAAAATTATTTTTCAATATCAGGAACCCAAAATAAGTTTTCAAGGGTGGAGGCGGACAGAAAGGATGCAGAGGGGGAGAAAAGGTACAGGGTAGGGGAGCGAGTGAGAGGGTAGGGGAGCCAATGAGAGGGTAGGGGAGCCAATGAGAGGGTAGGGGAGCCAATGAGAGGGTAGGGGAGCCAGTGAGAGGGTAGGGGAGCCAGTGAGAGGGCAGGGGAGCCAGTGAGAGGGTAGGGGAGCGAGGGAGAGGGCAGACCCTAAACAAACATTTTCTTAAGAACTTGCAGTATACAAAATGTGGCCGAGCAATAACATATCACTTTTTAGTGTCTTCCATCTAGGGTTTTCGGCGTAGATATACTTTACTCTAGATAATCACAGCTAACCCACCATTGTCAAGATGTTCCAACAAGTATATCAAGCCATTCCAAAGATTTGAAACGCATTAATGGTTTTCCACCATCTCACAGTATCTATCACAATGCATTTAATTTTTAATTCAGAATAGATTACAAAGAAACATGGGAAGGGTTAAGCACAACCCTGCCAATCAAAACCAACAATATATGCAAGAACTTCCCACATTGATGTCCTCTTTGCAAACAGGTTATAAAAACATATCACTCTCATAAAAGGATTAGCATTTTAAAATGTTCAGTTACTTTTTCCCCTCATCATTGTAATAATTTAAATGTTTTCTGAAGCAACTAAATGAGAATGATTTTTTATGGATCAGAAACAATTTAAACAAATCAAGCATAGCGCTTTTAAAATATTTAGTAGAATACAGCAAAATTTTTCCAAATTACAAAGGTATTACAAAGATGACTTAAGGGGAAATGATTGCATAATACAGTTTTAGCAAGCTGACCATTTAGTTACAATAGTCTACTTCGGTGTTCATTAACATCATGCAGTGATAAGGAATTAGTGTCACAGTAATTATCATCTGCAATAAAATTAAAGCTACAACTTTTATAAATAACAAAAAATTACTTCCATTTTTGGCATTTAGAGGAAAAGTTTGGCAATTTAAAGGGAAAAAATGTGAATTTGGGACGTTTCATAGTCAACAATACAATAGCCATATGTATGTTAACATGTACAAAACAATTTTTCAAAAATTCACATTTTTTTTATTTCCAAATTTCACTATGCGTAACAAAATGAATTTGGGGAAACCTGAATGAATGGAACAAAAAAAGAGGGACATTCTTTTTGATTGTCCAAATTCTTGAAAACCCTTTTGTTTCAAGAATATTTATTGTTTTAGTCACTAGAGTAAGATTCCCAAAAGAATTCACAAACAGATATTTTTGATGCCAGCATTTCAAATTCCATGACACTAATGCAAATCTCATACACAGGCCAAGACACATGCATTTACATGCATCTAATGTTGCTCACCTATTCTGGTAACTGTAGTACTTTGCATCACGAGGAATAGTGCACAACTGCTTCCCATAGCAACACAATACTTGAGGATTGAAGGTATACTTTCTACCACAACAATAACCCAAGGACTGCATCACTGGATCTATTTCTTGCTCAAATACTTCAGAAAGCTGTTAACAATACCCCATTTTATTGACAGTAACATACCTCCTTAAGGACATATCAAATTAAATATGGGATAAATTTTATTTATAACAATTTCAGAGAATGACAAATACAATACTACCTTAGTGCAATATCTGTAGACACGTGATGTTTTACGGTTATAGAGCCAAGCATTGTCAAACATCAGCCATACATCATCTACATATTCCCATGGATCTGAGTATTGACCAGTATCCAGTTTGCGTTTCACAGTTGAAAGGTCCATTGCCTTTTTCACAATATCAAAATAATCAGGTATTCCAAGAGCCTGAGGATCAACAGGTTGTCGAAATGGCAATGACTCAGGATCCTGACGATATAATTTCTCCAATGTAGGCATAAGTGCTTGACGAAGTTCATCAGGCTTGAACACTGCACATAGAAAAATTCTTCTTAAGAAATAACAAAATTATATAAAACAAAAAACATAGTACACTAAGACTTAAAACATACGGGCAGATGCAAGATTTTACACAGTAATGAACTTACAGCATTTCTTCTTCTTTTCAGTACCACTTGGTGTGCCACCACCTTGAATGGGTTCAGGTACTGGTGGTTTAATATCAGGGGCAGCATTTTCACCCATACTAGAAGCAGACATTGGCGTCATTGGCTCCTCTTTGATAGCATGTTCTTCTGGAAAGAAATTAAACATTCTTTTAAGATTCAAAGAAATCAAAAGTACAGCATCACCACTTTACAGAATAACCAACACCAATCTGCAAATATACGTGTGCAGAAATCAAGTGATTTTGGTTTGAGCAAAATACCTACGAATAAATCACAAAATTCACATTACCTTTAATAGCTACAGAGTTTTCTGTTGTCGCACTGCATTCATCCATTGGTTCTGTTTTGGGTTCTGTTTTAATATTTTCAGTGTTCATTACTTTCCCACCACCACCTTCATGTCTATGATTCATATCCACATCAGGCTCTTGCTTTATTTCTATTTTCATTGAACCATTCTCAGATTCATTTGGAATATTATCAAGTTTTCCTTTGGTGGTTGGAGGTGGTGAATCATCATCCTGAAAAAGAAACACTATTAAGCTAATGTCTCAAAGAGAGTTATCAACAACAAATCAACACCAAAACTGACATACCTGATTCAAGGCCGCTGTAATCGCTGCCATTTGGCTGGACATTGTACTGGATTTATTGGTCTGAACTAAACTCGCCCGCTCCGCACTAGACATTCCCTTGCCAAGGCTGGCTAAATGCTGTTGGTGGCTCATGGCTGCTGTTGAAGTTGTTGTAGCATTTGACATGGAATTTGAGGATGCTGTAACGATTTGCAAAGATGTTGGTGGGACAGCACTGGTTTGTACTGGAGTAGGTGTACCACTAGCAGGAGTAGGAGTGGAGGATGTCAACTGCAGGGACTGTTGTGTTTGCTGTGACTGCAGCAAACCAGGAGGAACTAGTGCAGAAGCCGTCGATGTGGGCTGCTGAGGAATATTATTATTAGTACCTGGCAAAGGAGCAAGACCAGGAGATGGACCACCAGGAGTTGTGACTGTGGCCACCTGTGGACCAGCAGAAACATCCATGGAGGTTGGTGTGGAAGAAGGTGGAAGGGAAGGTACTCTGGCTGTGGCAGCTGCAGCTGTAGCGAATTGAGTCTGCAAATTAGTGAACTGGGTTGTTGCAGGTTGCTGAGCAGGAGGAGTTTGACCAGCATTGGAATTTGCTGCCGCAACTGCAGCCATCTGAGCCTTTATTAACTGTTGCTGTTGCTGCTGTTGTTGTTGTTGCTGCTGCTGCTGTTGTTGCTGCTGTTGTTGTTGTTGCTGCTGTTGCTGCTGCTGCTGCTGTTGCTGCTGCTGCTGCTGTTGTTGCTGTTGTTGCTGCTGCTGCTGCTGCTGCTGTTGGCGCTCAGGGAACTGTCCAGCAGGGCTACTTGCAAGACCATTATTGAACTGACTAGTGGCAGTAGGAGCTGCACTGGCGGTTGTCGAGGCTGCAGACCCAGGGCCTTGACCAAATGGAGAGAGACCAGCACCTGACACAGTAACAAGACCAGCCCCTTGAGGTGTGCCTGCACTGCTGTTAGGACTTGGGCCAGATGGTCCAACGAGCATATTTTGTTGCTGTTGTGGCTGTTGCTGCTGCTGCTGTTGTTGTTGTTGCTGTTGCTGTTGCTGCTGTGTTGTCTGTTGCTGCGTTTGAGGTGGCTGAGTTTGTTGCTGTGTAGAATTCTGAGCAAACTGCATACGATTTTGAGTGGTAAGTGTCGGCAAACCAGCACCATGAACCATACCTGAAATAAAATATAAAATGGCATATATTTTTTTTCCCCAAAATAACATATACGGCATACATTTGTAATTCAAAAATAATTGTATTGAAATGCAAAGATTAAAAGGCAATAGGAGAGGAGTATGAAACTTCTATTAATCGGTGTTCATGCTCTGGAAACAAAAGAATGTGGCAAATGAAAGTTAATATGTACAAATAAATTGCTGTTAATTAAGTAACTAAAACAACAAAAATACTAGTGGGATGCTCAAAGGAATGTAAATAAAAAATTGAAAAGTGTAATTCCCGAGTGAGGCACCTAACATCACAAAAAAAAATCTTTAAAAGAATTGAAATTGGATTATATTGAAAGGTTTGAGAATCAGTATGCGGTTTGGATCAAGTTGTTGTAGAAGGGGAAAAATTATATTGTTTTCTGTTATGTAACATTTTCATCTTCAGAGATACTGATACAACTTAGATTTTTTAAATAAAAGTATACATTTTCTCCTCAAGCATTCTTGTTCAATGTTCTTGAAGAGAGGAATACAATAATATAAGTAATGTTAATATTTGGAAAGAAACTAGGAAATATTTTTACATTTCTTCCGAGCTTGCTTGTGCTTGTAGTTCTAATCTTTCTACCTCCCTATGTGCAACCTTGCTGCAATGAGTCAACTGTGCCCACTGATGAGCACAGATTAAGCGATCCCAAAATGGGGCCAGTCAATAGTACACAATTCACAATTATTATGAATTATATGTATTTATCAATCTAAACTTAATTTAATGTGTTATAGATTTGTCATAATAATTACACATTTTGGTTTAGGCAGAAAATGTAAAATATTTTTGTAATTTTAATACCATATTCAAGATGAATAGAAGGACAGTGAATTATTTTAAAAAAGGATTTAAAAGAACTTGTGATGGGGAAACAAAATATTAATGAATGAAATAACTAATTTGATTTGATGCTTTCCAATTATACGAATTGACTAAAAATTCCAATGTGGAATAGGAACCCAAATTTTTATCTCTCTTTACTAGTTATTATCAAAGAATTAGTTTATCACGCCAATGCTTGCTGCAAGCCAATACAGAAACAGATGAACATTTTACATTAGGAGATCAACATCAGAAAACAAAATAAGTAAATATAGTTATATTGAAAAAACAAAGTTCATTCGACTTTCTATCAAGACATGGAGCAATATAACAAAGAACAAAGGAGACATTTTTTTCGTCTTTCAAAAAACTGTAGTTCAAAGCAAGGAACAAATGGCCTCTGAGCAACTTTAAAAATATTATTTTCTTACAATTTCTTTCTGAATGTTAACATTACTTATATATTTTTTTTCCGTCTTTGATAACTTTAAAATGCTGAGAAATAATATATACTTATACTTAAAAAATAAAATTGTATAAAATTTTGTTATTTCCCACATCTTGGCACAAACCCCATCTTGATACCTCAAATCCTTTCGAAGAAATTTGCTGTAGCCATCTTGGGTGCCTCAAACTATATTTGTGTGTATGTACATATGTATACAGAAGCATCCTTTTGGGAACATAAGATTATTTTCTTGTACCAATGTGTAAAATGAGCATCTACCACTTCTAGCATGAATTTCTTCAAGATTTTACATACAAATTTGCTTTCAACATTAAATAGCAGAAAATTCAATTCTTGAAATTTTGAAAACATCTACAGCAAATGAAGTTATCATCACTGATAACATATATCCCCATAATAATTAGTTTTGGGCAAGTATAAAAACACGACACAAGACTGGAAATTATTATTATTATTGTTATTATTATTATTATTATTATTATTATTATTATTATTATTATTATTATTATTATTATTATTATTATTATTATTATATTTATGTCATTATTATTGTCATTATTATTATTATTATTATTATTATTATTATTATTATTATTATTATTATTATTATTATGTGCAAATTAACAACAGAAATAGTTTCTAATTAATGAATTTAGTTTTAAATTATTATTTGGAAGAAACCCACAATTAGTTTGCAACAAGTTGATAAAGAATGTGCCCCTGAATATTGGTTCCAGAAAAGGTACAGCTAATTACAACACAATAACCTTTGCCCTCCTGGTAAGCTTAACCTTGTGTAACAGTGATAGAATATTTCTCAAGGACAACACATTGCAGATAAGGAAAGATTGCAAAAACATACATGAGGAGTCCCAAGAGTCAAATCAAGAATGATCTTCATGAATTAGATCACTTATAATATCAATAAGACAATGCAATAAAACATTAAATTTCGCACACTTTAGAAAGACAATAACTTAAGGAAACAAAAAGGCCCTAGTTATGAAAGTTTAAACAAGTCTAAAACAGAACAAAAACTACATTGTACATGATTTTTGTGATTCACTTATAGTAAATAATAGTGACTTTCAACAGCAAAAATGCTACTGAATAAAGCACAGACAATGGTTTTCCAAAAAGTAGCATGCACACTGCTCATGAACCAATAAAATCCTCTAGTAAAATGCAGCAATAAATTAAATATTTTTACAAAAAAGGTCTTCACCGTAATAAAGCAATGACGTACAGTATATATGGATACAAAACACAATGGTTCTTCATATACCAAGAAAAGTATTAAAAAATGCTGTTCCTATCACAAGTGAATAGCAAGTATTTAATGGTGGCCTTTCTTATGTTACACAAATTCAGTTATATCATAAGCAATGATACAATGAGTATAAGAATTCAGTTGGTAAATGCAATACAAGAATGGGCAAAATAACAATCAATTATTTGTACTTATCAGTCCAAATAGGAATCATTTAATTGTTTCTGGATTTTCCCCAAATTCCTGGGTATCTAACATATTTAACCAGAAGACATGATCAGACGCTGCACTTTCTCTTTCAGATTTCGCACACTTTTGAAATCAGTAATATAGATTCATGTCAAATTTCTATAACATAAAACTTTTATAAAAATATTTATAAAACCGGTATTTTCAAGGATTCCACACTCATTGCACTGAAATGAGCATGGTGAGTATTATTTCAGTATTGTTAGTGATTGCATCAATCATGTACTTATTTTATTATCTGAATATGGAGAACAAAACAGGATCCAGTATTTCTCGAATATTGCCAGCGCCTATTGGTAGTTATTACTAGTTTTTGAATACCGTGTGTGTACAGTAACAAGCCTACTGTACTTATAACCCCTCCTTAAGGTATTTATTTACCCCCCTCCCAAAAAAGAGAGGAGAGAAAAGAGAGAGAAGAGAGAGAAAAGAGAGAGGAGAGAGAGAAAAGAGAGAGGAGAGAGAGAAAAGAGAGAGGAGAGAGAGAAAAGAGAGAGGAGAGAGAGAAAAGAGAGAGGAGAGAGAGAAAAGAGAGAGGAGAGAGAGAAAAGAGAGAGGAGAGAGAGAAAAAGAGAGAGGAGAGAGAGAAAAAGAGAGAGGAGAGAGAGAAAAAGAGAGGAGAGAGAGAAAAAGAGAGAGGAGAGATTAAAGAAGAATACATTTTCTGTCAGTTACACACACAAATTGTTGATTTAAGTTAAAATTTCAATTTCTGAATTTGCAATTTTGGATCATTTAAAGGCAAATTTTACAGAAAGATCCATTAAATTCTGAGAAAATTCTAAATATAGGTGTGGTGTGTGTGGTGTGTGTGTGTGTGTGTGTGTGTGTGCGCGCGCGCGCGTATGTGTGTGTTTTTTTTAATACATGTTCCTTCTAATTGTTTAAAAACGTCCAAATCTCCATACTGTGAAGCATGTGTGAAGCGAGTACAGCTTTTATAAAGACACCCGAAAGCCCATCCTCAGCACCCGTTCTCACCGCCCATCCTCAGCGTCCCTTCTCACCGCCCATCCTCAGCGTCCATTCTCACCGCCCATCCTCAGCGTCCATTCTCACCGCCCATCCTCAGCGTCCATTCTCACCGCCCATCCTCAGCGTCCATTCTCACCGCCCATCCTCAGCGCCCATTCTCACCGCCCATCCTCAGCGTCCGTTCTCACCGCCCATCCTCAGCGTCCGTTCTCACCGCCCATCCTAAGCGTCCGTTCTCACCGCCCATCTGCATTTCACTTATCTCTGTTGCCTCATCTACACTCTAAAAATTTATCGCCAATTTCTTAAGAAATGAATGTGAAGTGTTTTGATGGAACTAAACAACAGACAAAACATATGCAAGAACATGATATTCTATAAAGTAATAATTTTCATCCAATCGTACAAAAAAATCTGTTGCGAGCAAAATGAGATTCTTGCACAATTTCCTTTTTTTTTTCTGCCCACTGGATGGGGCAAAAAAAAAAAAAAAATCTTGTGCATCATGTAAACAAATATTTTGTCTAGTTGTTAACTTCACTAAAATTTTTAAAAGACAACTTTGAAGAGTAGCAATGATACTAATAGAACTTCAACTACAATAGAAATCATTTAAAGTTAAGGTAACTGTCCTAGAATCGTTACCGTTTATTTCAATTTACATCCTTTGGAAAATATATTCTCTTGATTAATTTGAACTTTGGATATTTGAATTTTTTTTTAATACTTCCCCGAGTTCATATTACTGCTGTATGGTGAAAAAAGATTGAAGATGTATATGTAGGAACTTCCGTATTTACCAGAATATAAGACCAAGTGTCTTCCTCAATTCTTTGTTAAAAAAAGGGAGGGGGGAGGGGGGGTGATCTTATATTCACAGATTAAGCTTGGTCGCTAGGTTGACAAACACTGTCTGTCTCTGCCAGAAACTTCGTATGCTGATGAAACAATACTCAGCAAAGACCCACTGCATAACCCTGCTCATCTATCCCCTCAGATAATGCGCCACAGAACATCAAAGCATTGCAATATTGTGTGATGTTCGCATTCAGAAGATATTGGGGGAACAAATGGAGTGTAAAAATACAGCATGCAGGTGCCTTGCGGGTAGCTGTCGACAGATACTGACTGCACTCTTATTCATTACCCGTTTCTCAACACAGTTGCCATAAAAAAGGCAGACCAGAGTAGTCACAGGATACATTAGCAATAAAAATTGAAATGATTCTCCTGGCCTGAGGCATGCGGATTCACAGTGCACACCCAGGTAGTCGTGTTTCAGACACAGGTGCATGATGAATAGGCCTACATATTTCCCGAACGTTTTCATAGTGCCCACCGCAGACATGCCGTTCTGATTCAGACCAATATTTTTTGAAGTGAGATCAGCTGAATGGCATTGTAAGTTTAAATGCAGCAGAAAAATGAGTGGAAGTTGTGGCCGCAATTCTGAGGAGGTACGGAGATCTATGAGGTTGCAATTGACAAATTCCTGCTAGATTGAAATCTCAACTTCAAGTTTTGTATGTTGTTGTATACAAACAATTTAAGGATCATCTCCAACAACTTTATAACGACTGGCTTCAAGGAAACCATGCCCTCACTTCTGGAGGGAAATTTAGGAAGCAGAATAACTGAGAGAATGGATAGCTACTGCTTGGAATAGGATCTATGGTTAATCCGTTCGAAGAGATTCAAGAAGTGGGCCTTATCCAATGGTGGAATCCTTATCTGTTTGATGGCTTAGAAAATGACCTATGTGGGAGGACCACGAAGTTAAAAACAATACAAATGGAAACGAACAAAGTAGTGACAGTAATGACAGTATTGATGATGCTGATTCTGATGAAGAAAACTAATTGAACAGATAAAACTTAATATTTTTCATTTAAAATATGTTTCTAATGAGTAATACCTCTTGTGTTTTTATTGTAATTGTGATTATTTACAATTAGTTCAAAATATAAAAAATATTCTCAGGAGGCCTCTTCAAAATTGGGAGTCGTCTTATATTCAAAGTTGACTTACATTCGGGTAAATGCGATACTATTCTACATGTATCGGGTGATACAATCGTACCACAGTCATAGCCATGCATTTAAAGAGAAAGCATACACCTGCTTCTTTGGCATCACAAGAAAATTGTATCTACAACAACAGTGATTTCTTTGTAAACTGTTAAAAGTGAAATAAGCTTCCCATGTAAAATATATTTCCAGGTAGATATAATAACAAACTTTGCTTCTTTTAGTTTCACAACAAATATGCTCCAGAAAATAAAGAAGAAAAGGAAATGATTTATTATGAAGAACTGATGTCAGAAGCAAGCAAGCTCACAAAACCATATTCAAAATACCATTTGCTAACAAACTAGCATTAACTAGCTTGAAAACATTTGCTGCAACCCGATGTAAAGTTTCTTTGGAGACCTTTAGTTTAGCAGACTTGTTCATATACTCTTTCTTTTTGAGGCATTCCAAAAGATAAAAATCTGGTGGTAACAAATCAGACGAATGAGGGGCCCACAAACTCTGTGAAATTATTCTGTTCACAAAACTCACTTCCAGAAAGTGCAATGTTGACTTGGCAGTATGTGATGTCGCATTATTTTGATGAAAACCGCAATTTCTCACCCGTTTAAAGAAGGGATACAAAATTTCTCAATATATTCTGATATGTATCCTTTGTTACAGTTTGTTTGAAAAACAATGGACTAATTATTCTGCACCAAAAAATGGCACACCATACTCCAATAATTTTTTAATGCAATGTGTCTTTCCTGTGGTCTCTCAGTACTCTACTCTCATACTACCATCAACCAAGCCTCATCACTAAAAAACCCTATATCAAGTGTCTCAAGACCTTTGCTAACAAATCGTCGTAGCCGTAACTGATGTGAAAAGCCCAATCAGAAACCTCAAGCTTTTATGATGACCACTGTTTGAATGCATGCATTTTCAGTTTCTTTGTGGCACAATGCACACTTCCCATATGAAAGATTACATTGCTGCTGAAAATTCCTTAAAGATGTTTGCAGGGAAGTTGAAAGAACATCCTGAACTTCCTCTAGTTTTCACTGCACGAGCACTATTTCTCCGTCTGCATTTCCAAGCAAACATGCCCTGTCTCATGATAGCACTTCTTTAACTGAAATATAGTACTCTTGTTCAAAAATAGACTCAGATGAATTTATTCTCTGAAAGCTGCTCGGCACTCTGTGAAAGATTGGGTTTGGAAATACTCCATCACAAATTATGTTGCTCTACGCTGAGGCACATTGTTGGTTAACTTAAAAACAGTGAATGAAAATACAGCATTTTGCTTTGAGCAGGTATGACCCAGACCACAGGAAGGGGACGAGTGAAAGGACTCAGTCAAAGAAGCTCTCCCAGAAGCAGTGTTGCATTTCTTTCACTATTCTGTCAGTGCCTCAAACAGCAGGGTTGCATTATATACTGATTACCTGGTTTTTAACAATAAATTTTCATTATTTTCTTCAAATATGTGAATAAATAAGTCCAGTGTCAGAGCTATTGCAAGAGCAAAAATATATTCGAAGATTTTGTTTCTGTAAGGTGGCACAAGCCTTTTTACACTGTCCTATTTGGAAGAACTAATTCAATATTCATTGCTTCGATTGTGAACTTTTACCTACATCAACAGTTACTAAAATAAGATTTTATTGACTTTTTAGGAAGGCTCGTCAGTGAGAAAACCTAATATTCCTAAAAGCAATTCTGCTTGGCAACTATTTCCAAGTATTTTGTATCCGATTTGCATTGAAAGATGAAACTATTGAAAAGGGTTAAGAAAGGTTCTAATAATAAAATTCCTAAAGAATGAAAAAGTAAATTTTTGCAAAAACAAAGATACAGAGAAAAAATATGCTGGGTTCCATTGTTCACCCCACCAATTGGTATGCAATTATTAAACTATATTCGAGAAACTGATCCTTTTTTGAACTCTCTATTAAAATAATTAGAATTTCATTTTTTTTGAGATTGAATTATTTTGGGGATCTCCAGGTGATACAATGGGTGGCCAGAAAAGTGTAGAAAATCTATGTAATATGGAATTGAAGGAAAATGAAATAATCTTTCACGACGAAATTAAAGAACTACTTCATTTGCTGTACAATTTCATCTTTACGCTTAGCAATATTAAAATGGCTTCTCCTAAACAGTATCGGGTCTATTGTACTGTAATGCACAGTTCAAAGGCTGTTCATTGTAAGTCGGATTGCTACTATGAGGAAATTTTCAAGTTTAAATCAATTTATCTGCAAAATGCAGTCTTCAAATGGGTCTAGCAAATTTAATAAATATAATTAACATTCAGTGAGAATATTTTCTCACAACAGATGAGATTCATATATAATGCAGAGATAATGAAAAATAACGCAATAAAAGTTTAGTAAACCCTCATTCAACATGTACTTGCTGAACAGAAATTTTGCAGCAACATGAAAAAATTTGGGTCCCAGCAAGGAAACATAGCAGTAAGGATACATACAATAATCATGAGACACTAATACCGATTGTTTTGGTCACATGGAATTCAGATTAACAAGGATTTACTGTATAGTAACATGGTAACAAGGTAAAACGAGAGCAAACATGAGTAAAATTTTTTAAGCTGAAGGAAAATGTAAGTTGGCACCTTGAACATTTGGAGGAGCAGTTCCCACTGTGCGCGTTGGAACTCCAGCAACAACACCTGGTGCAGTTGGCCTAATCTGCGGCTGGGGTGCCTGTTGTTGAGGTTGTGTTGGTGGTTGTGGGGGTTGCTGTTGTTGCTGGGGCTGAGGTGGTTGAGATTGTTGTGCTGGCTGCTGCTGAACCTGTTGTTGCTGCTGTTGTTGCTGCTGCTGCAGTTCTTTACGCCTCTGCCTCTTTTCCTCTGTAGATATGCAGCAATTAAGAACACATTAAAACATTGGAAAACAAAAACCAACAGAAATCATAACAAGATTGAGTTCAATACCTAGTTCTTTCTGAATCTTGTATATTTTTTCTGCTAATAGATGATAATACTCGGACTGTAAAAAAAACAATACATACATTTCTCAAATACATCATTAAAACAGAACAGATATTCACAAAGTGAATACAAAATACAATATGTAACAAAAGAAAATATTCACAAAGTAGTAACGAATACATTTCAAAAACATACCCTTGAATTAGCCATTTCATACATATCACCTTCCACTTTCCGAGCATAAGCAACAAGATTGTGCATGCGTTTATCTAGCATTGCCTGAGGATCTGGCGTAGGAAATATTGCCTGCACACTAAAACACAAATACAATTAGCATGGATACTGCACCTCTGTATTATATCTGGTAAATGAAACTCAAACTCACAGTTTATGCACCAGATGATTTCGTAGATCAGGAGTAACAGATTGATGCCATTCTTTGGTCCCTTGTACAGGAGTAGCAGTCACTTGACCAGGCGGAAAGCCCGCAGGGAGCTGCAAGTTGGCCAACAGATTTTCTGAACCCAACTGATAGAAAAGAAGCAATTTCCATGCAATATTTTAATACATCAGGAGAGAAGAGAACAAACAAAGCATCAATTCAAACATGAATTTACATTACTAATATATCGAAAACATTTTAGGTTAAATATTAAAAAGAACAATGAAACTTTCAGTTACAATATAATCATATGTTAAACAATTTGATGTAATAGTACTATTAACAATATGGTTTTATAGTTTCATTTAGAACAAATTACTTCACACCTGCAGATAAAAATCACAGAAAGGAACCCACAAGTTTCGAAAGAACATTACCTAAATAAGGCATTCTTTCATTCAGTAATGGTGTTTTGTTCATTTCAACATAGAACAAAAAAGAACTACAAACAGCTATCCATCATCTGGATTTTGACTTAATTTTAAAACAAGCAAAAATTAATTATGCCCAATTGTTTAAAGGTTCTTTAGTGTTTAGAGGATATGATACTTCAAATTTGAAGCGGAGCAATTTTCTTGGCACTAGTTGGATTTTGACTTAATTTTAAAATAAGCAAAAATTAATTATGCCCAATTGTTTAAAGGTTCTTTAGTGTTTAGAGGATATGATACTTCAAATTTGAAGCGGAGCAATTTTCTTGGCACTAGTTGGTATAAAATGCCTATCAGGAATAAAAATTGTGTGTTTGACCACCAAAAAGATGTGAAAATTCTATTCAAAAGCTGAAAACATGGGCATTAATGCTGTAAAGTTAGCTCTTGCATGGAACTTAATAAAGTAATGATTTTGTATGTTTAAATAATATGTACACAAACACAAAACAAGGTGTATTGTTGGTATTGTATATCGTTATATTCATCCTTAACAGGTAAAAAACTAAATAGTCAAAATTTACAAGCAGTATAAATGCTTAAACATCACATAATATACACAAAAATCTCTTTCAAATAGGCAAATAAAAAATTTACCAAATAAACAAATTGTACAAAGAAGCAAAGCAAAATGCTTAAATTTGCTTATTGTGGAATTCTGTCTCTAATATATGGTTAAAACGGACACAAAACAAGTGTTGATAGGAAAACATTAGTTTTGAAAATAATTTCTTTTCCTTTACGTTTATTTTTATAGACAGTGGAATTAACTGTACTGCTCCCTTATCAGCTGAATATTTCCACAAAATTTATGAAGTAGTTTGTTGCAAACTGAGGTATAGATTGAAGTAATCTGTTGAGGATGAAGATCAGCAAGAAAGCATCAGGTGCTGGGTGGCAAATTTTCTCTGAGCAGCTGATAAACAGAAACCTTTAATGGGTCATAAAGCCAGTAGTTAAATATTACTGAAGTTCAAACACCTAACCGTGCTGAGAAATTTGAAATTTTCTTTCAAACTAAACATGGTTCCAACAAGCATTACAAAATATTTTTTCATCAGTTGAAAAATAGATGCATTTTTTAATGAACTGCATAATCCATTGAATGGTTTTATTTAAACTCCTGTATATTGTAGCCAAGTATGCACCTGTTGATAACGGTTTTGAAACAAAACGAAATCTATCTCAACATTCGAGATTCATAGTGGCCGGGTGTTTCGTGAATTGTGGAAACATAATTACAATTTTCTGCAATCCCAAGGAACTATTCTATTTTCATTTAAAATAAATGATACTTTTCTCTTATTACTTCTCATTATGTAAACTTATCCATACCCAAGTAACAAATATAACAATAAAATTTACAATTAATTGAAAATTATTGTCAATATTTTCCTTAGCGTGTCAAATTTTATGAAATATGCAAAAACCTTCATATGTGCACAAGACAATTTGGCAAGTTGCAAATAAAGTTACCGTATATACTCAAATATACCCCGCCTTTGAATATAACCGACACCCTAATTTTACGGAAAAGAATCTAAAAAAAATCTGTTCTTCAAATTCATTGCAAAAAAAAGTTCCATTAATATTACATTGTTTAAATAACTCCGTACCAGCAATAAAAGAAAAATAACTAAGTGTGTTTTCATGAATAAGAACAGCAACATTTTGATAGAAAAATAACTTATGCCGCACTTCTTAAAGCTCTTCACAACAGAAAGCTTATTCGCATCCCAACCACTTTTGATCCATCAGCAGAGTTGTGAAACATCTGGCCGCTAGATCTTTCTGGTTGGGGTGCACTCGTGGTTTGCCTCTGCCGTCTGCCTTGTATAATGTTGCTTAACTGCAACCTTGAGTAGGTGATTAGTGCACACATCCAGAGGCTGCAGAACAGATGTTAGACCTCCCAGGATGATTACCAAATGAGTTTTCCCCCTAGTTAACAAATTCCATACTTTCTCTGTGGTGTGGCCAAGGAAGTTGCCCAATACCAACAGGTTGGGCAAGTTTAAAAGTGCTCCAGGGCGACATCGCCAAACTCATCCAAGTCCTGCACAAGGTCGTTGTCCATTTTGTTTCTGCCTTCAAAATAATCTGGACAATTCTTGGGATGGTTTTCCGTTTAAAAATTATATAGGGAGGCAACTTCCGCCCATCAGCAGTAACAGCATTACTGTGCATCTTAGCTTTTCACAGCCTCCTGTTCTCACCATGACGCATGGTTCTTCCTTTTTGTTTAGTGTAATTTAATGGCATCTCAAAATATTCCGCAGTTTGATCGGCATTGCCGATTTGCGACAATAAATAGGAATTCAATTTTTGTTAACTAATCACACAATTGTGGAAATTGATTACCTTCTCTCCAAAATCGCTAGGTAACCATTGAACCAGGCTAGTTTTCCTGCAAAAGGTCAACCCATTGCGCTTAAAAGCACGCACGAGCCACCCACGGCTGGCCTCGAATCCTGTGATACACAGTTCCTTTGCTATAGCCAACGCTTTCACTTGACACATCTCACTCGAAACGGCACAACCGAACTGTCTTTTTTCTTCAATATAATTACACATTTTGGTTTGAATTTCCAGAAACTTTGCTTTCTGCCCTCTAAATGCCCGCCAATTAACACTGTTTTGTCCAAGATGCGTTTTGTTTCCACGCCACTCATGAATACAACTCTCATCTATCAGGGTGGCCACTGATCTGCGTTTTTAGAATGCAAGGTTTTTTCCCAGTTTTCCAGGTCTGAGTACATAAATTTTCCAGGTTCTGCTTCGCACATTACAAAACTTTTTCTGCACACTCCTTAACCGAATTACGTTGTTCCCGCACTTTTTTCTCACAACGCAGTACTAAAGTATATAATTTTGGACAAAAATGAGATTATTTCTATGAAACGTATGTTACTATTCAGAGTCCTGAAATGTTTAAGAAAATATTTTTTCAGCCAGAAAGTCAACTGATGCCAACACACGATTTGAAGTATCGTATTCCTTTCTTAGTTTACTGTGAACAATTTTTAACAAGCAAGAAAAAATATTTTATCAAGATGGCTGTTGTCGTCAGTACTAAACCTCACGAATTTAGAGAATAACTGTAGATTATCTGATGTACATTTTCTATTTTCAAGATTACTTAAAAAGATTCTGATTTTCTATCGATTAATTACATGGAAAATGGGAAAAGCATGCTTCATAAAATTGTAAGATTTTCATATTTAATAACACTTTGGAATTTTCGGAATTAATTAATCTGCATATTTGGTTGAATCATTACAGATTTCTTAATTTATGGAATTTTGAAAATCACATAATCGACCTTGCAATAAAAACATTTTAAAAGTAGGTCCAATAGTAGTATTTAGGATCATAACAGTTTTTACATCAATTTAAATTAATTTACGAGATGTCTGGTTGTTTTTCAAAACAAGGATTACTTTTTCAAACTTAACACAGTTCCTCTGGAAAGATAACATTTAATCTGATCTTATCTCTGTTTTAATTACATTTAATTTTTAAAATATTAAAATGTTTACATGCTTTCGAATTTCCATCTGGTCTTGCATAATATTAAATTGGGACTGTACCAAATGATTTAATGAATGCATAGATGTAGGCTGTAGCTGTAAATATAAATGAAGACAATGATCGTTTAAATCAGGCATGTCAAACCGCGCCAGCACGAGCCACTTGCCCGCCTGGGGTGCCCGGCGCTCCCTCGGGCACTGTCAACTTCCTCTGACTCCATACTCATTTCCTCTTAAAATCCAGAAAGGGGTGTACATGCACAAGCTGGGGTGGCGCGAGGAGCTGAATACTAGCTTTTTACGAAAATATGTTGGCCAGATTTGTCCTATCAAATAACCGAGAATTGTATTATGTTTATACTCTTCTTTACTTATTACTTTTTCATTTTTATTTTCTTACTAAATTCTCCCTTATATAGACATCTTTCCTAAGTGACAAAAATATATTTCAATTGCAAATACTTTCCTTATTTTCATTTTGTGTTGTGTTATCAAATCATTCAGTTATTAGTTGTATTTAGCAATAATGTGCAATAAATTAACAAGTCTCCAAGTCAACAATTATCGCTTACAGACGAACAGCCCTTTTAACAAACAAGACTATTTGTCTACTAAGCCTTCTAACTAGAACGTAGAAAGTTCATGCTTTTATATCTCTTAAGAAAACAAAATTAAAAAAGAACAATACCGTTGATTCATTTTTTAAACCTTTTTTTCTCAATTGAGAATTTGAAATGACTGATATATTATTTCATTTTAATGGATACTTCTTCACCTTAAAGAGAAAATTGGAATTAATGTAGATAAATCAGGGACAATGATTTCAGTTGACAGACTTCTCATAAAAATTGTCATCTACCAGATATTCAGTGACCTACTATAACTCCGTTTTTCGTACACCTCTCAAACCTTCAAACAACTCGCGCTAATTTCTTGGGAAACAATGTCCACGAGCTCTGTTAAGTTTGTTACCTTGCCTCTGACCTTCACATTAAGGTAAAAGGAGCTTTTCTACTTGTTAATTGTAAGCATGACTTAGTAAAAGAGACAACAATAAACAGAAATTTGATGAATTTTCACATGCTCACAAAACGCATCTTAAACGGCATGTATTTACATTTCACCAAGGTCGTTTTTAAACGATCATCAAAATATCAAATTTTGACCGACCAGTACACCCTGCCATCGACAACCTAGACGACTCGTTAAACTCCTGTTACGATATTAGGATGCATCAAACGATTGCATTGTATTTCATTGACTTTGTTATTTTACTCTTTTGCTATTAAGGTGGCGCATGTGTGATAATTTTGATGCTTAACTGTTGAATACCAAATTTTAAGAAACAATGAATCCAGAATACACAATTTATCAAAAAAATCATTTTCATTTCATCATCCTTTTGGGTGATGATAATTTAGTAGCCAAATGCAGAATGTTGAAGGCACTGTTCCTGAAGTTTTTAGAAGAAACAGAACCATACTTCTCAAACAGCAATAAGACTAACGCACATGCATCATGCATCACTTGTTGATAGCTTTAGGATTTTGAGTTACAAGAAATTTTCACCTCGTGGATGGTGAATTTTTTGCAATGGAATGGAATTTTTTCATCCACAGGATGAAAGTTCTGAAATAAAAAGACCTTTTCTTCTGCAACCGCTTCAATACTGCTACAGTATATGGTATTTCCACGTGATGCTGAAGCTTCAGCAGTACGGCAGGGATGTTTTTAGCGAATTTCCAAGAAGGGAAAACGAACTTTCCTTCCCTCCGTAATAGAAATGATAGACGGCACAAAAAATTGTTATTTATGATCCACAAGCCTTTGGCCTGAGAGCTTTTTGTTGCCCAAGATCATTACAACCAGTTAACGCCCGTGGTACATAAATAATTTCATTCTTTTACCCAATTTGAATTATTCATACATACTGATTCACTAATTAATAGTTGTTAACTTGACTCGGCTTGTCGTTTCATATTTCATAATTCCCCATCAATCCCTTTCATAATTCCCTCCGTAAGAGAACATGTAGCATATTTGTAACATATGTGTAGCATACATGTAACATATTTGACTGTTGTCATATTTCCCTCGAAACCATGATCTCTCAATTCAGGTAAGTTATGCAGTAAATATCGAGCTCCAAATCGAAAGCAATAAACAAGCAATAAAGTATTAGTAAAAATAAATATATTCTCATAAGTGCAAACAATGCCAACCCTCTGAGAAATATAATAGATAGTATGTCATCTGTGGATCAGCAGCCAATACAGAACCGCATTGTGACATTGTATACTACTGCTGTACGAGAAAGCTAAATCAAAGTACGTTCCTTGACAAATCGTCAAAGCTACTGGAGCTTAATTTCTACTCCAAATGTGCCAGTGAAACGTAACAAGGCATCGACTACTTGATATTCATGAACATAAAAATTGTTAAGAACAATTTGACGAAAGTTTGT
Source organism: Teleogryllus occipitalis (assembly GCA_011170035.1). Classification (NCBI taxonomy): domain Eukaryota; kingdom Metazoa; phylum Arthropoda; class Insecta; order Orthoptera; family Gryllidae; genus Teleogryllus; species Teleogryllus occipitalis. The sequence goes on from BLKR01000560.1 coordinate 251,107, forward strand.
GAAAGCGGCGCTAACACTGGAACTCATCACAGACTGATGTGCCAATGTCACAAAGACACAGTGAACCAATGTCTTTCAATGTTAGTGTCACTACCTCCCAAATCAGGGTCTGAGAATAGGGTGTACTCGAATTTCCTGGTATGCAACCCCGTCAGATCTCCGCTTGTTAATTTTCTTCGTGCTCCCAATCAATTCAAGCTATAACACTCGATCTCCGGGTAGGCTATAAGCAAAGTAAGCATCGACTGCGCTCTTCTGCCAAAAAAGGACAAATTTCCAGAGTATCACGAACGTGGTAACATGGTGGTTAAAATCGGAAAAATAGCAAAGTGGTACCGCCGATGTCACCAAAACTAATTGAAACTCAGCTATTGATTTCCCGACGATTCTTCTGCAAATATCTCGTCCATGCCGTGCTACACATAGACAACCATATACATGCTCTGCGGTGCTGCCTACTTTACCCAAGTTGCACATACATAGGCGACAATGATTGAAGTGTGATGCAGGCTTCAAGGACTTTCCTTTCCTTTCTGCAATCCTCAGGCATACATGTGGCATTTTTTAATACGTATTTTGATTTTACCAACCGCCATGTTCATGTACCATGTTGAATTATGCATTTCACTGAATACGATGCCGTGAGTGAATCTGTGCTAAAAGTAAGGGATAAATCTGAAAATAAGGAAAAATTCTGGTTTTTAAAACAAATTTCCGTTTTTTCCCCCTGGTTTTCAAGGATTCCATGTTCACTGGGCACACGGTCTACACCATACTTTCTTCTTGCTGAGCAGTCACCGATTTCTTCTGCTTCACCTATCACACAGTTTTTATTTCACGGTGAAAGATCTCCTGTGAGAACTTGGAGAAGCTATTACAACCAACAGGTGACTGGTAAACATATATTGCACCTCAATGAACGTTTTCTACTAACCCACGCCGCCCTGTGACCACATGCAACACGCTTCAAGTTCGCGGTACCGAGATTAACGCAAATATTACACGCATCCCAATTTTCAGGAAGCAATTTTTTAAAAAATATGCAGGTTATATTCAAGTATATACGGTATTTGTAATGAAATTTGACCATTTTCCAAGCACCAAAATATGGATTTGAATATAAATCGAGGGTCTATTAGTAAAATACAAAAATATTCTCTATAATTTTGAATATATCTGTTCCAATACAATTACTTTGATTTAAACATAGGGTCTGTTGACATGAATCAGTTGTTATGATGTGATCCAATCAGAAGCTTGGATGACGACAGCCTACAGTAGTGATGTTTAAGCTCCCAATTAGATGATATTGTAACAGCTGATGATCTCCCAAAGGATACTATGAATACATTGAAGTAAAGAGCAAGAATGAGCCATGAATGAAATTAACAAGTTAGTATGTTGAATATGCAGACCAGTGGTCAATTTCTACTGACAGGTTTTAAAGCAGTTTAGCATCACTCCCACAAATGAATTAATCCAAGTGGCCAGATGAACTGAGCATCGGCTGATTTATGTCTCAACGTGTTAGTTTGGCAAGTGCAGTTAGATGATACACAAGGTTCTCAACTAATTTAATTAGTTTAAATATCACTGAAACACTATTACAAGAATTTATAAGTTTTATGTTAAAAAGAAAGTGAAAATATTAAAATAAACTTTAAGAAAGATATTTATTAGTATGGCCATGGATGTGAGAGTTCACTATCACCGAAAACCGAAGAGCCCTGTTTGGAGCTCACTTGCAAAGTTCACTTGTTTTATACTTTCAATTAAACTCGCAAAAGGGAAACTTTTAATCAAAGAATAAATCAAGTAAATAACATTTCTTTAAACAGTTTTTGCACGTAAAGTACACACACATCTGAAGTAAAGTGCACTCTACTTCATTTCTGGCAAAATATTTTTTTTAATACAAACATTTTCCTGTTGCTGGAATAGCAATAAGAGAGAGTGTGCACATACGCACCATATTCACGATAAGAAAGCAAATCATTTATACATATTTCACACTGACCGCACCCCCCAATTTGTTTGGCATGAAAGAATGACAAAATAATTGCTCATATGAGTACCACATATTATCGCATTTGTGGTATTCAGTTATGTTAATGCACGTCTTAAAATAGAAACGACAGCTACACTTTAAACAGAAATCAAAAAATCATCCTCACTTCTAAACAGATCACTTTTTATAATCCATCCTCAAGCAATAATATTGACTTTTTTTTACACTGTTTGAAGAACAGTATGTTTACTTCAATCTTCTGCAACGTCAGCCGCACAATACATAAAAGCTCCTCTGTTACCATAAAACTGAGGCCAATAATATCGTAGGGCCAAATCTAAGACCCATGAGTAGATTAGTAAAACATTATCCTAAATTTCGTAACTAATCAATCTGCAATGTGTGTGGAATCCACATACCAATCGTTTCTGTTCATTAATGTATCACAGATTTTCCAAAAAAAACAAAATGCTTACAGTACTACATCACACTATAAAAAATTATGGGTAGGTTATTTTTCTATAATGCAAATTACAAGACAAAAATTTGACGTACCCCTCCTTGGGAATCACTATTAAGCCCAAATAATGCATTCTGCATACTAGCAACGCTTTGCTGAATAGTTGCTGCTGTTTGGGCTGCAGCTGCTGGACCTTGCTGAGGCTGAGGTTGTCCAGCAGTAGGAACAGGGTCAGTACTCATAGGTAGGGAAACATTTGGAGCAACCACCTGCTGCTGTGAGGCTGTTGGCACTCCTGACGCCTGTGGTTGACCTGCTGAAAGAAAATTCTTATATTGAAACCAAATATTTTGTTTGCCATATCATACATAATTATGTATTAACATGATTACTCCGATAAACAATATCTTCTTTCATTAATCCAGTAAAAAGTCAATTGCAAATAAAGAAAATTTTGGCTCTATAAAATTATTTTCAGGTCCTCCAGCTATTTACCTACAGACTGTATGAAAAATAATTTCTCATTAATGAAATATGAATTATCTGGATAACACATTCAAATTTCACATTTTACCTTAGGTTATTTTATTTAATTTATTTTATCAAAATATATTTGAAATTTTTTTTCTAATCAACACCTTTCTTATAGTATAGTATAAAATTATTCATGCGATTTTACTGTAGTAATCACTGTTCATACACAAATGCAAATAGAGCTGTACACATTTACCAATGCTAGAAGTCGTGCTTGTAGCCAAATAGCATAAAGTTTACGAACAACCAATAAACGTTACAATTTCATTTCTTAATTATAATTCCATTCAATTTCCAACCTTATCAGTTGAAAACAGATCTTTTAAAAAATTAAGTTTTTGCAGGAAAATTACAAAAAAACACATGCAATTACTTTTAAAAAATATTTTATTATCCTCTCCGACAACTTTAGGCATATTCACTTGGAAATTCGTGTTGAAGTAAAGTAGATCCTCCAATGAAACTACTGTGTGTTCTTTTGAAGTAACAAAAATAATCAATAAAAGGAAATTTCACTATAACAAAATAATTACCAAGTTCCCCACAATTTCATTACTGTTATACATGCCACTGAAAGTAAATTATCTCTTCAAAGTAGTCTTTGCCAGTCGAGAAGAGATATGTAGGTTTGTTACATTTTAGGAATGAGATACAATAATACTGAATGTAATATTTTACATTGAAAGAATTGTTCATCTGTTCTGTAAATTGTGTCTGCTATTCCTTTTTTCAAAGAATTGCACTGAAAACTGTCACAAAATATTTGCAAGATAAGGTTTGATAGTAAATAATTTCTATCTTCAAGTAAATAAGATGAGTAAATGCGATTTAAAGACAAATATTTATCACTGGAAGAGTGGTTTACTCATTATACAAAATATATTCATCATGTATACTTGAGTGCCTTTCTGCCATTATATGTTTGTCATGCTTATTCTTTCTTTAATATCAGCTGTCGCCTCATTGCCAGGAGGCTACCAAAAACTGCAGACTTCCAGAACAATTAATCATTAAATATTACTAGCTTAACTCCTTTCTGAATGAATGGAAGAATAAAGATACACAACAGACAAGCCAACATTTATCGTGGAAAAACCAGTACAAAAACTGTAATAAGTTATTATCTAAATTTCGATTTAATGAAATTTTATCAGATTATTTCTCAGATGTATGTATTTATGAACATGAAAATATAAACACTAACTCATTCATGTCTACCTACCCGAGTCAACCCTTTGTTTTCATATGATTCTATGACTAAAACCTTGCCCTCTAGTTTTTGTACGATTTGGTTTTCGGACATTTTTACAATAAAATTTATTTACAATCAAGATAAATTTTGTCCTAGTTAATACTAATTCAGTTTTTGTATTGTTGAAAATGGTCTATACCAAACTTGTCCACCTACTGAAGAGTCTTCAACACTCACTTCCCGGAATCAAGAGCCCATACAAAATCTCCCATGCATTAACAACTAAGTCTGCCTTTGTGTTTCTTCTTGAGTGAACATCAAGCCCCATATCCATCTGCAATGTTTTTAAATAAACCATTGTCATTTAGGTTTGTTTATTAAGTGAAAACCCTACATATACTGCCAGCGGGTTTAATTAACAAAAAGTTTTGAATACCAGTACTTTGACACAGATGATAAGGCAAAGAAAATCCGTAATATAATTTCATTTTTTCTTTTATTCTTAGGTGTCTGATAGAAAGTACTGGAATCGCATAGTTTCATACGTTGCTTTAATTTTTGCACGTTTGGTTGCTGACTTTTTTTTTTTAGACATTCGTCATGAAATCAAATTCATTAACAAATGTACACACACCCAATACATTGTGCATTTTTCTTTAACTAAAAAACTTAACAGACTAGTGTGTAGATATGTACTCAAAGAACTCTGCACATCAAAATAAAGGGAATCCCTCAGATTCCCTTTATTTATACACAGCAATTACAATTAATAAATATGTGAGTTTGTTAAGGTCACAACACATGCAATTTTTATTTTTTAATGGAATTTTTTTTGTGTATTTTTTTAAAAAATTCTAGTGAATCTGGACACCAGCAAAATTTATTTTCACAATTTCCTACTTTATAATTATATCCCATTACCATATTTGAGCTAACTGTACCAGGGGTCCTAATAGCCCCTGGGCTTTCTAATTCAAGCTAGGTTGCAAAGTGAAGATGGCAATAATAGCAAGGGAATGAACAGCAACTGGACAGGTCTGGCTATGACCAAGGTAAAGGACTTTCCTGGTTCCTGTAATTATAGGCAAAAAATCAATACAGAAATGATTACAAGTTTTTCAAATTTTGTACGTTGACCACACACCTTCATGATGAAATTCTATGCCTTTCATCCAATGTTCACAATTCAGAGTGTTAACATGAAGCAATCTTTTTTGCAAATGATACTGACGATTTGAAAGATTCAAAGTTAGATTTAAATTAAGTAATTCAAGCTCCTTTCTTAAACTTCAAAGCACGACCAGGATTTCATTTGTAGCCAGGCTACAAAGAAAATATGTTTATACTAACTTAGAGCTAAGATTAGGTCAAAAACAGCATCTTAAACAATGCAGAAACATATCCCATAATTAAATTTACCCAATATATTTTTTATTGAAAACCTGAACGTTAAATCAATTTCTTAGAAAAAATACAAAGAAATCAATATTCAGGAGAAGAAACAAAAAAATGATTACAAGATGCCGCCTTAGAAACAACCATCAAGATCTGTGACTTTCATATCAAAACAGTATAAATTAGCCATGCACAATTTCGATGTCTGACTTTTAAGAGAATAATTTTAGCTTTATTTTTACACACCACAAAACCGTCTTGAATTAAAGTTGAAAATTTTCAAACCTTGTGAGTGAGGTGGAACAGGTCCTCGCACTGTTGTTCCTGGCATGTTTGGTGGAGGGGGTCCAACACCTATACCCGCTGCAAGCCTGTGTCTGACTACGCTAGTAGTAGGTGTTAGCAATCCACCAGTAGTTGGTGGACATTGAATACCTAATGCATCATAAGCTCTCTGCATGTCTGACGGTGATGGGTTAGGTCTACTGTTTGGCTGCTGATTTTGCACCACTGAAAAGAAACACCATTAACAATTCTTTTAATTTTATTGCACTTTTAAAGTAGTATATAAGCATATGAAAAATAATTCAGAAAAATACATACCGCTTTGGTGATTACGAATCTTATCAGCCTGTTTCAAAGGTAAACAGACAGGGCAATCAGACCTCGTACAATGTTTCCAATGTGAAATGATTTGTCTTGATGAGGAACAATGTGGCACAGAGCAGGATTTGCCTGCCTGACATGTTGTCATGTGATTTAACACATTTTTCATAGTCTTGCAGTGTGGAAGAGTACACTACAAAATATCAAACAATTTTTAAAAATATCAAACAACCAATTTTTTCTTCCGGGTAAGGACATACATATTAATTGATACAAATAAAATTAAATTTTTTGTGATGCACTTGATATATAGTTGTATTTCAAACTGCAAATTAAACCCTAATGTTCATACTCAACCAAGTTTATAATACGATCAATTGCTATGCTTACCTGCCAGACTTCTCCATTTGCTTGACTTTCTCGCCTCTGACACTTGTGCGCGTGCAGCAACAGAACTAACTGTTGTTGAATTAATTTTCGTTTCTCTGGATCAGCAGTGGATGTAGCAGCAGGTGCCTGAGCACCCTGAGGTGCTGTGACAGGTGTTGTCTGTCCTTGTGTGGCTGTCTGTGGACCAGGTTGAGCACCGGTTGGAGCGCCAGACTGAGGCTGTGCTGGCGATGGGGCAGGTGGCTGGGCCTGCTGTGCCATTCCTCCTTCCCCAGCACTAACTCCTACCACTGACGGACCTACAAATTAACATTCATACAACTCCTACAAAGAACTTTCTGCCAATTACCTTGGTTTAATTCACAAGCAAATTCGAGAATAAAATTAAACGAAGTGTCACTTTATACCCTACATCATAAACAAATAATGCTATTGCACAAAATGAATTTGTGTTCAATTAATTGTTGAACTCTTTCAAATTTACTACTATCATATCTCTTCTAATTCATATTGCTCATAAGAATTCAAATATAATTAAATGAATTTTTTTAACATATTATATAGTAACACCACATTTTTTTCCCCCATGAAACCTTTCATTTCAGTGTAGTTGAAAATCCAACTTGCAACAGCACTCAATTTATAAAAAATCACCTCCACTTACCAATAGCTCCACCTCCCGCTCCACCAAACCTTGATGCTTGAATGGTAGCCATTGCTGCACCCACACCAGTCCTCTGTTGAGGAGTCACAACTCCTGCACTTGTCCCACCACTGCCCACATTTATTCCTTGAGAAGCTGCACCCCCACCTGGTGAGCCGTAGCCGTAGGGACTGCCAGCACTCATTGTCTGGCCCATTTGCCCAATTGCAGTCATGTTGGGTGCCTGGAAAATAAATATGATCTCATGCTGATCATGGTCTTCCTACAATAGCTAGAACTTATTTACCAAATGTGTCACAAAGAAGTCTGTGAAAATGTTTAAGGTAGTACAACTAAAAACATTAGCAGCCATGATTTGGAACAAAATCCAAACCAAAAATTAACGTAAAAAATAGTACTCTACTCTTGAAAACACACAATAACTATTGAAACAAGGTTTTGATTTTGTTCACAGTATAATGCATTAAGATTTTTATAAAATTTAAATTCTAACCGGCATGCGGTTCATCCCAACAGCATGTACTTGGGGTGCTGGACCCCTAGCCACTAGATGGGATTGCTGCATGACTGCTGTCCGAGGTGTCATCAATGGTCCATTCTGCATTCCTACTGCAGCTGCTGCAGCATTATGTTGCCCTACAGGGGCAGATGGATGATGCATAGAATTGATTGGACTGCTAGTCATGATCATGCCACCTCCACTGCTGTTCATGGACCCAGGTTGCTGAAGACTTGCTGGACTATTAATCTGCAGTCCACCAACTCCACTGGCAATGCTGCTAGTTAAACTGCCAGAGAGACTGCTGAGGCTTACCACCATTGGCACACCACTCTTGCTCACAGAAACATTAGGTGGGGACTGCAAATTTGGGCTCTTGCTTGCCAAAGCACCTGTTGCCATTGCTATAGAATTCACTACCAGGCTTTTGTTGCCCTAGATGAACAGTACCATATGAATAATTAATTCTATATTCTCCAAAAAAAAAAAAAAAAGTTGATACGTTAATTCTTGAAAGCTTACTTGTTGCTGCAAGAGATGGTGCGAGAGCTGTTGCTGTGTCACAACATGCCTGCCTTGCACTCCTGTTCCAGCATCCTGAGATCCAGATTGTTGATCCACAGCTCCATTCTGCATTCCACCTCCACCTCCCCCAGTTGGTTGAACCCCTGGACCGGGTCCCGTGGCTGGAGGTTTACTGCTGGCAGAAGGCTCTACAGCACTTCCCCAGGTGCCAGATGACATTAACTCTTCAGGCAACTCATTCTCCAGATCAAACATATCGGTGTTGGTGAAGAGATCTAGACAAATAAGTCGAGACAGTTAACACACAAAATGTTGCAATGTAAGGTACCTACTAAGCCTTTAATAACGATACTTAAATTTAAATTCAAGCTTAACTTCAAATTTAGTCAATACTTCACAGATTTGTCATCTCTTGCTTTCATTATAAACTGTCAGCCAAAATTTATCAAATAAATAATGGGAAAATACAATAGACGGCACAGTGCACCTAAGTTACATTACAATTTTAATTTAAGTACGATTGTAATAGGTTGCCATAAATTCTCACATTCTTTATATCGGATTTCGTTCCTTTATTACATTAGAATCTATTGATGAAAGAACACTCAGAACAGAATAACTTTCTGACTTACACATAACTATGAAAATATATTTCATGCACAAAATACATTTCACCATTTCATCAAAAGACCACATGAAAAGTAACACTGTATTAAAACCTACATTTCTTTCATTTTAAATCATGCCCTGAAGAACGTGCTTTACATGCAAAACGAACACTGCGACCGTTTGCTGCACTTTGTGACAAAAGAATAATATAAAATTTTCTCACATTATGTTAAAATGCAAAAATTTTACAAAAATAAGGAGTCTTATTTAATAATCATGCTCCATCCGTGAAGACCTCTCTATTAAATACACAAGATATAACATAATAAACGTATTCACTTTGTAAAATGTAAGCGAGATTTGTTCCTCAAGTTATCCAACCTCTTTCAGCATCAATTCAATTTGCAACCCTTCCGATTCCTGATTGTTAAATGTAAAGGCACACCTATTACATCCGTGCTATCTGCCAACTATAAAGCAAGCTAAGCAGAATTCAAGATCACTTACAAAAATCATGCGGTGCTGTACTTCATAAAAGAAAGCAAAAGTATGATATTTTATGTTCTTATTACAGGTTAACTGGAAAGTCTTAAAATAAAAAAATAATAAAACCATTTTTAAGTGATAGTTTAAACTTCAACTTATTTAAGGTTAATTATGTAAACAAGTGTATTTACTACATGTATAAATCTACTTCAAATTTGAGTTATTCTTGTTTGTTAAATCCTGAGTCCCAGCACCTCCAGTTTTCATCAGAAAAAAATTAAAATAGAATAGAGTGTTAAACATGCCCACATAACCTGAAAACATCTACTTTTTGCTCAGTTCATTATTTTCTCAATATTAAAACTGTAAGAAGGCACTAAACATAGTTGCAAAGGAAAGAAAAAAAGAAATCTGTAAAAAGCAAGCATTGACACATTTTAGCCCAAAATAGTTTAATGTATATTATGAGTTTAAAAAGCACACTTTGGTACAATTACTGATGTTCTCTTTCTTTTATCTTACATGTACACTAAGCATTAGAAATAAATTAAACAAACAAGTACCCTTCTTATTTAGAGTATTTGATAAACGTTAATGTGCTGATCAAAAACAAGAAACTCAAAGAGGAAGTAGAGGCTGCAATATAACTGTGCTATTATCTTGGAGTGGAAAGGTATTGTGGAGGTTAAATGAAATTTACTTGTCTTCTGGGAACTCCACTGTTGTTGATGTTGCTGTATTCCCCCGCCACCACTGTTCCCAAGAGATGTAGCCAAGCCGAAGTTGAAAGCATGGTGCATCATTAAAGGCGCCACCGAGACTGTGGAATTGGATGGCAGGTCACAAAAAAAGATAAAAGAAACCAAAATACAGATGATCGACTTGTATGGAACTGTCAGTTCAAATAAAGGACGTTTGAATACTTCACAATTACAGCACTACCTTGACATGTTTCAACGGACCAGTTAAGAGAAAGAAAATACACTGTTTATAAGTGGTTATTAAACAAAGAAAGAAGTTATATATGAGAGGAAAATTATAAGTTCAGTGTTACCCGATTAAAACATCACCATGTTGCATGGTATATTTATAGTTACTCAAGTAGTAATATTAAATACAGCAATCTGTTATTTTTGTTTTTTATAGGTTGAGAAGCTGTGTAGCACACCACCATCTATGCGCAGAATACTCAAAATCTAAAGCTATTTTCGTGCAAATAAACATGCCCACATACATGCCTACAAAACTTGACACTTTCTTCAAACTGAAGTTAAATCATATTAGCCATGCATGAATAAAAAGAAAAGAATTTAATAGGTATCACATGGGTATGATATTTTTGATATTTAAAAGAACAGAATTCCTATATGAATAAAATACAGCTTCAACACAAGGCTTAAAGAAAATTGCTGGGCCACAAAATATCTGTAGGAAATGACAACTGATACACTGAAAACATGTGTCATTATAATAATTATCAATGGAAGCAACTTATTCAATTACAATCACCCACTGAAATAATTGGAATAATTCATCACTATTTAAAAAATTGTAAACACAAACATTAATGATATTAATTTTTTCAGTGACTGACAGTCATTTAAATACAAAACCATAACAATAATATAATCAAAATCATAATAATATTGCTGATGTACTATAGTAAATTGATGAACTGTCATATCCATGTTGACACCTGGAACAAATGGGCTTTGGCATTTCCAATTATATGAGTTCAAGCATTCGCACAACACTAATTAAAATCCTCAATTCAACAGTAACGGGGATAAAAACAACTATTTACTTAACACTTGTGTTCATAGAATTTGGACAGTATGTCAAACGATAGTTTCCATGAAACACTTTTCTGAGCTGTGCAAATTCAATTTTGTAAAAATGCGTGCGAAAAATAACACCACATACACTTACCGGAAGAATCCGATGGTCCTGGAAATTGGTCAGTCATTTTCTGCCGCTTGTTTGGCGGCCCATCTACGAGATGATCGGCCATATCTCCCTGTTTACCAAGCCGTGCCTGCTAGACTACACAGTATCGTATTTAATGAAATTTGAACGCGCCACACAGCGCTCATTTGAAGCCTGACGCCACAAATGGTGCTCTATTAATGATGTGCCAATAGTTCGATGTCCAATGCATTCTTCAAGGCACATATTAATGCTCCACGGTCACCGATTGAGCTTAATGAAGCCCCAAATTGGCGGATGAGCCTACACAGTACCTCTCTCCATCTTCCGACGGAACTCACACAATGATCCAAAAGTAAATCACCCACAATTTTTCCTTCTTGATCGCTTTTTTAACACACACTGACCAAAACAAGTAACACAAAACACACCAAGTCACTAGTAAGGCGAAAAAATGCCCTATAGAAGAAGTAAAATAACGATAATTTCAAGAATAAATTCCAAATACCCACACAGTCCCAGTTAGTCAAAATGGCGGCTGTTGATGAAAAGTTTTTCTACGCTTGTCACAAAATTTCCGACTATTAATGAGCATTGGGCATTCTGATTGGTCGATGGAGACCATGTGATGAAGAACAGAGCGCCTATTGGTCAGTTTGCTTTTCGACTACTACTCGTGACGTCATATGCATGACCGAAGATGCCCGAAGTGTAATTGCTCTAGTGCAAGGGTAAGTAGGAATAAAGCAGCCTGTAATAAAATCGTAACAGAAGAATTTTGAGTCGTGAAACTTTGACGTTTATTTGACAACATCGTCAAAAAATGCGCTTACGTACTGGTGTCTCGATTTGTTTGAATGTCGTGCTAATTCTTGAATGCTATACATACCAAAGTGCGAGGATTAATTAACAGGAATGTATCAGTGATGTGCAAGTGCAATATGTCAATTACCTAGTAAGTGATGATATGAAATTTTTATTGTGTTGTATCAGCGCGGAATTAACCGGTGGACCTTTATGAAATAATGCCACAATCACTGCAATGTTGCTAGTGCGGTATTTTTGTGCCAAGCAATTCAACGTGAAATGTAATTTGCGTTGGTAAAAATATATTGCTCGACTTCAAAAACCTGCAATGTGCCTAATGTTATTTTTGGTAGTATGGGAGATCATTGGCCGCGAATGGATGTTTGACAACACTCCCGCATCGTGCTTATGTCACGTGTTCCATTTCCCGGCTCGCAGCGTGGACAAGGTCATGGCCGTATGTTCTCCACCTACATGCAGTTTTGTTGCTAATCCTTCGTCACTAGCACCCAGCGTTTAATTGTTCATGGAGCACACGACCAAAACAAAATGGTGGGTGGGATTCCGAAGAAGCAGAGGTTGACACTGATCGATCCACTTCAAACTCATGTGCGCCGTATTACGTAACCACACATAGAGATGGGGGCGCTGAGATAAGAGGGGGTAAGCCGGGGTGGTTCAGCTTAAAGTGCTCGGATCACAGGGCAACCCTTCAGCTTACCAAGTCGGCACTAGAGAACATTCTATTAACTGTTTACAAGAAAAAATAAAAATTGGATCGAATATTAACATTGAATACTTTTTAGGGAAGTAAATGAAATCACAATTTATAAATGATATGGTTGCTTTATTTCTGAAATGTACACAAAGTAGGTTTGCCCTGAACCTCTTGCATACTAGTACTGGTAAACACAATCCAACACCAACAGAGAAAATTGGAGCATACATTTATAAGTTTAATTACAAGAATCACCATCTACACAGTCAAATCTGACAGCTCCCTTGACCAGCTTCACATCCTAACATTGGTCCAAACAAACTGTATCAGTCTTCCATTTTATGAAAGTACAGAGAACAATCTACATACACACTGCAAGTTCTCATTTTCTGCATGAACATAATTTGCACTTTTCTTCAGAAAAATTCTGCAGGCTTACTAACCTTATTTGACCCCAATTCAGTAAAATATATTAACAGCTCCTCTCAAGTTGAAATCATAACTTAAATTTTCTCAGTTTAGATTTGTTTTTATAAGAAAATTGCAACTTGCAAGATACATCTGTACATTTCATTTTTTTCCCCCTCTATGTAGTCCCAAACTATTGCAAAACAAGTTTCTTGCATACACGCTATCATTCCATGCAATATTCCAAACAAACAAGTAAAAAACTAACAAGTGAGAACATGAAAAACTTGTATCTGCCTACAATCAATGGGAAGTATACACAATGTATCTTTTAGTGTATCAATATCCCATGTATTATGAAGTTGCAGGAACAATAGATCATGCTAATTTAACTTAGCACAGATTTCCTGAAAAATTGGTCAGAATCAATCTCTCTGCATTCATTGAAAGTCTGACAAATCTCAGAACAGAACTTGTGGCAGGCAATAGTAAAGTAGTAATATAATTGCAGTAAGTGCAATGTTGTCTTACAGACAACATTGTGCACACAAGACCAATAAGTAACAAAACTCATATCAAAATATTTCAAAACCGATTGATTTTCAAAATGACTTTTGAAGGTTGCAGAAACTTGCCACAACCATATCCTTATTATCCCACTAAATCATAAAAATTAGTACAAAGGAAATTCTAATACACAACATATAGTGTAGGCAACATTGATATTATTCTCACATTCAAAGCTTTCAGCTGTCCACCACAAATTTCTAGCTAGCCTTCAAAGTCTTGATGCATGTTATGGAAGCTGTTCTCTATTTCACAACACACAGGCCACAAATTTCAGGATCATTATTTGTATATAACATATGATTTAACCAAATATACAGTTTATGCTCCACTCATTTGTACTGGAATATCCCATTTATTTTTTGTATCAGAAATGGAAGTCTATAACATGTTAAAATGAATATTAAATGCCTGAGTGAAACACACACCTTGACATAGAAAACACTGATAAAAATCCATATGATTTACCCACCTAATATCTAATTTATCTCATATCAAGAGCAGCCTTATGTTAATTAAGTATATCTCTCAAACATTGACACACTGAGTGCACCTGTAAATATTCTTAAAGTAATGAATACCCTTCTTGATTCTGATGACACCCATAGTAGCTGCCACAGTAAAGAAAATCGTACAAGAATAATTATAACATCAATTAAATTACATTAGTTTCAACAAAGATAAGTGCAACAGAATTTGTACAAACTGTGAAGAGAAAGAACATTTTAGGACAATCTTATTCTATCATGAAAATGTAATTGATACATGTATGTGGTCAAACAAACAGTATATTTGGTCAAAGCATCACAAACAGTCTTTGATCTGAGCAGCTCAGAAAGAGACATTGTAGATTCAGTTGATCAGAATTTAATAAATCATTCATCCTTAGGTTTGTCCACACTTTCCTGAGGACTCGCTTCTTCCTCTTCATCTGAATAATTTGTGGGCTGTTCACCAGGCTTCAATAAACGACCAACATATTCATATTTTTCTGTAACAGAGGTTTTAAAAAAATAACATTAGGTGTGTTCATTATTCATAGTTCTTGATGATTTAAAGAAGTGATCCTAAGCCACATTTATTTCACACCGAATTTTACTTTTTTATTGAATAAGTGAACTACTTTGAAATTAAAAAACAAAACAAATGACAGTAGCAACACTTTGCAGCATGTCGTGAATTAAACCGTGAATATAATTTTTCCATTCAAAATACTTTTCATTATTTCCTTTACAATTTAAACTCATTTTAAGCTAATGATCAAAAAGTAATATATTTATCAAAGTATAAAGAAATATAAAGGATGTGATAAAAATAAAATATAAGTACAAATTATATTGTTACCCACAGTACATGAAAAAATTGTTCAAGAATGTCCTTTTAAACTTCAAATTGAAAGTTATACTAATGAATAACCAAGACATTAGCTCCTACTTGAACCACTTCAGTCAGCATCCTCTGCGCACATGCACACACTCTCTCTCTCTCTAAACTATTCTAGCTTAACAAAAGTATTTGATACTTTAAAAGATGGATTAATTACATGTAACAAAAGCATAGTTTGTTTCAATGGAAATTTCTAACAGAAATTACACACAAAATATCTTAATACAAACAACTTTCATAGCGGAGCTGTGCAACTTAAATTAATATTGTAAGATAATGACATTCAAAACATATGAATCATAATCTACTTTTAATACAGGTAGACAATTTGATGTAGCTCAGGCAAAATGTTAAATCGGAAAGCAATGAAATACACACACCAATAGGAAACATACATTTGATTTTCAATTGATAACAGAAATATAACAAACAGATTAATGCCATATACAAATTTTCTTATTTTAATTTTTCTTTATTTCATATTTTTACCTCTTACCAAAAATGCATTATTAAACAAATTATTTTCACAGACTAAAAGAAATTTGAAAACTTATTAACCTAAATGTAGCAATATAAATTAAAAGTTGCATGTCACTCCATAACTCACATGAGTTCCTCCACAATTACAAGTCATTACTGATGATCACTGTATCACTTACATCAAGGTTATCTATTTCCCAGATGACATCATAACATGGAAAATTCAGTATTGTACTAGAAATGCTTTCCTTAAGCAATAACAAATGTCAAGAGGGATGAACCAAACTAATTACACATACCTTTAAATTGCATTTCCCATTCTCGAACGGATTCCATTTCCATTGAATTAAGATCGCTAAGATCATCATATCCATCTTCGCCGCTTACAACAGAAAATGTTGCCAATCCCCTTGATGCATCACGTCCAGCAAATGCAGCATATGGTCCACCTTGTTAACAATAAATTTATCAAAGGGGTATTATATTCCCATCGACATGTAATAATAAACATGCACACCCGGCCCTCCTTAAACATGATACTAAACGCCTGTCATATGCATGGCAGGTACTGTTTTGTGAATAAGTCCTACCTGGGCCATAAAACCGCTTCCCAGCCGTGGCATCAAATACATTCCCATTGACGGCGATTAAAATTCTGCCATCAGCTTGATTCCCGTCATATTTTTTAAGTTCTTCAACAGTAAAATCTCTTCGTAGCTTTGGAAGCTTGGGTTCAACTTGTACTTCAACAGGTTCTCTGTGACGACTTTTAATGATTTTGTAAACAAGTAATGTAATGACGCCCACAAGAAAAATATTTATGGGACTTCGCACAATCTCCAAAAACAAATTTGTAATCAGGCCTCCGGATTCCACAGGAACATCACTACTATCAGCCATCTTCACGGTCACAACTTTCACGTCGTCATGCTCAGTATCACCGTCCCTCGTCCTCGAGCGCTCAAATAGCTTCCATAGGTCGTATGCACGACGCAATCAAATTGTAAGGAATTGTGGGTCAGGCTTGGGCATTGCTGCCACATGCAAATAGTACTCATGTTACTTTAGAAAAAAGAAATAAACTAGAACATTTGATCTGAGACAACCTCATAACATAGAATCCAGAATATTAGTAAAGTGTCAATTAAAGTTAAAGCTCCCTGTACACTACCACGTATATCAAAATATTTGATATTAGTCTTAGTTCAATACCGTTCTCTTCGCTAACTGTAGTAATCTAATTACTTTAATGATACTTAAGTGGATAGTTAATAGCACATATTCTAACGATTTTCATTTACGGAATTTCTTCTCCGTCAGCGATTCCGACTTATCGTCATTCACAAAGAGATCGTTTAGGGTTCAAAATCATTGCTGGGTCGGTTTATCATTAAATGTTTTCCCTTTATTTGCATTGGCACACAAATGCAATATTGCGCATGTGGTGAAATTTCACCTAAATATTAATTTTCTAAGAAAAGAAAACGAAACAAAATTTTTAAAATATTTTCTACCAAACTGAACAATATATTAATTTTCAAGCATGAATAATAAATAATTTTTCCTGAATCACATCGTTGCATCAAATAGTAATGCTAGACCAAGGTACCTACACAAATCTATCATTTTAACAATAACATTTTTACTTTATTTAAATAAAAAGTACCAAGAAAGAATTACCATACCCCAAAGAAAACAGGCATTCCAAACTTTTTTCTTGGAGTTCACTGAGCATATTTCTGTATTATTAACGAAGGGTATCCATGATTAAGAGAATAAAACAGTAAAACTAAATGGAAAAAAATGAAAACAACGTGCAGGAGAATGCAGGATATTAAATGAATCATACAAACATTGTCTAAATATCGATCTATTAGAAACTGAATAATTTTTACATGGCATGCTGTAAATGTGTACAATATTTGATGAACAAAATTTTTTGAAAATATGATTGGTGAATTAAATATTACACATACAAAATGAAAGATAATGGCAACTGAACGATACTGCAATGACTTCAATACCATAATAGTTTTCAATACGTTACTCCTCGATATGTTCCATAATACTTATCCGATACATCTGATGAATGTGAAACATATGGTAAAGGGTTAACATAAGTAGCATATCCTTGGCCTTTGAGTCCCTCATAGTGCAAAGGCTCTTTAACATCAGTGAAAAGAGCTTTTTCATAATGATCAGAACTCGACGGTCCATAGCTTCCTACAGGATAATAATCATATGTAGGGTAATGATAATAATCTTTTCCTTGGACAGGATAATTGGGCACAATTGGATTGGTGATTTGTTCATACACTACAGGTACCTGTTTCGGGAGATTGTATGCAAGATTACCATAAGGTTTATTTACTACATGGCCATATGTTTCACCAGCACCCGTATTTCCATAAACTGCACCACCTCCTTCAGATTGACCTAAATGTGCAACTTGATTGTATCTTTCATTGCCTTTTTGTTGTCCATAACCTTGTGCATCATTAAAAAATTCACCTCTACCATAATTACCCTTTTGACCTCTTATATCATTATACCCATGAGCAGCGCCATACTGTCCTTCATTGCCTTTTGCTGCACTCTGGAAAGCACCATCTTGGAATGCACCTTTAAATGCATTGCCTGCCTGATCCTTGAAAGCTCCATCACGGGCATCGAAGAAAAAATGCCCACCATCATCAATTGCCTCATCATAATAACTTGTATTATTTCCAGATTCATCCTTATGATAAGAATTGTGAAAACCAGATGAATGATGCCCTTTGCGGTAACCACCCTTAGATCCTAGACTAGATGCAGCTAACCCTTTTCTATTTAAAGCCTGTGATCCATACTGTGCATTTCCTACATTGTATCCTTGCTGGGCCCCTCCAACATTACCATAGAAACCAGAATCAGATTGATCACCATGTGCTGCTGCATGATTAGCAATATATGCATCATCTGAAAGATGCCCTGCTGATCCTTTTCTACCTGCATTTCCATAGAAACCCACTTCTCCACGAGAATTTCCAGCATCTTGTCGCTGAATAAAACGCCCACCAGCCTGCTGTCCACCATGTACATATTGCCCTAATTCACCATATCCAATGTCAAAACCTGGACTCACAAGTTCTGAACCAGATGCAGTTTGATCTATATCAATTTCCTTCTGAACAGTTTTCTCTTCTTGGTCTCTTCGATGACGTTCATTTCTTGCAATACCTAGAGACAAACTACGACCAAGTTTGTCAGCACCAGGAGTCTTCAATTCTTCTGGTATGAATTCCACATCATGAGAGAGAGCACAAATCACAAAGCCAGGGAAACACAACACTGCAATAGTTAACACTCCAATATACATTTTCACTTGATGTCGAGCACACACTCTCCCTCCAAATATCTGACTGAGAATGAAGTTGACTTGAGCAAGCCAAGGTATTTTATACCCTCACCACAGTTCCTGAGGTGTGACGTCATTTGACCTTGTATCCTAAGAAAAGCATCAGGTGAAACCCTACTAAACACATATTCAATGGTAGAAACTCGTTCAGTAGAAATTCTTTACTGTAGCCAACTTCCTTCATGCTGGTGGCTACAGAGGTCATTTTATGAGAAATCTACTTTTTTCTCTTGGTAGGTGTCAATGGCCTCATGTTCTTTTAGCTTGTGTTGGCCAACAGCGGTCAAATTCCTTCGTCTTTTATTTCCCCCACCACTTTAGTAATTCGGTACTCTCCACAATTCAGAGAACAGTGCCCCACATGGTCACAACAGGCTTTTCATCTGTTTTATTGTGCTAGCCTTGAGAAAGAAGCAGCATTTGTTACAAAAACTCTGACATCACACCTCAATGCTTCTCTTCCCTTCACTCTTTTATGTCCTAGACCTATCAAAGGAGTGTTACAAAAGTTTAGGAAACTGAATTTGTCACAGTTGAACTGAAAGCAATGGTAAATGACGTAGCAAATAGCCTACCTTCCTTCATGCATGAATGCTTGAATGACTCTTAAATGGTATCCTTGTAAATCAAGGTTAAACAACACTTTCTTCACCTTAAGAGAAGCCACTGAACTAGGGTTCTTATTGCAGTTTATAACATGAAAACTGAATTCATGATCTTATTTTGAACAAAATCTAAATTCCATGAGCTTTGAGAATGAAACTTTCAAGCTTAAATTCAAGAATTCGACAAAATTCAACACACTCATTCTTCAGTAATATATTAAAAATTGTGACTGATATAGTGTAGATTTTGTAAGAAACTTCAATTAAGAAAATGGAATCAAATAACTGCATCTATGTTTCCTAGTTTGATGAACTCGTCATATCTTCAGATTCAGAATATCACAAACATTTCTGCACATATCCAAATTGAATTACCTTAAAATAATATGATTAAATTACATACTAATACTACTTAGTTAGGTAATGATAAATAATTTCAATAAACATAAAATATAGTTTAACACTATATTCAATTTACTCAATCCAAACAAAATTCTGTCTTGCACATAGGCATGAGAACACAGGAAAGGATTCTAGAGAAAATGATCTACTGAAATAAATTTAAGAAAACACAATTTCTAGAATTCTGACATTTTTATTCACATTAAGAGACCCATCAATATGAAAAATTAATGTCATGTACAAACTAAAGGAGACAATTTAGACTCTTCCTTCACCAAATTTGTAACTGGCTAATTTTAGACATTAATAACTACAGAATACTTTAATTGAGTCATTCACATTTGAAAGTTCTTTTCACAGATATTTGGAACTTGGTATTGATTACTACAATAGTACAAGAGAACAAAAAGGGGAAAAAAGGAAAACAAAGAGAAAAATGGGGGAGAGAGAGAGCGGGGGGATGATGATGATGAATATTTGTTGTTTGTGGGAAATTATAAATATGATAAATAAGGATTGTTGAAAAAACTAAATAAAAGCACTTCATCCCCAATAAATAAACTGCAGTCTATCTTCTTTTAATAAAGTAGAATATAGAACTTATCAAGTACTGTGAGGCACAAGATGATCTTGCAATATAAAGATCTGAGGAAAGAATTGAAAACAGACTGAGTTTATAAAATAGAAAAAATATATTATACTTTCATTAGTAAATTAATAAAAAGAATTCTGAATTTTAAAGAAAGAATGTCACTTTTACGTAGTTTACAATCCTGTCTTCAATCTTCCAATATATATTTTATGAATCTGAATAATGGTATTTATTATCCCCAAAATGATAATATAATTGAATATATCCAACTGCAAACTTTCTCTAAAAGCTGACACTTAGTTCAATCTTGAAGATAAGTCATTTCCACTTGAATGGGAAACAAAAAAATCAGGATTAAAACTAGAAATTTTTATAATGCTCAAGTGCTACTTATAATAAAAACATTTTCTAAAAGGAATTATCCACTTCAACACCTTGCATCATAATTTCAGAAAGTAAACCAATAAAATACTTAATGAATTTAAAAAAATACAAAAAAGTCACAGGTTACTTATTCTGAATTCGGTGATAAAATTCTAATGAACATTTGAAGACCAAGAGTTTAATTCTAACACACATTAGGACTTATGTTTGTTTTATTGACAATTTATGATATTTTATTTATGTTTATCTACAATTTATGATATCTACAATTAAAATTTCCCTACCACTTATGAACTGTACAGAAGTAATTTGCAAAAACAGAATGAAGAACATCATAATTAATGTGGTAAATTCCAATGAATTCTCAGAGATAAGTAAATTTCATGAATTAAGATAATTTCAGAGATAAAACAAAAACTTCTTGTGAAAAATGAGGCTCTATTCAAAAGATAACATACTGAAGTTTTACAATTCACACTACTATATAAGAATCAGAATTTCTAGAAAAATGAAAATGTTGAAATTATCAAATAAGCCTGGTACAAAAATGATACCCTGCAAAACTGCAAGTTCTCTGTAGTACTGTATGTTTTGGCTTCTATCATTACTGTATGTATTGACAGTACTCAAATCATACAATTTAAAGTTTAATTATGGTCCCTGTTATTATAATTTTATGTAACCCACTTAAACCACACTGTTTACTTGCTTTTAGTATATCAAAAGCATTTCTGAGTGGATTATCATGCTTCTCTGCACACTTCAAATGATGTATTGTAACAACCAAAGAATGAAGGATACTGCAATACATAATGAAAAAGGACCACAGCAATGAAAGATCAAAAACAGAGTGGGAACATTTCCCAATGGTTAAAACAATGAATTTGGCCCTTTATTATAAGTAATAAATATGTCCAGATAAATTCAGGTATCTTTAACTTAAATTTTCTGTAATTGAAATCAAACATAAAAATGTGAAAAATTATACAGAACTACAAGGTGACCTCAGGAAGAGTGAAATACTGAAGCCTCAGAGAAGTAAAAGCAGCTCTCTCTCAATCTTGGCTTTTGATTTTACAAAATTCATTCCTTCTGCACACAATAAAAAACAAGCTCTAATATGCCTTTTTCTTTCTTTTTTAGCAGAACAAAATATCATCTTTTAAACCAGAACTTCTAAAAACTACCATTATTAATAATGCAATCTATTATAGCCACTTTTCCAGCTTCCAAAGATTTCAAGGTATTCTTTGGTGTTCAGAAAAATGATGGGAGAAAGCCATCTAAAAGGATGAAGTGCTAATTTAGTTTTGTCAGATTCATCACTTTGGTATATTAAAACCAGTCATAAATACTTTTAAATAAAATAACCTTCTAGTTTATGCTGACTTTGTTTCTAGTCTTCGCCTAATTTCATTAACTAACACATCTCTAGCCACTTCTACTTCTTGTCGAGATCCAACATCACGCAATTTAACAACTCCACGTTCCAATTCAGATTCACCCAAGATGGCTGCTAAAGGTATACCACTCTCTTCACAATATTGAAGTTGAGCTAACAACTTTGGATTTCGTTTGTAAGATGATTCCACCTTTATAAAAAAGAAGAGAAGAATAATTAAAGATTGGTTTAGGATTTTCACCTTTCACAAAAATACACTTCTTTTTGTATCTATACATATAAATTTAACTAAGCCCCTTACCTTAAATTCTGCATCCCACAATTCTTTGCACAGCTTCATTCTTTCTTCTAACAAGTTTTTCTGAGCAGATGCAACAAAAATTTCCACTTCTGTGGTTCGAATTTTAAGTTTCTGGGCAGAAAGGCGAGCTTCTAGTACTGAGAAGATTCTTTCAACTCCTATACTTACTCCAACACAAGGTACATTCTTATGACGAGGGTCAAACATCCCAACCAAATTGTCATAACGCCCACCTCCAGCTATGCTGCCTACTTCAATTCCTTCAATACTATTGTCTCCTGGCTCTTCACCTTGAAAAAAGAAAGAAAGCATGCTTTCAGTGTTGTTTGAAGATACATTTTTCAAGTGATTTTAAATTCAATTATCAAATTATATTTTATTCTTACATTTATTTCATTCCATAGATCCACAAGTACATTTTACATTCTAATCTGGAAAGTTTTATCACACCAAAATCTAAATATCATAAAAATGACACTTTACATTCATGTTTCAATTTATACACACTAGCGTACCCGTGCGAGAACTCTCACATGTTAAACCCCACCCTCTTCCCTATTTTTCCATTTCCATATTAAGCCCGTAATATATCTATTACTTCAAGATCCTCTTCTCCTCCGTTACTTGTTCTATATGTCTCCTTGTAATTGATAACAATACAATACACCCTTGCCAATACAAACCATTCTTATTTAACGTTATTACCGAGCAGAGAGGTACACCCATGTAATTCAATCGCGTAGAATATCAAGTAATTAGTTTAATTTCACACACAGTTGCAGATTCTAAAAGCTATGAATAGGTGGGATAGAATCGAGAAGCATTGAACCAGCAAAAAAAGTAATAGAATGTTCAAGATCTCATGTAGATTGTGATGTGAGATGCATTTCTTTGAAACCTTTGGTCTTAAAATTTTAGTTTTTAAGCACCTAAAACGCTTTGCTTAGGAATTATTTAACGATACAGATTCAAAAATGCGGCAGAGTGTTGCGGGTTGCATTCGACATAAATATTTAGATGTGTTTTTTAAAACAAATCCTTCGTATTTTTAAAGTCAAAGTGCAATTCAACACTGTGATGTTACTTGATGATACAACAGCAAATACTTTTTCATGTTATTGACAACTGTTAAATAATATTATAATATCTCATCATTTTTTCCTTCACACACCATTCAGCCAACACTTGAAAACCTCCTAAATGAAGAAAGTGCAAAATGTCTGAAAAAATAATCCAGACCTGAATGTTTTGAAATTTGAATAAAAATACATACAAAAAAATTGCTTCGTGCTATTGAATTCAGTATATTGTGCAATGTTTTTTTCAAGAAGTTCAAAGGGGGAAAAAATGTACTACACTGGGATTCAAAGCCAAGTGCATAGATCACAAGGCATTAATTTTCCCTACTGCCATTAACTCTGCATTGGAACATCAACTTATAACAACATTATAATGAATTCTTATTGTTGCAATGTACCTATAAAATTATAGCACAATCTTTCAAGAAAACTACTAATTTTTTTTATGAAAGTAAATATGAAATGATACAGAAAAATTTCATATCGAGGAAAAAATTATATTTAAAAAAAATTATTGCTTCAATATTGAGTGTGTAGGACAGGTTTAAAAAAAATTGTGTAATTTTCCAAATTCCTGAGGTTTTAATGAAAATCAGACTATGCCATGTTACTAAGTTACTAAGAACTTTCTTCTATAAGAGAAAAAAATTTGGCACCGTTTTTGCTCAAATATTATTATTATATTTTTTAATTGTCACAATTTTATTCAACATTACACAAAAACTGCTTTTATTTTTTCAAAACAGTAATGAATAAAAACTAACTATCCTCAATAACGACTTATAGAAAAGTATTTTTAAAAAAATTGAACTTTCACAATTTTTTTAAAATTTAGAAGTTTTTTAGAAATTGGACCTACACCATTTTAATTAGAACACTGTGTTCTATGGGTGCAAAAAATGTGAACAAAAATTTGGTGCCCTTTTCAAGACCATTTCAAAAATACCTGAAAGCTTCATGATATGTATCCATAAAAATTACAAGATGTTTCAAATGCAAGTGTCTGCAGCATCACCCAGATTGAACAGGGAATATAATTTTGATGAAAATTCTATGTATAGTTTAGGTGTTAGTGCTATTTTAACAGAAATTTAATATATATCATCGAGGTTAAATGTGATCAAAATGTGACCTATACTTGGGAACTATATGAAGATCTCATTTATCAGAAGTAGATGTTTCAGGATAGCCATGTTTTTTGAACCTAGAATATTCTGCACAAACATTCATTTGATACCAGGAATATTCTACAAGGCTCTGAAACCTAGATGGGATATAATATATGGATAAACTTGGATGATGAGCATAGACCATGGCTGGTATTGCACAGCTATTGGACTTGACCAGTAATGGAGTTGCTAGGTCAAGTTCATGAAGTTGTTTTGATAATTAAAATAACCATACCATAGACCAGAGGTATTCAATGTGGTCAATGTCGACTCCTTGGGGGTGAATGAAATTTTAAGAGGTCAATAAAGATAAGAGTTGAATAGAGACCAATGCATAATAGGAACCAGCGACTGATCAGTATGATCAAGATCTCATTGATTACACACAATATGAAGTTCAAAATTAATTGTTTTCTGACTAAATGTTTTCTACAAAACAGAATAAATTCTACATAAGATAAAAATTTACTTTTCTTTCATATTCCTCATTAGGATGTTTAGAAAACTCAACATAAATACATTTATGTATTCATTGTTTACTCTAGTATGCAAAAAATTATTCTCTGTAATATGCACTGCAAAAATGTTATTTAGCCAACATTTAAAGCTCAATATTTTGTAAACATTGCACCTCCCAATGAATAATAGAAACTTGGTTACTCAGAAGCGATTACTTCTACGATTATTGGAAATAGAGTTGATTATGAAAATATTGAAAGACAGAATTGATATATTTAAGAAATTTATGGGCACTTTTTGGTGTTATGATTATGTTTGCTGTACATATTAAAGAACCCTTTAAGGGGATCAACAAAGGAAACAATTCTTCAAAAGGGGTCGATGTAAGAGAAAGGTTGGGAATCCCTGCCATAGATGAATGCAAAACAATTTCAGTGTTTTCTCAGCAGCAAACAAAGCATGATACACTTCTGCCTTCCTGTACAAAAGTTTGCTCACTTTTCCAATGATTCCAATTATGCAAAAAAGAAAGCCTCGAAAAAGTTTTGAAGAAATAAAAAGATATCTATGCCTTATGGTCAATAATGAATACAAATTTGAAAAATTGAGCCCATTCCTTGATGAAAAGAACAAAAGACATTTGCAAACCAGAGAGTTTTAGCTAGAATTTATCAGTACTGATGAGCACATAGTTTCTTACTTGAGACCATACTTAGCTGAAACACAGGAAACCTGTGAGATTTAATTTCAGGTTGTGGTACAAAAAACAAAACAACAAGTACAAAAAATTATTTTTGAAACTATTTTATATTCATGGTGGAGTATCAAAGAAGGCATGAATGTTTGGCCTCAGATAGAGAAATTTACAATTTGATGAAAATTGTTAAAGAAAATGATGATACCACTTGCTACTTCTTGGCAAACTCCTCTGTTTATGTATCGCACTCTTTTTTGTCATTTATCAGTAACAGATTTCTAAGAAAATAAAATTGTGGCAACTAAGAACTTCCCCGAAACATAGACCAAAAGAATTCGCTGTGTCCACTGCAAGTCAACAACAATAAACAGGTGTGGTAAATCAACGTGTTTCAGAGATTTCCATTTCTTGGCTATAAAGAAATAAATCTAAAAAGATAAAATAGTTACTGCACAAATTTTATGGATCATTCACATTTGAACTTCATAGGTTAAAATTGACGTTCAATGTTAAAACCAAAGAAAATATTGTCGTAATTCTGAAAACAAGATATTAAAATATTGCAACAATTGATAAACAATTTGTTTTCATTTACTTTTAATCTTAATGTTCAGTTGTATTCTTCCATTGTCCATTACGAAAGGTTATGATGAAATAAACAAATTACTTACTTCACTGAATCTCTGTTTGTTAATTTCAGTGCCCAGTGTTGCCTTTTGCAGCAACCCCCATCCTGTCATTTTCCCTCAAATGTAAGTTTATCTAGCAATATGAAGCAAAAAATGAAGAAAAATGTTCTGGAATTAAATGGGCACATTTCAAGTAATTAAAGTGCAAATTTCAATGTCTGTAAAGTTTAATTAAATAAAAAATAAAATAAAGATCTCGGCAGTAGGAAAATATGGATACTGATTGATGATGCAACAGATGAATAATTGAATATGATGCTAACATACTCATAAGAACAATGGAAATGTCCATTCATGTTAGAAGTTGCTATTGATTGATTAGCGTTTCTGGGCATTTCAAATGTTATTAGTCCCGTAAGTATAGTACATGTCTTAATCACGGGAGGTGTTGGCGGTGATCTTCCCCCGCTGGATGGTGGGATCCTACCTACACGTCAACTAGCAAGATTTTCTCTGACCAGCACCACCTGCTAGGTAACAACCACTACAAGCTCTAAGCTCCCGACTGGTCACCCAACATGTATGGTAATGTAGTGCACGTGTGTATTATGGGTAAGGATAGAATAAGGAAGAAGAAGGAAGGATTACTTGTGGTCTAAGGCCAATTTGTTATGGTACTGCAATACTGGCATTCCTCTGGTATTGGATGATCTTGGCTGTCCGGGTGACGCCGTGTCAAAGGCTGTGTTGCCAATGTTTCGACCATCTTTTCGTGGTCTTCCTCAGGGCTGGTCTGCCAGGGCTGGGCTGCTGGGCTGCTGGTCAGGCAGATCAGCCCTGAGGAAGACCATGAAAAGATGGTCGAAACGTCGGCAACACAGCCTTCGACACGGCATCACCCGAACAGCCAAGATCATCCACATGACTCCGGCCGCGGAAGCTAACGACTTCCTCTGGTATTGATCAGAGAAGCTGGCCGCTAGAATTCTCCTCCAGACTTCGGTGGAATTCAACCTAGCTATCTAGGTTGTGTAGAAAATCCTGCCATTGATGCTCTGAGCCACCTAAGCCAGTCCATTTCTTGTGAACAGTACATTTGGAGAATACAAGAGTTCAAGAGTTATGATGAACCAATTTTCATTGGGATGCATGAAAATTCAAATCTCAGAAAAAGTTATTTCATTATTAATGCCATTTTTTGGAACACAAGTCGCACTGGATCTAGTAGCCCCAAGTGATATTGTTTTTAAGAACATTCTACGGATTTATTGAAAGAAATTTTTTATTTATATTATCTGAGGAAGTGTAGAATGGTATTTGCTGAGAAATAAATGTCAGTATATTCTATATATTTTAGAAAGTACTTATTTTACATGATACAGAACAAAAAACAACAACAACATAATACTGTGTCAATACTAAACAAGAAGTCATAATTATTTCTTGCCTTATTCTTTATCTGCAGCAGTGTTGTTTATATTAAAGCAATGTACAGATATATTTTGCAGGTTTGTGTAAATATTAAAAAGGATCACATATTTTGTGGAACAGTATCTTTTTTTGTTTCCTTGAAGGAGGGTTTAAACCTATTTCTTTGTATTCTGTGGCCCAGAAGGAATTTAACTTGGAATTTCGGATTTTTGCTATTTAGCCAGGATTTTTTAAATTTCTCATAATAGTGGACCTTCTTTATTGTTGGAGTAACAAACTTCCAACCAAGTTCTTTATGTTGGTAGTCTCTTGATGAAAGTATTGTTAGCCATTTGCTAAATAAATTACTCTATCATTTATTGCAGTTATATTTTGAAGCTGAGAGAAAATTTATATTGGCCAGATATTTAACATGGTTGCATACACATGAAAAATAAGTACCATAAAAGTGGGCGACACTGATATAGCCAGGTGATTCCAATCATTTACAGTTTTCATTGGAAAACAATCAGCACCAGAGGGACTAAGTCTTGGTTGATTGAGGTTTTGAGGGCACTTCAACTGAGGTCATTGGCGGCCATGTCGAAATTATTTTTCTTTGCTTTTTTTAAATACATTTAGTAAGTGTTGTACATGCAACTTACCGCTGATTGAAACATGTACATAACCTAAAATGAGGGCTTGAATCCTGAATAAAATATACAAATAGATAAGGCAAAAGGAAAGTATTATAAAACAAACACATACAATTTATCATAAAACATAAAACTGGCAGTAAAGGGGCCAAGAAGCATAAAACATTGTCCTTATCTCTCAAATAAGATTATATATTCTGAACAAAAAAGTTCTGAGAGTGCAGAATCATCAATGCCGAGCACCTCCCATAGCAAGTTGCCCAGGCCACATCTTTGTCGGCTTCCAATAAATTTGCAACAATGCACGACGCCATGTTCCACAAAAAGAACTGTCCTGCATGAGACAAAGATGGGAGGAGTTTCACCTCGAAAGAAGAAACCATGAGAAAAGTGGCAGTGTCTGATACGAAGACTGGTTAAGATGACTTTCTCATGCCTAGAAGAGCAGGATTAGGAATTACAGGGATTAACAGAATCCTTTATCGCACTTGGTTTAAAAGTGGAATTGTGCCACTCTGTTCGCCACACTCTAAAGACGGATCATTTCAAGAAAGCCTTAATATTGGAAAATGTAACAGAAGGAATGTCAATATGAGTCTTCCACATCACCAATTTCGCCAGCTGGTCGGCCAGCTCATTCCTTGTGATTCTCACATGGCCTGGAACCCCAACTAAGTATCAGATCATAGTGGCGAGACAGAAGACGATGAATCAAGTTTTAAACTGATTTCCCCAGGTAGTCTGAGGAAGAATGGGCGACAGTTTCAAGAGAGCTCAGAGAATCAAAACAGAGAACTTTTCACTGCATCATCGCTAACTCTATGTGTGTGTGTGTGTGGGGAGGCTTAAAAAATTGCATACATTTTGGCAGTGAATATGTATGACCCTGATACGTATGATGACCCTGATACAATAAAAACTACAAGCCATTGAGTCATACGATGATGTGTACAAGAATATATGATCCAGATAGGCTTCCCTCGTTACCTAAAACTGCATCTGGTAAACAAGAGGACTAGTAGTATATTTGGAAAGCTGGGGAGTCTCAGGTCAATACTGGGGTGGAGGAGTTTCCGAGGGTGAATCGGGTCACTTGAGGGTTTCACAGGAGTGGGAAGAACGACAATAAGTACCAACAAAAGATTTCACAATCAAATACCTGGGGGCAGGAGTAGCGATGTTCAAAGAATAAATGAGGATTTATATTTAGGGTGGGTAATTATTCACCAACAAGGAAGGTTACAGAGTCCTGATACAAAAAGATGCAAATAGAATATCCTGCCTCCTTTTCAAAGATGGCTCCCCAGCCTCAGCTAGAAGACACTGGATTCAGCTGGTATGATATGCACCTGTTGAGAGGCAGATACCAGCGTGGTGTATGCTGTTGATTGGTTGAAGAGTGGAAGGAGCTGTAGAGCCATACACTTCACTACCGGAATCCATGGCTGAGCGATCTATATAACAGCTATAGGATAATGAGGTCAGCTCCCCATGACGTACCACTCAGCATACGAAGAAGATTTAGAAGAGAGGTGCATCTGATTTGTAATGTGCGAATACGAGTTTGCCATGTGAGGGACTTGTCAAACATGAGACCAAGGAACCAGGTAAACTCAACGAATGGAGGGTGATTTCCTCCCAAGTAAAGGTCTGGATAGCTATGCAAGTGGTATATCCTGCAGAAGTTCACACACATGGATTTGGTAGAAGAGAAATTAAAACCTGTTGACGTGCTCCATTCATGGAGCTTGTTAAGCACTAATTGAAATTTCTTCTGGATCACACTGATGCTAAAGGATGAACAGATGATGGCAAAATCATCCACAAATAGTGATGCCTTTACAGGTTTTCACCTGACTGATGCTATGTTAATTTATGGCAATGGCAAACTGAGTGACGCTTAGCACCAACCCTTGGGAGATTTCAAGAGGGTGACTGCTAGACAGTTTGTCACCAACACGAACTCAGAAAGATCTATTCGATAAGAAGTTTTGGGGGAATAGGGTGAGCTAGCCCCTCAATCCCCATGAGTCTAAGGATTGCAGAATGCCATACCTCCAAGTGGTGTTGTAGGCCTTTTCTATTATGAATAGTACAGTCACAAGGTGTCTGAGGACAAAATGTTGCAATTTCAGTTGCCAAGGCGACGAGATAGTCTGGGGTTAACTGGTGTTTCCTGAATCCACACTGGATTGGTGTGAGCAGATTTCTGCACTCCAAAGTCCAGACCAAATGCTGATTTACCATTCAATCCATCACTTTGTACACACAACTGGAAAAATAGAGAAGACGGTAGCTCGATGGCAATGAACGATCCTTTCCTCCTTTAGAGCTTGGATAACTATGGCTTCTCACCATACTGCAGGGATGGGGTGCTTTTCCCAGTTGCAATTGTAAAGGTTGAGGAGAAATTGAATCAATACATCACGAAGATGCTGTAATATTTGGTTGTGTATTTCATCAGAAAGCTGGGGCAGTTCTTTTCACCAACACGAAATCAGAGCGCAATTCCAACATTGAGAAAGGGATGTTGTAATTGGCAGTCGCTCTGCAAGAAAATTCAAACGGATAACTCTCCATCCTCTCTTTGGCCAAAAGAAAGTCAGGAGCGTAGTTCGCTGACTTGACATAGGTTCACAGTGCGCGGCGAGTTCCTCTCCAATCGCTCCTGAGGGAGATCATTTCTTCATTTTTAAGGAAACCTGGCAGCGTATTTGGTGAAGTATGTCATTTTATTCGGCGAATTCTTCTCCATACCAAGCGTGGTGGCATGTGGCAATTGAGAGAGCAAACGTATGCTCTCCACAAAGCATTTTTGCTCTCTAAAATTGTCCTCCTAGCCTTTGACCTGCATCGATTCAATGAAGTTATCCACAGTTGGATAGTGTTAGAGTATTCCCAGTGCCTTTTGCACGCACTGACTGCTTTAGAGCAGTTCACATTCCACCATGGGGCAAAAGGTGGTCGTGGTTTATCAGTTATTTTCGGAATTTAGATCCCTCAGAGTGAGTCTCAGGAGTCAGGGTAGGTGGTCGGAATTTTGAAGGATTGGTCATTTTTAAGCATGTCCAGGGCAGAGGGCCAATCGACATCATCCTTCATGCAGGGTCAAGAAGTGGATTCTTGTGGCTTCGTCCAAGTGGCTTTCTTGGGCAGCGTTTTGTATTTGGAGGGAATTATTGTTTTCCTATCTTGCAGGGGCGATGCCTCCTCAGGGAAGTCCACAGGAGACACTGGCAACTGAAGTGAGCAACAGGGCGAGTAGCAGGTGAAGTCTGACAACTCACTGTTCCTTTCACCATCTTGGCCAGGGTACTGGAGAATAAATGCCTGAGATCTACAGGGTTCATTGCCAAGTATCAGCATTTCGTCTCAGGAAACGACACTTTCTCTGTCACTCAAATTTTTTAAATCTCCCTCTCTCTCAGATAGGTGGGGCACATGTCGGAATTGGCCACATGGTCTCCTTCACAGTTAACACAGTGAAAAGGAGATTTACAGGTATCCATATCGTGCTTGGATTTGTCGCACTTTTGCAAACATTGTTGCACCATTGTTGAGTATGGCCAAACCTCACTTAAAGCAGTGCAGGGGGTTTGGCACATACTGACACACATGGAGATTATAAAAACCAGAACTAATTCTCTCTGAGAGAGAAGGGAGATTGAACGTCAGGATCACGACGTGAGTGAGGACCTCTCTCCTGTTCTCCTTCCTCTTTTTATCCTAAACACCTCCGTTACGCCCTGACTCTTAAAGAGAGAGAGACGTTCCTCCTCACTTTCAGATGCAAAGTCATTGTGATTCACCACTCCCTTACATAGGTTAAGGGTAGGGTGAGTGGTCACTACCATTTGGAGGCCAGCAATCTGCTTTGTCTTTTGAATTTGCTCATCAGAGAATGCTTAGAAAAGAATTGTACCATTTCTTTGATGCATCACCGCTTGAAGCTTTCTGAACAAGTCCTCCATGGCTTGTGCGAGACAGACTGAACTGATACTTTTAAAAGCTTTTCCTTCTTCTGTGCATGCCATCAAAAGGAAAGTAGCTTTTTTGGTCTATCTTCTTCCATAAGGAAGGGGTTTATTTTATGCTCCATTGAATTGAAGCGGATTCATCTCTGTGCTCCCCACTCACCATGGAGTCTAAAGGGACACTCCACTGGGGTGCCAGGGTAGACACGACGATATAGTGGGGGGATGTCACAACGATACTCCACCGTAATAAGCATCGTAATAAGTCATCGAAATAAGCTGTTTTGAAATAAATACTGTTATATTGCACAGCGAATCCAATCAAAATGGGAAAATGCACAGAGGAAATGGAGGTGATCGAATATGTCAATATTGGCACATGTTCACACGCGCGCACGCACACACGCACACACACACATCAAAACTTTTATTAAATGAAAAGTATTAAGAGGAATTTATGAAGATTGAAACCGTTTCATTAATGATATTTCTCTAGATCTTTCAAGGCAAGATCAGACCTAACTCAAAAAACATCCATTACTGAAAGTAAAGACACTCAGGCAACTTCCAACAGGATAAATTTCTATATACCCAAATCAATTAACTTTGCTTTTGACATTCTTCAAGTAGTTTTGGTAACTGATACTATTTTCTTACCAAGTAAAATTGCCTCATAAATGACTCCTGTATAATAATCAAGACCTCGAGCCAAACTGAGGTCAAACTTGACTTGTTTTTGTAAGTCATAAATTTTGCAGTATTGCAGGAAAATTTTCATTGCTTCCAAACCATCACAGGCAGACTTTGCTTTCTTCAATTTCTCATCATTTAATAACTGATCCACCAATTCAATGCCTCCACTCAAGCAAACATATTGTCCAATGGCATCAGCAGCACACACAGCCAAGCCTTTCTCTTCCACCATTTCCTTTCGGACTTCTTCCCATGATAACTAGAAGCATAAAAAATAATAATGATAATGATAATGATAATAATAACAATAACAATAACAATAATAATAATAATAATAATAACAATAACAATAATAATAATAATAATAATAATAATAATAATAATAATAATAATAATAATAATAATAATAATAAAGCACTTGAAGAAATTTAATAGAAAACCTCACAATTTCGTAACGTATGCAACAATTTCATAAGAAACATACAAGTTTTTTTTTTTAACAAGTGAGAAGGTCTAACACTCAATTTGAGACAATTTTCAAACAAGAAAAAGAATGAACATGACACCAGAGACGTAATTCTCTCAACGTTGCTTAATAATAAGTATTATTTAAGATTAATTTCTGTAAAAGCAAACATTCATATTCACTACATTTCATAAAATATTATTCGGGAAAAATCACTGATTCCAATTAAACAGCACAAAGTACCAATAATTTAACTGTAAATCAATAACATAATATTAAAAGTAATCAATAATATAATATTAACATATAAAAAGATAATTAAATATTATTCTAAATATTTTATCTAAGAGGTAAGAACGTAACTCCAAGTAGGTAGGTAATTGAAGCTTCAAAGGTAAATTATGGTACCTGATATACAGGTCTAAATCCAGATTATTGACCTTCATAAAACGGGAGCAGCAGTGCCCATATAAGAAATATCGAAAATTGAGAAACAAATTAGCTTTGGTAATGTCATTTGGCTCTATTGTTTTGTTTTTTTCAAAAATTACAAAAATGTAATTTTTTTGACCACACTTTCACATAAGAGTAGTTAGTGAATATAAGAATAGTCACATAAGAACAGTTAATATTTACATTAGCAGCAATTTCTTCACATTATTGCATTTATGAGTACCTGTGCTTTAAATGAGGTCTTATAAAGTTTCTCGAAAACTCAAAACTTTTCTGTGAAAACGAGCTCAAAATTCCGGGTTTTCAGAAATGTTTTAATGCCATTTTCTCAAAAATTCAGACATTTTCTCAAATTTCAGACAGATAATGCAAAATGCACTGTATAAGATGACATAAAAGCCACTTTGCTATATTTGTTTTTTTTCTTTTCACAATTACACAAATGTAATGTTTTGAAAAATCTTTCACACCGTTAATATGCACATTTCCAGTGATTTGTATACATTATTGCATTTGTGAGTGAAATTGCTGCAAATGACTTCAAGTAAAGTTTTTGGAAAACACAAAAGATTCCTGTGAAAAAGAGCCTCAAATTTCGCTTCACACTAGAGCTTAAATGATTTTTTCTTAAATACAGCTCCAAATTGTTCAACAAAAATTTCCACTTAGGACAAGGTTTTACTCTTCTTTAATGTTTTAAAAGTAATATTTCGAATATACCATTAGAAAATCAAAAAATTGAGAAAACTTCAAAAAATGTATTTTGGCAGCGATAGATGGCAAATAAGGCAAGGCCAAAAAGGTAGCCAACACCAAGGAAATTAGAAAACATTACTACAAGACAGTCTGTGCCATTCTGTAGAACCTCTAGTTTCTTTTTTGTGTGCCTGAGTAATTACAGAAAAGTTAAAGCAATTCTGATATTTTACACCAGGACACGCTAACAAGGTGACTTTAAGCAATGTTTTGAAGTATTTACTATCAGCTGATTTTATGGTAACTGGGAGATTATTAAAAAGCTGTGAAACAATGCAGAAAGAATCTTTATTATTTGAAGACTTGCCATAGTGTATATCCTGTGAGAGTCCCCATGTTCCCTGAGTTATGTATCTCTTTATTACTCACAAGATATTGATTCTGAATTCTCAATAGTAGTAATACTTTGTAAGAGTAGAATAATACAACAATAATTCATATTTAATAAAGAAATCTTTACAGGCTGGTCTCATTTTCAGTTTGAAAATATTTCTGATACATTTCTTTTGTAGGACCATTAATCTATCAATTTTGTTGTTGTAGTTGTTGTTGTTCCTCCCCATATTACAATACCATATTGAAGTTGTGAGAATATGCCATAATAGATTGAATGAAGTGCATGTTTCCAGGTATCTGGAAAAATATCTTAATAGGAATCTCAAAGTATCTCAAAGGAATATATTGGAGTTTATTTTATTAGAAAGTGTATTGACTTGTTTGTTACAATTAGGTTTTTGTCTATGAATATTCCTAGAAGCTTATGACAAACGGTTTGATTCACTGTTTCATCTACTTTCACTTTAATGTTTTGGTGTGGGTAACCAAGGAACTTGAAATCGATTAATAGTTTTATCAATGTTTAGTTTCAAATCAATTACAGACAAATAACTTTTAATTGATTTTAAAGATTCAGTCAGATTAGATCATAAAGATTTTCCCTGCTTTTTAACGTTGTATCATCTGTATAACAAATTACAGAAAAATCAGAGCCGCTTCGAATATCATTAACATATATTAGAAATAGCAAAGGTTCAAGCTCAGATCTTCGTGGAACATGTAATTGTATCACAATTTCATTTAACTCCAAATAAAAAATTTTCAGATTGCCAGAAGATTTCTGAACATTGCTTACGTCCTGTGAAGTATGATCTAATGAGGTCCACCTC
Organism: Teleogryllus occipitalis; assembly: GCA_011170035.1. NCBI lineage: Eukaryota > Metazoa > Arthropoda > Insecta > Orthoptera > Gryllidae > Teleogryllus > Teleogryllus occipitalis. Next base: position 287,457 of record BLKR01000560.1, read on the forward strand.
TTATTCTATAATAATCTAGTTTTGTCAATAGTTTTCCATGAAATACACTATCAAATGTCTTTGAAAGATCAATGAATATACCACCTGTTTTCTATTTGACTCCAAATTTCCAATGATTTCATGTGTGAAATTCATAACAGTAGTGGTGGTGGTGGTGGTGATGGTGATGGTGATGGTGATGGTGGTGGTGGTGGTGATGGTGGTGGTGGTGATGGTGGTGGTGGTGGTGGTGATGGTGGTGGTGGTGGTGGTGGTGGTGGTGGTGGTGGTGGTGGTGGTGGTGGTGGTGGTGGTGGTGCAGAAGCCCTTCCAGAAGCTGTGTTGTGATTAATTAAGGATATTATTAAATTCAAGAAAAAAATTAAGTCTTGCTAGTATAACTTTTTCATATAAATTGCCAGTTAGGGTTATAGGTCGGTAATTCCTAACGTCTTGTGTATTATTCTTAGCAAGTGGTCTTACAATTCTAACTTTTAGAGATACTGGGAATGTGAATACAGATAGAGATGCATTTATTAAATAAACTAGTGTGTTCAGAAGAGCAGGCTCACATTTTTTGGGAATTATTGAAAATATTTTATCATTCCCCTAGATGCAAGTGTTTTTGAAGAAATTTGTCAACTGATTAACTTCACTAGCATTCTTGTGATGGAAAAACAGGTTTTGAAGTTCCAAATAATAAAGAATTACTAATATTGCTGGTTACAGTGTCCTGCTTTGAATTTAAGAAATGATAGTTAATGGTCCAACAAATATCAGAAGTATTATCAAGAAACTTGCCTTCATGAAGTAGTTGTTTATTTTTGTGAGCCTTAGTTTTCCCATTGTTAATTACATTTCACAAGGTTTTAGATTTGTCTGTTGAGTTGTTAACCCATAACTGGTGATGTGGTGGCTGTTAGTACCCCAGCCTTTGAAAGATAACGGACCTATCTGACGCGGGTGTGAAAAGGAGCTTATGTTTCTGGGTACCTCTCAGGAAGTCAGTTGTTCTGTGAACTCAGCAGTGGTCACATTGTTGAAGGTGTGCAGAAACTTATTTCATTTGTTTTGGCACCTGGGGTATAATGAATCCCCACCTCACTGATGACGTAATTTTTTATCCCAAGTTTAAAAAAAAAAAAATTTTTACAAAACTACAGATGCTTCGAGGGATATTATTAGGGAAGATAACCCAGGATTTGAGGCATGGGTCAAAGTCAATTTAGAAGCGGAAAAGAGTGAATTTGGTGGTGAAGAGAGGGAAAGCATGGGATCTGATGGAACCAATAGCACTAGCATTACGCACCAGTCTACAGAATGACCACATGCCCCGTGAGCTGCGGCTGATCATATCCCGAATCTTGAAAGAACCTGCATCTTTTGTTCAATGCCAAAATAATGTAAGTAAACTAGTGAGATGTGGAATACGTCCCAGGCAAAGTGACCACGAAACAAAAGTTTAACTGTGCTCACTTGAAGGTGCCCATCAGTGCTCAGTGTACAGTTTGTATTTGTGGAAATTGCAGTGAATGAGGAACTGTGGAAAGTGACTTAAAATTGAGGTTGTGTTGTATTAGTCACAAGGTGCAATTAATTAGTCCTCCTTAATCAGATTCTGGTCCTCAAAAGACAATTTCATAATTAGTCTGCCTGTTGGTACAAAATGTATTTGGAGGAGTACTTTTTCTATGATTCATGTGGACATTAAAATATTTTTTTAATGTTATAAGTTAACTGTGATTTTTGTTTAATTATTTTTGTATTAATCCTCATAATGCATAAAATGTCTTGTTCATTTCACCAAAACAGACCTTTTTGTTATTTCAACACTTTTAAGTAAGGTTTTGTGTTGGGGTATGTGTAGTTACCTCATCACAACTTACATGACAAAAAAAGATCTCCCCAGTTACAGGTTAACTTTATAATTTAATTGCTAAGCTTTCTCATTCATCAGTTTTAGCCTATGTTTTTTTATACTGTTTATACTTCTTAGTATAAAAGGGATTCTTGGTATCTCTTGAGTCATACATGTTTTTCCTTTTATTTCTAAGAACAAGAATTTCGTTAGGAAGCTTGATTTGGAATTTCCTCACTACATTAATTTGTTTTTTTAATATTGGGGCAATATTTGAATGATGATTTAATGTATTCAAGAACAAGTTTTATTTCTCGCTGAGTTACCAGAGAGTTCTTCAGTTCATTCCTCTGTTAGGAGATATTCATTTAGCAAATGTAATTTAGTATCACTTGTATCATGTGTGAAAGTGCATTTAGGTTGTTTTTAGTTGTATTTAGGTTTAAGGGCAATTGATTATTTCAATGATTCGTGCAGTGTGATCAGATATATCAAAATCAATATTAAAAGAAGAGTACAGTATTTATTCATTTCAATGTTTGTAATGATGTGGTCTATGGTACAGCTGGAATGGGTTGTAATACATATTGGCCCTAACTCCACATCATGAAGATTGAAACTCTTTAGTAAATCATGTAGTTCATTAAGTTCAATATTAATGTTCAGATCTGCCAAATTGTGGATTCCTATGAATTTGGTTAAAAGTTCTTCAAATCTAAGTAGAAAGTCATTAACATTAGAATTTGGGGATCTGTAGATGCCAATGATTTTTATGATCCCTTTCATTGTGTTTACATCTTTACCTGCTACTTCAAATGTCATTTCAATATTCGTAACTCTAATCCAGTCTATTGATTTGGAAATAAAGTTATTCTGCACTATTATTAAAACACCACCACTTTTATTGAATTCTCTACAGAAACAGGCATGAAGTTTATAGTTGGAAAAGTTAAATGAATAAAGGTCATTATATTTAACATCAGATTCAGTAAGGACTCCTACATGTATACATATATAAAAGTTTCTTCTAGTATTGTCTCAAGCTGTACAATTTTGTTGTAAATGTATTGAGAATGTATAATGTAAGACGTAATGTGTAGTAGTTGTGTTGATGGCGTGGACAACCCAAAGGAAGCAAGGGATTGGGAAGACTGACCAGGTGCAAGAGGAGTGGCTGAAAGGGCGGGAAGGAGGTTTAGGAAGAGGGGAGGTGAGAGAGAAGGAGATGGCAGATTGATAGGTTTGTGCCATGAAAGAAGGAGATGGAGAGATGAGTGACGTGAGGAGTGCAGAATGATTGTGTTTACCTTCTATGGAAAGATGCAGACCATGCTGAGTAAAATCTGTTCTGTCCAAGGATCGAAGGTCTGCTATTTTAATTTGTGTGTTGCAGCAAGGAATGTGATTTCCTTGTTTGTTTGGTGGATTTTAGTGTTGTGCTTTGTGGTGTCATATCTGAGTGACAAGGCAGTCATGATTACATTTGTTTTCTTGGTGACCTCATTGAGTTATTTAAAGTTTTCTTGCACATTAATTGATCAATGTCATTGGCCCCATCAATAACAATTAGTGTCCCTAGTTGTGAAACCAGACATATGATTGTCAATCTCACTTGCCACATCTGCCAATTTGACATTGGGTTTAAAAAACCCTAGGACCTCATGAGAAGGGAATTTCTCTGTCAGCAGGGATGACATGTGCCTACTGTGGCTCTCAGCAAGTATATTAAATTAGGTTGCCTCAGAATGTGTTTGTTTTCTGTGTAATGCTCACATTGCTATGTGTTTTGTGAGCAACATGAGTTTTTGAGAGCTGTTACTTGGGTTGTGAAGGACACCTGTTTTGTGGCTAGAGGTGCATAACAGTTTTGAGGAGGAGGGACTGTGTGTATGGACGCCAACTGAACATTGTGTGCGAGTGTGTGGAAGGAACTTGGGAAGAGGGAACTGTGTGTATGGTTGCCAATTGAACATTGTGTGTGAGTGTGCGAGTGTGTTACCGACTGAAATCCAGTGGTTTTTGTGTTCATGCAAGATTCCTTTAAGCTTTCTCTTATTGATCGAGTGTCCAAGGTGATCATAAGTGAATGAATGAACCTAATGTGTCCCATAAAGGGCAAAGGCTTCCTGCAAGAGGGGAATCTCTTGTAAAACTCGAGTGGTGAGCTATTCCACATAAGGATGAATTAGCACTGAACATCTACACTTCCTAACTGGTGTCTTTCATAATCCTTCCAAATTGTTCTACATCTCGCTGCACTTGACCATTGTGGCCTCACTAGTCTATTGAAATAGTTGGCCCATCTGGTTCTTGGTCTTCCATGGCTTCTTCTTCCGATATATGGATCCCACATGGTGGTCTTCTCCACCTATCTGTCCTGGTGAAGTCTTGCAACATGACTCACCCATTTCCATTTAATTCTTGCAGCCTGCTGCACAACGTTCTTGGAGGATGCAATAACTTGGAGTCTTGTGTTTGAAACTGTCCTTATTGAAATGCCCAGGATTTTTTCTTTCCATTTTACTTCAGCAGATCTCTAATGAGCACTTTTGTTTGGATGTTAAGGACCGCATTTGGCATGCATAGATTAGGACAGGAATAATACATGTACGTAAAGCTTCTATTCTGAGTTTCCTGTTCAGTGATTTGTCCAAGAGAATAAATTTAAAGTGTCCAGAAGGCTTTCCATGCTTGGACTATACATCTCTTAATTTCATTATTCATTTTATTATTTAGGATGACGAGTTGGCCAAGATACACATAATCTTCGACTTGCTCTAACTCTATTCCATTGATGATAATTTTGTCAGCTGGTCTGTTGAACATCAATTTGGTTTTCATAGTCGGTTTTCATTGTAGTTCATCGTTAGTCCTGCAATTTTGCTGGTCCTTTTCAACTCTACAAGCATCTTTGAAAGTTCTTCGGAAGAGTTGGCAACCAATACAATGTTGACTGCGAATCATAGGCGAGACAACTTCTTTCCATTTATTTTTATCCCGTATTTGTTGTTTCAATTTAATTTCCTGAATATATCTTCCAAAACACAAGTGAATAGCTTTGGAGAGATAGAGTCACCCAGCCTTACTCCTCGTTTTAGTTGGAAAGTTTGCCCTACTAGTTCAGTTCATACATTGGTGACGCTTTGTTTGTACAGTTTGTCCAGTATTCTCACATATTTTGTTTCTATTCCCTGGTTTTGTAATGCTTGAAGGACACTTGGATGTTTGACAGAGACGAATACCTTGCTGTAATACACAAAAGCCAAGTGTAATGGTAGGTTGAAATCTTCCGTTTTTGCTATGATTTGGTTGATTGTTTGGATATTGTGTACTGTGCTGAATCCCAAGTGAAAGCCTGCTTGTTCACATGGCTGATTCTCATCTAGTGTCTTTGTTAGCCTTCTTGTTAATATCTTCGAAAACAGTTTGTACATATTTGACAGGATACTTATGGGTCTGTAATTATTTAGATCATCTTTGGGTCCCTTTTTGTGTAATAGAATAATTGTGCTTGATTTCTATTGTTTCGGTAAGATTTCTGTGAACAGGATTTTATTGAAAGTTATTGTGATGGGTTGTACTAGAAGTTCCATGCTGAGTTTACGGTATTCATTCCACACTCCGTCTTCTCCCGGAGTCTTTCCATTTTTGAGTTCTGCAATTATGCTTCTTACTTCGCTCAGCAAAATAGAAGGAATGTATTCCTCATGAGTTAGTTTGTAGCTTCTAATTGGTGTAGTTTGAAGAAAACTCGTGTACAGTGATTCATAGAATCTTATTGCTTCTTCTAAAAGGTCTGTCCTCGTTGTTGTGTGAACGCCTGAAGGTCTCTTTGCTCCTAGCAGCCATTGTTTCCCTCTGTTATGATACCTCTTCACCCTCTTGGTTGACTTGGTCGCTTGTAAGATTTGCTTCATTATTGTGCTGCAATGCTCTCATATATTCTTGCAAATTTCACATTTTGTTTCTTTATCCAATACTGCAAGTTCGCTTCATGATTTGGCCGTGTTTGCATTAGTGCATTTTAGTATTTCTCTCTGTTTTATGAGTTCAATGGGTCAGTTGTGTCAATTTGTATTTGGTTTTTGTCGATGCCAAGCATGTGGAGCTTTGATTACCCGCTCTTAGAATTTTTTGTTCTAATAGATTGTATAGCTCCCATATCGGCTTTGAGGCTATCCTGTGACAGTTCATTTTCCAGCTGCTCAAGAAATTTGTTCTTGTTCAGATTTTCTATTTTGGCCCTTTCACATTTCATGCGGTAACTTTGTCTGTTGAACTGTAGGACTGTACGCACTAGTCTGTGGTCAGTCTCGAATTTAGGATTTTTAACCACCTGTACGTCTTTTACAAGCTTTATTTGATCAATTAGTATGTGGTCAATTTTATTGCAGGTATTCCCGTCTGGTGACTGCCATGTCCATCAGTCCCATGAATTCTTCTTAAAGGATGTGTTGGCCATTTTCATTTTTTGCTATTGTGCGAACTGTATCAGCCTTTCTCCTCTTTCGTTGTGTACTCCAAAGCCATAAGGTCCAAAAGTTTCTTCTTCCACCAAGAGCTCTCCAGTCATCAAATTAAGTCATCAAAAGGATGTACACGGACAGGCCTTAAATACCAAATTTAAAAGAACCTGTTTTGTTTATTTTTGTCACCCCTTTTAATTTAAATCACAAAAAATTGAATTTTAATTGGAGGATTTTGCATGTAAAAGTTACCCCACTTTTGTTAATGATACTACTGTCCGAGAAAAAACATGTGCAATAGAATTATCCAATGTAATTAGCTTTCTAAACTTGTTCCAAATAAATGATGTATTTAATGATAAAAATGCAATACTTGATCTGATTTTCACAGACTTTGATGATGTTACTGTTAGTGAACCGACTGATTATGTTATATCAACGGACACATATCATCCCTCACTCGAAATTACATGCAATACTCAATCTGATTTTATATGTTGTGACTATGACAAGTGGAGAAACGATTTCGCTAAAGCAGATTATGCAAATATTGTTAATTATTTATGTAGTCTGTACTCTCAGTTGAGTTTGTTGGATTGTTATGTGAACACGACAATCTCTCTTTTTTACTCTTATTTATATAAATGTATCGATCTATATGTACCAAAGAAAAAAATTGTGACATCTCAATTTCCTTCGTGGTTTAGCAAAGAATTAAAGAAGGTTATATTTGAGAAAAAGTGGACGCATGCAGATTACAAATCGTCTAATTCTCCGATAATTTATACTAGATTTTGTAGTCTGAGAGCAAAATGTAAAAGATTGGCAAAGCGTGACTTCGATAACTTTAATAAAAACCTGTGTAATTATATCTCAGCTGATCGGAGAAACTTTTGGAGATACATAAATTCAAAGAAGGAGAACAAAGGTCTACCTAGGGGAATGTACTTCGATTCAACAACGTACGATGATGTTAACTCTATAGTAGAAGGCTTTGCCACTTATTTTTCATCATTTTACAAAAATAAATCTTGTGGGGTTAATGTTGATAATATGTCAGAATTGATTGATACAGACACGTTTTGTGATATAGAGATAAGTTTATCCGATATATTGTATAAAATAGATCAACTTGATATGAAGGGGTCTGTCGGACCAGATGGCATTCCATCTACCTTCATAATCAACTGTATATATGTAATGTCCCAGATTTTCAAATTGATATTTGATAAATCTTTGAGAGAGGGTTCATTTCCAAATGAATGGAAATCTTATGTCACACCTATTTTTAAATCTGGAGACAAAAATAACATATCAAACTATAGGCCAATTTCAATTATGAGTGTCATTCCGAAACTCTTTGAATCCCTGATTCTTGATAAAATAAGTGACAGAATTATTCCTTATCTTTCAGAAACACAATTTGGTTTTATACCAAGGAGAAGTTTGGAAGCTAACCTAGCATATTACTCCTGTTACATCTTAGATGCTTTAGAAAATAGAACCCAGACTGACTGTATTTATACAGACTTCAGCAAAGCATTCGATTCCGTGAACCATAACATCCTTATGAACAAACTCGAACGTTTTGGAATCCAGGATCCTCTTTTGAGTTGGTTCCGCAGCTATCTGTCAGATAGAATACAATATGTTATGATAAATGGTCTCAGATCTAGTCCAATTTTTGTTTCATCAGGTGTACCGCAAGGGTCACACTTAGGCCCAATTTTGTTTAATATCTTCATTGATGATATTGCGGAGAGGTTAACTGAGGTGGAATATCTGCTTTTTGCTGACGATCTAAAGATTTTTTTGAAAATTAGAACACTAATGACAGTAAACTTCTACAACAAGCGTTGGATTCATTACACGCTTGGTGTGTCGATAATGATCTCTATTTAAACATCAATAAATGTAAATCAATCACCTTCACTAGAACTAGAGCATGTAATGTATTTCGATATACCTTAGATTCTAAATTTTTGGAAAGGGTATCATCTATCAGAGATCTGGGTGTCATATTTGACTCTGAGAGGACATTCTCTGACCATATTCAACAATCTGTTACAAAAGCTATCCAGACCTTGGGATTCGTCAAACGTACCTGTCACGATCTCCACTCGATCGATGTTTTGAGATCACTTTATTTGATGCTGATTAGACCTATTTTGATGTTCTCATCAGTGATATGGTCGCCTTTCTTCTTTAACAACATCAAAAAGATAGAAACTGTTCAACATAAGTTTTTTAGAATAGCTGCCAGATATTTGGGTTGTGATGATCCGTTCATTGAACACAAATATGACTATATTGCACTGCAATTGAATATACCATCACTGGTATCACTGAGAAATTTACAGGATGCAATATTATTGAGAAAATTGATTATGGGTGCGCTAGATTACCCTCTACTTTTTAATTATATAACATATAAAACATCGACATTTAATTCGAGAACGACAGAAATCTTTGTTATTAAATTATATAAACAATCGTATACTGCAAACAATGTGATAAACCGCTGCTGTAAATTGATGAAGTATCTAGTCAGAGACAAGAGCGATATTTGTGATGCAAATTTTTTATCCATTGCTAAAGCCGAGTTGTTAACTTACGAATAACGTTATTTTATTTTAACTATATTATACTTGTATTTTGTACTTTGTATTTTGTATTTTGTCAAAACATGCTTTATCTGTTGATAGATTTTGTACAATCAAGGACAAATTGTCCATCAAATAAATAAATAAAAAATAAATAAAAAAATGAATATTTCTTAGTCCTCACATCTTATTTTGCAATGCAAATGATCATACATGCTAATTAAAATAATAATGCCAAGTTAAAATAATGATAATGATGGTCACGGTCATGATAATCATGGTCATGATCACGATGATCGCGATCACGATGATCACGGTCACAATCACGATGATCGCGGTCACGATGATCACGGTCACAATCATAATGATCACGATCACGATGACGATGACAATCACGATGATCACGGTCACAATCACAATCATGATGAACATGATCATGGTGGTGATCGTGGTGGTGATAATGATCGTTGTGGTGATAATGATGGTGATCGTGATGGCGATAATGATGGTGATCGTGATGGCGATAATGATCGTGATCGTGATGGCGATAATGATCGTGATCGTGATGGCGATAATGATCGTGATCGTGATGGCGATAATGATCGTGATCGTGATGGCGATAATGATCGTGATCGTGATGGCGATAATGATCGTGATCGTGATGGCGATAATGACCGTGATCGTGATGGCGATAATGACCGTGATCGTGATGGCGATAATGACCGTGATCGTGATGGCGATAATGACCGTGATCGTGATGGCGATAATGACCGTGATCGTGATGGCGATAATGACCGTGATCGTGATGGCGATAATGATCGTGATCGTGATGGCGATAATGATCGTGATCGTGATGGCGATAATGATCGTGATCGTGATGGCGATAATGATCGTGATCGTGATGGCGATAATGATCGTGATCGTGATGGCGATAATGATCGTGATCGTGATGGCGATAATGTTCGTGATGGCGATAATGTTCGTGATGGCGATAATGTTCGTGATGGCGATAATGTTCGTGATGGCGATAATGTTCGTGATGGCGATAATGTTCGTGATGGCGATAATGTTCGTGATGGCGATAATGTTCGTGATGGCGATAATGTTCGTGATGGCGATAATGTTCGATAATGTTCGTGATGGCGATAATGTTCGTGATGGCGATAATGTTCGTGATGGCGATAATGTTCGTGATGGCGATAATGTTCGTGATGGCGATAATGTTCGTGATGGCGATAATGTTCGTGATGGCGATAATGGTCGTGATGGTGATAATGGTCGTGATGGTGATAATGGTCGTGATGGTGATAATGGTCGTGATGGTGATAATGGTCGTGATGGTGATAATGGTCGTGATGATAATTGTGATGATAATGATAATTATGACGATAATGAAAATGATGACGATGAAGATGAAGATGATGAAGATTAAGATGATGAAGATGAAGTTGATAATGATGAAGATAATGATTATAATAGTTCAAGTCATTATGAGTTTCATAAAAACATCGCCTTTTTTTCGAGTTTCCGAAACAATAGTTGATTTTTTTTTCTTCCACGAGTAGCGTCGACACTGTCACATACTATCAGTGGCATCAACTAGACCGTTCTTCACTGGAAACCATATCAAAGTCAACTGAAGAATCGTTTACGAATTTGTCAATGCTTTAACGAAACTATCTAGCCATGCCTACCTGGCCCCAAAACAAATGAGGTTTTACAAGTTGACAAAGGAAAATTTGAAGAATGGGCAAGTGTATTTGTCTGTCCTGCCAGATAATGTTCAAGGATTTCATTGGAATAACTCCCAGGCTACTGTTCATCCTTTTGATTGTTACTACAAAGATCCAAAAGACGACAGTGTGCAACCTCTGAGCGTTGTTATATCGAATGAGCTAAACCACAATACCGCAGCTGTTCATTATTTTCAAGTTACTGACTGATATGTTGAAACAAAAACAAAGTTGTTGGGAAGATCATTTATGTCTGATGGTTCTGCTGCACAATACAAGAATCACTACAACATGCAAAACTTAGGATTACATGAAGATTGTTTCCAGATACCAGCCTAGTGGCAGTTTTTTGAAACTGTTCATGGAAAAGGTGATTGTTTGAGCAGAACTGATAAAAGACAAGCAAGAGTAACTAACTTTCAGTAAATCACCAAATTCAGATACCTCTACAGCTGTACTCCTGCTGCCTCAGGATATCACAGGAATTACATTTGCTTTCGCAGCAAGAGGAGAAATTAAAGCAAACCCAAAAATCTAGGAAAAAAGATTTTGGTTTGCTGGCCTAGTCAGAGGTATAAGATCCTGTCCAGAGTGAGAAGGATTTGCTGATTAAAATGTTCTCCATTTAACAAGTTGGTGTTGTATTACAATTCTTGAAGATTTGAAAAAACAATCCTACCTGTATGACACCTCAACAAAACGACCAGCAACGAGGGTTGCATTGAGAAATTTTTTTCTAATTTAATTTCTATATTAATAAAATACTAAAAAAATTACTTGTTTTTCTTACAGATCTCGCAGTCCAAGTGACAAAAGATGCAAAAGTATAGTCAGTTAGCAGGTGAATGTTCAAAAATTAGCAAAAAATGTTAATGGACCTATTGTTTTCCCAATAAAAAATCATTGTCAGATGAAAAACAAATTTTCATCAGAAATTTTGTAATACAAATTCTCATAGTTCCAAATCCTTTCAACAACCAAGAATGAAATTTTGTAAATATGAAGCACAAGTATCTAAGAGTATTCCGGTTTTTGAAAATCCAAAAAAGACTAAGGTGTTTTTTCATTATAGATTTTTACAGATTTTTAGCCATTTTTGCCTTCTATGACCTTGCAGTGACCTCGAAAAATTTTTGTTATACAATTTTTTTTGTTGCTTAACATCAATAGATAGTGTTAACAAAATATTAGATGAAACTTTATGTATACAGTCTTAGTTTGGAATTTTTTTAATACAATACCAGAAAACTGAATAAAATTGTTAAAAAATTAAATTATTTTTAAATACAAAATAATGTTAAAAAAAATCTTTGCTGAATCTGAATATATAATTATGTGCATGATTTCTGGACCTTTGATTTTTTGTTGATTGTTTTGAGAAAGAATTTCCAATATGGCATTTAAATCAACCTGTGTTATCTCCCAAATAAAAAAATCAGGCTAAGCAATGTGTATTAACAAAACACTTTTTGTCCCTTGATCAAGAGTAATTCAGCCGCCTGACAATAGTAAATCCCATAGCACATACTCTGACAGTAATACATCATCTTTCAAATTTCCTGAACAGCAAACTTCCTTTTTTTTCCTCACAACAGTACGGTTCAAGTGGGCTACAATTGTACTCAGCCAACTTTAATCCTATCTGACTACAATGTGCCTGCTATTGAAAGCTCAGAAACAGACTGGATAGTAAAAGTAACTTGTTATCTGAAGCTACTGATACTCAACACCAATCTAAACTCGGTAAAGGTTGCATGCAAACAGAAATAAAATGGCTGGACTACATCTGTAACCCTTGTGAGTACTCAAGGGTTAGAAAAGAAGTTTTAAAGTGTTCTATTCTTGTATTTTAGCGAGATAAATTCATTGATTTCCCAAGAAACTTCTCCTGTTGGCGAAATGACAAAGATAACAGAAGTTCAACAGCCCTAGCACAAGTAGCCAATGTTTGTGAATAAATGTGCATCATCTCTACATGTTACTCACCACCTACAATTTGGTTTGGCAACAATTAGTGGCAAAGAAACAGCTTACATGCTTGAACAGATATTAGCAGCAGCTAATATGTGAGAAAAACTATTAATACTCAGGAACCGTCCATAAGAACAACATATCATGTATCATAAATCCAAGAGAAAAGTTAATAATATGGCATTTTGAAGAGTGGTCAGTTAAATTTATTTTACAGAAAGTTACAGGTCATTGGATTTAGAACCTTGAATTGCAAACAAATTAGTTGATGTCTGGTTTGCCAGTTTCGAACTGCACTTCACCCTTACCCCAAAATTTTATTATTTATGGCAATTAGAACCAGTTATTTTAAAGCATTATAATGACAGAAATAATCCACCTTTATGTTAAAGCATGAGCCTCTCCTTAGACGTAAAACTGCAGTTTCACATTGCTTTTCCCTGTGAAATGTCTGTTACCATTATTTATACCTGAATGCCTCAATTTGAAATTAAATCATCCAGAGAATTGATTTAAAGTGAAGGAACACTATGCAAAGTACTAAACTCAATAAAATTAAAAAATTCACTGAGTAAATTTTATGGAATTAAAAACCAGTTCAAATCAAATCAAATTAAAAAAGCTCAAGCACACACATTATTTCATACCAAAAGTCAAAATATGCATCCTTTCCCACGCTAATGTTCAGGAGATACATTAAGGAACAATTGAACATGAATTCTTTTTCTAAATTTTGTGGAAGTACACAAAAAGCACACAACTTCTTCCTAACGGTCCCAAATATTCATTTAGATAGCAATTTTGGTATTCTTATATTTAAATGTGTTTTAAATATTGTATGGAAGTAAAAGATATTTCAAAAAAATTTTATTGCAGCCGGTAATGCATGGTCTTCCCCCATCATCAGGATGAAATTCTTAATGTAAATGTGACCTACACGTTTTCTAGTTACATATTCTACATATTCAAGATTTGAGTCCAACACACCTCATATTCAAAGGTCTCCCATTAAGAATTATGGGAGTAGTTTTCATACATAATGATTCTGATTAGCCCTTTTATAAACATACCTTATCTAATTTATCAACAGCTGAACAAATTGAACGGAATTTATCAGCAGGAACACCACACGCTTCAAACATTCCATCCAACAATTGACGATGATTAACTTTCACAACAAACTCTCCCAATTGTAAAGATCGCAGGATCTCAGAAACAACACGCACACATTCAACATCTGGAATCATTGGATCGTACTGGCCTGCAATGTCAAAATCCTAACAAGAAAGAATAACTTTTATTTATTTTATTTGATGCTGGTCATGTAACTTCATTGTACATATAAACAGGGAAGCAACACTTACACATTGAAAAAATTCTCTGTAACGTCCTTTTGTCATAGCAGGATTATCTCGTCGGTAAACTTTGGCTATGTGGTATCTCTTGATATTCGTTATTTTATTCATTGCTAAATAGCGGGCAAATGGTACAGTCAAATCATACCTTAAAGACAAAATTTCCCCACCTTGGTCAGCAAGATCATAAATTAATTTAGAATCTTCCCCATATTTTCCTGTGAGAACTTCCTGGAAAAATTATTGTTGATTAATAAAGCAGCAATTATTATAAGTTATGTAATATCTACAATTTTTTATAAAATTAAAATTAATCTATGTACATTATACTTATAAAAATTGTCTAATGAGAATTTAACTACAAATATCTTTCACATTAGGAATGTGAAAGATATTTGTAGTTAAATCTCCTGGAAAAGAATTAGACAAAGTAAACGAGATACAAGAGTATTTCAATAGTAATATTATTTTAATCAGAGAAGAGTGAATTCTACTTATTCAAGATTTGAGTCCAAGTTTACCAATCATCCAACATCATTATCTCAATTAGATATAAGAAGATTAAACAGATTAATACATTCTTTAAAACATTGACATGGGATTGGAAAATAAATATTTAATATTGACTGTGACAAAAAGGTGTACAACATGCATTGGCAAGTAATTTTTCACCTCAAAAAGTCAAATGTCATTAAACTAAAGAAACTTTAATTCTAGCATCCACAAGGAATTTAGGGGCCAAAAATGCAGAGAAATGCCTCAGAATCACCACCCATTAATGATAAATGTTCAAGATATTCCCTACTAGTAAGCAATTACTCTTGATCCCAATCCATTAAATGCCACTCTAGTCCACTGAAATTCTTATTAGGCCTTCAACAGACTAGTAAATGAATTGCATTGTGAGATATATGGGACATGTCATTCAGAAAGAGGTCAGGGAGTCTGCACCCTCACTCTCGGAATAGGTCATTTGACGTACAGTCCAGTAGATGACGGTTTTTACTGTAAAGCTGGATATGAGCAGCAAATCCCATTTGTTGATTTAAATTTATGTTCTTTATTAAAGGTCATTGTGTAATATTAACCCATGCAAACCTGTTTTGTCACCATGATTGAAGATTCTCTGTACCAAATTTAAATTGTCAGAAGAGAAATAAATTGTTCCATTGTATTTTAAGTATTTTATTTACTTAACATAAAATAAAATTTAAAAACTAAATGCAAATGTGGGAGAAGTACCAACTGCGCAAGTTTCCTTGAGGTCTGGAATCTCTACTCCTTCTCTCATATTCAAATACTTGAATTATGGGCAAATGGGCCAAAGGAAATAAGTCAAAATAAATTCATTTGTAAACAATAAATTAATTCAATTCTTTTTTTTCTTCTTTCTTTCCTCTCTTTTTTCTCCCCATAGTTTCACACAAAGAAGGGAAATTTCATGCATAAAGAGGGGAGTGGAATAAGATAGGCAAGTGTCCCTGGGAATAAACATTTTTTATGTTGAAAACTTATTTGGAAAGAAAAAAAAAAGGTTTTTGCCGGATTTAAATCAATTTGCGTGAGGCACTTTGCACACATGAAAAATAATCTGTTTGCTAGCTTCTTACAACAGTTTAATTTTTTTAACCACACTTTCCTAAGAATCTTGCAATTTGCTATAGATGACAAGGATCTTTTGAGAATAGTTTCTGGCTTTTATATCTGATTTCAACCATTGTAATTAACAAATAGAAGGGGAGAAAGACAAGTTTTTTCCTTCGCTTTTTAAGAATATCTCATGTTCTGACACAGATCATAAAAAGGGTTAAATACAAATTGTACCCCTGAAAATTCTCTAGTTTCCCAAAATTTCAACCTTTTATCTTATAATTTGCAGTATAGATAAAACAGTAATTTTATAGTCTAGTTGTTTTTTGCTTTCTTTAGGTTTTGTTTGATTAGTTTTCGTGGTTTTTCTATTTTGTTTTTATTTTACGTTTATTCAAGAAAGTAAATAATGAAAACAAAATTGTAAGAAGAATATTATTGTCTTTTGTAATTTGAATATTGAAGGAATTAAGATTTTAACCAAAAACAATAAGTTAACCCATTACGGACGGAATTTTTTTGAGGGATAATTTCTTTAAATTTAGCAAACAAATACTATTTAAAAGGATAAAAATCAATCAAATTTGGTTTAAAATCAATTTTAAAAATTTTATTGAGGAAAAAAAAGAGTGTAACCATATGGTCACACATGTTGTAATAGTTACGAAAATTATTTCATACGAAAGATTACAAAATACTGAACACACAACCCTAATTTACATTTAGAACATTCTTTTCTACCAACACTTAAACACACTTCTCTGGCACGTCTGCCTCTTTTCTGATTCAGTACAGAGTGAATGAAATGATTTCGCTCATATCCGATATCCTCAGAAATTCTATTGAGTGTCAAACTTCTTAAGAGTATTTGTGGCCCTCCCAGAACCTTTTAACAGAATTGCATATTTAGATAGATAAGTAGTGACAATCTGTCTTCTGGTGTGAAGATTTGGTATTGATTACCCTAGAGATTTTTTGCACAATACCCATACATTGTGCATTACAGCATCTAAGACCTAGGTGAAAATAGACCAATACCATTTTTCCCTGTTATGTCGATACTGTGGGCTGAAATGTCTTCATCCATTTTATTCATGCCTCACATTTGTTATATGCACGTCCGATTTTTGATTGGGTTATTATAATTTTCTTCACTGCAGCACTGTGTTTTTTCATATTGTTTAAAGGTTGTATTCCATTGCATGTTGATAGAGCAATAATAGAATTGTCTTTTCAGGCTACCAAAATCAATCCATCATCTTTGTTTCTTTTGGAATTAATAAAGGCTCTTTCTTTTGACATCGTTTCTTTTTTTACGTAACTCAAGACACTCTTTCAGAATCCTGTTTAGTCCCACTGTTCTAGTTCCTTCATATCCCTGCTCATTCAAATGCATAAATAAATTGAAATTGGTAAACACATTATCAAATTAAAACTGATATCGCACGTTTTTGCAGAGAGTTCATCTAACTTATTTTCAAATGCTGCTGCTATCTTGCCTAACGGATATTCATTGACAGAGTTCACAATTACACTTTGAAATGACCTCGCATAAAATTATATGTATCCCAAAGCGTAGCATAACCATATGGTCACAAAAAATTAAATTTGTACTCACAACCCACTACATAAGCAATTTTTGTTATTTTTTACATTAGTTATATTATTTAACTATACTTTAAAACAAGTAACCTATTAAACAAGCAATAAAAAAAATATCGAAAATACAAAGCCCTACTTAATTCAATATGCTGATTTCTGAAGGTATGAATTTCTCTGTCAACAACAATCAGCGAAAAAACACATGGGCACACATATAAGAACGAGTTAATAGAACACATTGTTCAAGGTGTTATTCAAGATGTCTGTAGTAATACCAACCTTGAAAACATTAATTACAGCTTCTTATAACACATTTAGATCATTGTTGTACTTGTAACCATATGGTAATGTTAGTCCTTAATGGGTTAATAAACAAAATGGAGTAATGTTACAAATAATACTAAATATTATTTGTACCGTTGATATAATATATACATTAAAAACAGTCACACTAATGAACATAAAATAAAAACTAAATAGTAAAACTATAAAAATTAATAAAACAAAACCTAATTTAAAAAAATAAGCTATTAAATTACTGTTTATTTACATTGAGCTGTTGGGTGCAAATTACAAGAAAAGAGGTAGAAATTTTGGGAAACAAGAAAATTTACAGGGCTACAATTTATAATTAGCTCTTTTAATTATCTATGTCAGAACATGAGATATTCTTTAAAAAAAAGGAAAGCAAAGAGTTGTGTGTGTGTGTGTGTGGTTTTTGTCATTTGTACAAAGTACTCAGGGTAAATTGATTTAAATCTCACAGAAAACTTGTTTTTTAACATGATTGCATAGGCTTCTGCGGCCGGAATTTGTATTATCTAGTCAGTCCAGGACGAATCGTTTCTCTGTAGTGGTGGCTGACATTTCGGTCAACAGAGCCGTGAGCTCTAAGGAAGGTGACAACATGTTAGCCGAAACGTCAGCCACCACTGCAGAGATACAGCTCATTCTGGACAGCCTAGATAATATTGTTTTTTAACACTTCAAATACGATTTTCAACATTAAAAGTTATCCCCACAGGCACTTTTACCTATCTCATTCCCCTAACCCCTTTTTTCCTTGTTTATTTCCAATTAAAGAAAAAATGTATGTATTTAAGAAACTGGTTGGTTACCACACCTTTCATTGCACAATATTATAACCTCACACAATTCTACTGCACTGATTAGGGTTTACCAGCAGTAGCACTTGAGTAAATTTCAGAAACAAATTCATGTATAAAAATGTGTCTGAGAAAACTCACTTGCCAACCAAACAGAGAGAGAAATTCTTTCACCTCTGAAGGAGTGACTGAAAAACTTTCAAGTACATGGGGGTTGGTTCCAGACTTGTTTTAATTTTCCAAATTTCTCTAGGTACTCTGTTGCAAGCCTTAGGTGACCAAAATGTTACCTAACATTTAAAAATTTTTAAATATATTAACAGGAATTGATTTTACAGAATTTCAGATATCCTTATAGTTTTCCAAAGTGAGCCCCCCCGAGCATGAGTATACTTTCATCAACAAGCTTGCAGACGTCCTAAAGAAATTTCCTGAAGGAACAAGCTCAATCAGATCTTGTTAGGTTTCCCTAACCTGCTGGAAACTCAAAAAATTTCCCAAAATGTTGCAAGGAACTCACTCTTCCTGAATACCAATTCTTTTCCATTTGGTAGAAAATTTAAACTGGCCTGTTCTGCAATTGATCTTGCTAAAATTGAAATTTCAAATGGTTTTTAATTGTATGAAGTTGAGATAAGTTTTTTCTTAATAAAGGTTCTAATACTTCTTTTTATAGATAGTCATAATTACATTTATTGAAACAAAATTCACTGTTTGAAACAACGAGGAAAAGGTTTTTAATTTTCTAATAATTCCATTATATAGGTTAATGAACCAAAATGCCAATAAAATCAAATCTTTATCTTCTCAACATTTACTACATTTTATGTTCTTAAAAATTTAATATTATTCATATTTTCAGTATAAGTAAACTTAACTGAGGAAACTTCACCTTGCTGACCATTCTTCTAAACCTATTTTTTTATTGATAAAAATTGCTTAATAAATATCACACTGTACATTCAAAACTTCACCTTCAATTCAAAAACAGGTGTATCAATAGTCTCAGCTCCATGGCGTTTGAAGACTGCAATAATTTTTTCCAATACACTTGATCGTAAGGCTGTTTGTTGAGGTCCATAATCTCTGGTGCCTTTTGGTGTCTTTAAAGTAAATTTCTGAGGAACAACTTCATCACCTAACTGAGCTTTTAAATCAAGAAGTTTCTTCACTTCCTCTGCAATCTGCAAAAACATTTCTACATAAACACAACCATACATACAAAAACTAAAGTAAAAATAACAAATGATTTAATGAAACAACAGTCAATATAAATCATAAGCTAAAGACCTTCAATTTCATATTTCTTCTTTTAATACTACATGTTTATCTGCACAATTGTGTTATATAGTTCATCTCTGTAAACAGTACCTTAATTTGAGGAATTTTGGAAACACAGCGAAGAAGCATCAGTTGCGAGTGATGACCCCGAAAGTGCCGGAAACCAGCAATCAGCACCCATCGTTGGTGGAGCATGACAAAGCAGCAATGCAGAAATGTTGAATGTTGAAGTCAGGAAATGCAGTAAGAAAGTATGAAAGAGGAGCAAACAGTCTTCTCTCAGCAACGAAGAGTCTTTAATGTGGCCCCAAGAAAGAGCAAAATAGGACCATTGTCAATAAATTAACATACACACAGAGACATGCGACATGCATCAGCAAGCAGCCCCAACCTAACATCGTTTCAGCAATATTTTTTATTTCCTGGCAAAAATACACAATTAATGATGTGCAACAAGTTTCATAGGCTTTAGCAAAAATTAACTCAAAAATAATTTTGAAAATTGATGATTTCCATGTACATCATGCTTTAGTGTTGATATATAACAATTTAAAAAGTCATCCTAAAAAAACATTGAATCCCACAGGGATGTCAAAAAACTTCCAATAAAATAATTGATCATTTTCTTTAAATTCCAATACAAAATTTATAATGAATGCAATAATCTTAATATGTAAAGAACTAAGCATGCCTACTATTGTTTGGTACCAATTGGGAAGTCCCCGATCACCTATGGAGGTGGTGGAGAGCTTATTTGAAAGCTGGGGATCTGGCTGTTCTCTATATTGGATCCACATCCTCCTACAACCTGCTATGGAGCAGGGGGCTGCCATAAAGATAGGTGCCAATCACAAAGCCTCCACTTGCAAAGGTAATTGAGAGTTCATTTGAAACCTTCGAGAGAAGTTGAATCTTTTAAATTAGGTCCACAAGCTCCCTAAACCTACCAAAGGACTGGGACTTGGGGGAGGGGAAATAAAAATGTATATTCTTTGTATGTCATGCTTTGTTTCTTTCCACAGAATGTCCCCTTTTGCAGGCTTTTCACCCGTTCTATAAATAATATAAAAAGAGGGGGAATCATGACTTAAGCTATTAGCAACCATTGAGGACCTTTTAACCAGAGAGCTTTTGACTGTAGCTAATGATAAAAATCATTTTATTTATTATTATACATTATTTTTTATTTATCATTTATTTTTTATTATATTACATTGTTTTTCTATTATATTACAGAACAAAATTAACCTCAGTGACATAATTCTCCCACACTGAAAGACAAATTATATTTTTTATAACAAGAATATTTCTTTGTATCTGAAGGATTTGATACAAGCTGAAGAAGTTGATAAAGGCCAATTAGCCTATAAAATATTATTGCTTCACTTTCTTGAGATTGCATTCTAAAGGAGTATTTCAGCCTCACTTATTTGACATCTTAGACTTTAGAAGAAATACGAATTGACTGAGATCTTAGTTGACCATGTAGTATTTCTCCAAGTGTGCTTCATGGATCCCAGGGACAAAGCAATGCTTTTCTAAAAATCTCTTTAACGTCCAACAATCGAACATTCTTATTACAAATTTATTTTTGAAACAAATCATTCTCATTTTAGCTTTCCAATTCATTAGGAATAATTCCATTGAATGATGGTCTTGCTTCGCAACTGCAAGAAGTACCTGACTTCATTGTTCTGAATGCCAAAACTTGTAAAAATCTCTGAAGTCTTGACTTTGAAAAACACTTACTTTGTGCAAAATTATCAATAATTCATATGAATTATGAAATGAATTATTGTGAAATCCAGAATAATATCAACATCTCCAGAAACCAGTTTTCTTAACCACTCGCTGTTGCATATCAACATTTTCCTGACTGATCTGAATTATGAGACCTCTACTTCAAAATGACTTGCACCTATCTCACTCAAAATTAGCACAAAAAATTAATTTTATTAAATTTTGAAGAACAAACATTACAAAAGAAGGATACAAAAATTGAATTTCTCAAATGATGTCCAATTTAAAAATGGATTAATTTAGCAGGGCTTCCCATATGAATAGGTTCTCATTTCTGGTAACCTGAAAAGTTACTTGCACTGTTAGTAAAAACTCATAATTGAATAAACACTTTTCCTTTATATATACCGTAAAAATTTCAAATTTTTGTAAGAATAAGATATTTGGGCACTACTATAACCTATGAACTCCCCCAACACAAACTTACTTTCTTTTCATTGCATACAAAATCATACTAACTTCTGACAAATCATGTGTGATGAGATTTCTTTTTTGCAACACCTCTTCATCAGTTCACTGTTTCACAGAAATCTGGTGATCTCTCCAAAATTAATCTAACACATAAATACTAAAATAAACCAAGAATTTTTTCATACACATACCAACACACACACACAGTACATCTATTTCCCTAATACAAAAGATGGAAGAAATAACATTTTCAAAAACTTCATTTACCACTGAGAAATAACCAATCCATGATAATCATTAATTCTCCCGGCTACTACCAAATACTCATGAACAAACTATTCATTTAAAACTACTGATTGGCTTTTGCAAAATAAAAACAAGAAAAATGAAGTAGATTCTTCATTGCAGAAACTGTAACTAAAAATAATAACACCAATTTTGACAACCACAACACTATTTTTTAGTATTATCTGCACAAGTTTTCTTGAACTCTTGAAATCTTACCCACTTTTTCTTTATCAAGGTAGTTAAATTATGAACAAAAAGATAGAAATGAGGTTGCTTTTATTATTTGATAACACACTTTCATTCAGTATAAAAGAACCTATTTACGTTTGTAATCAAGCTTCAGATTTAATTTGATAATACTAATATAAAAAAGAACAAAACATTACTTTGAAAAAAATAAATTCTCCCTCTCTCATCTAGGAAAAAACAACCCCTTACAACTAGCCAAATAAGAGCTCAAACAATTATATAACACATGTCGCTAACTTTTTTTATTATATTACAATATACATTTTTACAATTATTAATATATAATTATATTAAAATTTTTATTTTATTAAAATATAACTTTTTTTATATTTTTAACTATCTTTTATTCATTTGTTATTTTACAGAATGGCCTCTCAAAGCATTTTTAATCGTTTCACTGATAAGATTTGTAAAGAATTCACACACACTATTTAAATAAATATTAAAGCAAGCCTGACACAAATTTGTTGGCTCAGATTTTGCCATGATGAAGTTTAGACAAAAAACTAAACAAATAGAAATTGAGCTAAAACTACTGCTGGATTTTTAAAAAAATAATAATATCTAGTTTTATAATATCGCAAAGTTTTCCCAACTTCTAATGATTCTTCCACAAATTTCCTGATTTTCTCCGACTTTTCCAGAGCAACAAAATTCATTTATTTTTCATGCATTTTCATGTTTTCCAGAAAGTGGCCACCCTGCTTTTATTATATTTTAAGTTTCTTTCATTCCCTCTGGTATTCATTTATTTCCTACGCGAAGTTTCTAGTTTGGGGTTCTTTTGTTATTTTCTCATATTACACTTCCACACAAATTTAAAAATATAATTTGGGTTAATTCTAGGCTTCTGGATTCCTTTGTTTATTCTTTTCTTATTTCTTATCCATATTTCAACACTCCCTCTGATCTAACATGAATTTTCATGATTGACTCTTCTCATGAACAAATTGACTCTTATTGCTTCTCTATATTTTGGGATCTTCTTTTGTCTTTTTTATCTAATTCAGCAAGATTGGAATTTGAAGATGAATACTCGTACCTCCATCACGTTTTCTACTACAATTTTGACAAGTGTTTTATTGGTAAGTAAAAAGTATTTGTTCCAGTTTTGGGCTGATCTTTACCTTTCTTCACAAATCTTAACATTAATTATGTTTAATTCAAATGGCTAATTATGATTAACTTTCACCTGAATATGTTAAAAGCATTTAGACATCTGCTAATAATAGAGTAAATTCCAGAACACTGCATCTTGATTTCAGGATTTCCATTTACATTCTTAAAGCATGTGGTTCTGATTACAGCTAAGAGTGATGACAAAATGCATTCTTCACACATTATTCATATCTGACATGTTATATCTTCATTTAAGATTATTAAGTCGGAATTCTGGTATACATTTTTCAGATTTTTATAAAAGCTTTGTCTTTCCTCAGGATTTCTCACAATTTCGGTTACTGATATTATCATAGGTTTTTTATTGTCTATTACGTTGAGTTTTAAGATTTATTTAGTGCATTATGTTCCTTTTTTCCATATAAATTATTCTAGAGTAAATATTTCATTTAAAGCAGGCTTTACTTCTCTTGAAACTGCTACACTGTCGCTGTTCTTTTTGAGTCATTGCTAGTCTCTCTATGCTTGCCTACAGTTTTCAAGAAAATTTAAGCATTCTAAAAGCTTTAGATTCTCTATTAATGCTAGAAGTGGTTTAAAATATTCTAAAAACAATTTCTTTCTGACTAACTGTCCTTTCAGTTGAAAAGAAATAATATTAAAAAGGCATTTCACATATTTAATTCCTATGTTTCAAAAATGTTGTCAAAAAAAGGGAATTTAATTTTCAAATCAGGTTTGGTTTACTTCAATTGTTCTAGAATTACAAATGAAACTTCAAAGCTTGCTAAGCAAGCCTAAAGCTCAGTCTTCATGATTGTGGTGCACTACAATATACACACAAATTTGAAATATAATTAAGACGTACATTATTGATGCAAATTTTTCTGAACTATGCTTTGACATACATAATAAAACAAAAATCAAAATCGTCCAATATCAATCATGCAGTAACCAAATAATATCAATGAATTATTTTATT
Source organism: Teleogryllus occipitalis (assembly GCA_011170035.1). Lineage (NCBI taxonomy): Eukaryota > Metazoa > Arthropoda > Insecta > Orthoptera > Gryllidae > Teleogryllus > Teleogryllus occipitalis. The sequence goes on from BLKR01000560.1 coordinate 311,850, forward strand.
ATTCATGAAACAGTACAGATTTGATTTGTACAAAATTCTAATTCATCTTGCATTCTGCCGACTTTCTACTTTCACTACCTACAGTGAATTGGAAGCAGGGTCCATGCATGATCAAGTTAGATGCCTAGCAAGCAGTGCGACAATCATGCCTCTTACATCTGTTTATTAAAGCGTTCTCACTATAAATAATCCCCACTTACATAACAGATTGAACCCAATGATTCAATAAATATCGATCTGTGATCCACTTGCAATTCTGCTCACCTTTTCCTCTAAATCACTGATATGGTTATTAGTTGCAAATAAGGCAACAAGTCGAGTTGGCAGTACACTAGCTGGCAAGGCTGTACGTTCTGCCACAGAGAAACTCATCATGTGATGATACCATCGTTCAAGATGAGGTACATTACAAGGCCATGGGGGACCATTCAGAGCTTCAAGCATTGCACTGTCAACATGTGTAGGCCTATAACCGCCTAAATAGCTAGCATTTGCGAGATAATCATTTAACACATGAAGGTCTTTTTCTCTCCCTAAATGTTTCGTCTTAACCTAAGAAAATATAGAGAGACTCAAAGCAGATTATAAAAACAAATTGTAGAATGGTGTGTAAAACAATTAAGGATACACCCTTTTGATTGATAATGTATTGAGATGAATTAAGAAACATAAGACGGGGGGAAAAACTTAAAAATTACGAGACAAAAAATAATTATAATACTTAAAATCTAATACTCTGAAGTTAATATTTGACAGATAAAAGAATTTGACACTTCTGAACTAACCTTCTCTTTACTACTCTGTGTAGCTTTTAATTTTCGCACAACCTCCCCTTGGACCTTGATCAATTCAATTAATTTTTCTTTCTTATCTTCGTTCATTGTGTTTGAGTCCATGTGGTTATTCGTACTAAAGAAAAAATGTTTTAATGCAACGTTCACAATTCCACAAACAACGGAACTTCCGCACTGATCCACAGACACGATTCGCCCGCTACACTACGAAATCCTGAGAGAAGTGAAAGTTGAAAGGCCGTCAGGTACGGGAGAGCGTAGTTAACCTAATTTTATGCCATATGGTCGGATGAGCGTAACCTCACATCCCAAAGCCAGCAAATCGCCCATGCAGCACGACCACAACCCCAATAGGAAACCTTATGGAATGAAAATCTTGTCGATTTTTATTGATCCAAATTGGCCAACCTGTATTGGAGAATAGTTGCGGGAAGTACGTAATTAATACATCACTGTTGGGTCTGCGTCTAATGAAATCTATTTTTAATACTTTTAAACAATCGAGGTGCTTGGAATTAGACAGTAGTAAGCCACAAATTAAACAAAATTAAGATATTTGCGTTTACTTTCTTGTATACGTACGTACTACTTCGGCAAAATGTTTAAGGACACCAATCAAAATATGCCAATCAACAATTCTCAAAACCTTCTCTAACCTACACATTTATAGTATTGGAACTGAGAGTACAGTGACGGCTTGCATCTGGGCAGGTAAATATACATTTACATATGCTTATCTTAGTAACTGAAATCGCTGATTTCTTGTATGTCAAACCGATCCTTCGTTCTTTCAAGGCTTCGGTTTTGTCTATGATGTCTTCATCTGTTTCTTTATTAACTACAGAAGAATTTTCTTCTAAATTATAGTACTGTGAAACCATGAATGAATATGTGTTTTATGATGTTGTTCTATGGTGAAACCTCTCGACAAGACCACTGCTTTTCACGACCAGCTTTCTATGGAACGGAATATGTATTCCATAAGACCAATGTATTGTTACCCCTTTAATAACGTCTACACCTCTCTCCGACCAACAACCACGACTTTTTGTCGTAATGTAACATTGCATTCCCTTTAGGCGGCCATCAAGGTGCAAATAAGATTCAACTATAGGCGGCCAGAAAACCTCGCACTGAAAACATAAACCAGAGAGATAGCATACTATTGAACCGTTTCCGGTGTGTTTCAGATCAGCAACACCGATTGGGTGCATGAAAATTCACGATAACCATGAATGAATAATGTATTAATTAGTCTATGCGATGACTCTGAAGGGGAGACCTTCCAGGAAATGTAGAAAAACTAACGAGTTATGAAGTTTATTTATTTATTTATTTTACGTCAAAAAAACAGTTAAAACTGCCTATGACGTGCTATAGGGAAAAGTGAATTGTGTGCACATTTTCAAAATTCTGTGATCCCTACACTAAGTCATACTACTTAAATTTTGAAGAAAGAAAAAAAAACACCCTCCCATGTAATAAAATCTATTTTCAAGGATAAATAAGCAATAAATTTTGGCTCTTATCCATGTTGTCCTTCGAAATAATACTTCCTGCCGCGACAACATGGAAACGATAATTTGAATAATTGTATTTCCCACTGAATTCTAGAAGACGTGCACAGAAAATGAAGTTACATTTCTGTCCAGAAGCAAAACAAGGGGCCATCTCAGCATTTGCTCAATGGATCAGGGAAACTGGACGAAAAACCTGATCGAGATGGGGGTCATTGACCCGGAGGCTGTAGTACAATACTTGTTACAGGTTGTTTATACACATTTATACAGTCCATATGGTAAATAATGCATTATGTATCATTGTTAAAATTAATGTTACTTTTCTTGTGATGCTCAGTATAGTCTCTAATTGTATAGAAACAGTTTCAGCAGAAACGATTTCACTTGGGATTTAAACTTTTCTATCGAATTTAATCGTTTAATGTCACCTGGCAAAGTGTTGTAAAATAATGTACATGTATTGTATGTGAATTTTTGTAATGAGCTGTTGATACTATCACCTGATGAATATGATTTCTACGTCGTGTTATAATAATAGACATCGGCATTTTCTGAAAATATATTCCCGCCCTTAAGCAAGTCATTTTTGACAAAAACCACTGATTCGTAAATAAACAGACACGGTAATGGTAAAATTCCTAGATTAATGAAGAGAGGCTTACATGAATCACGTGGGTGGGGTTTGGTTATTATTCATACAATTCGCTTTTGTAATCTAAAAGTCTGGGAGCTATAAGATGTATTTCCCCAGAATATTATGCCATATCTCAGGCGGGAATGAACATTCGCAAAATATACACAACGAGCAGTATGAAGGCTGACTTAATTTGCAAGAATTCTGAACGCGTAGCATAATGAACTTAATTTTGTGTTCAACTCATTTAAATGGACGTTCCATTTAAGGTTTGACTGAATTGAGAGGCCTAAAAATTTGGTTGCCTTAACATCAGTCAATGGTACACCGTTCATTTTCAGTGGAGCACAAACTTGTTTATTTGAAATGAAAAACTGCATTAAAACCGTTTTCTTTTCGTTTACTATTAATTTGTTATTTCGGAACCAATTTGAAACATCTGATATTGTACTATTTACGGTTTCTTTATTGCAAAGGATGTTCGTATCATCCGCAAAGAGAACCGTTCTTCCGTTTCGAATCGTCGAGGGCATATCATTTACGTAAAGTAGGGACCTAAAATCGATCCTTGAGGAACTCCACGTGCAATGGGCAAAGAGTCGGAGAGGTGCGTACGTAATGTTCCATTATTCCAGTAAGGTATTTCAACTCTCTGAAATCGTTGTTTAAGATATGAACATAACCAATCTAGAGCAATACCACGGATTCCATATGAAGGTAATTTTGAAAGTAAAATGTCATGATCAATGACGTCAAAAGCTTTTGAGAGATCTAAAAATAATCCAATAGGTGCCTCATTTTGATCCAATGATGAGGCGACATCTTTAAGAAAAGAAAATATAGCTGTTTCCGTTGATTTTGATTTTCTAAATCCATGTTGGCAATCTGAAAGCGCATCGTGTTTACTGAGAAAGGTTTCCATTCGTACGTAAAAAAGTCTCTCTAATATTTTTGAAAAAACTGATAGAAGAGAAATGGGCCGATAATTTTGAATTTCATTTTCGTTGCCTTTTTTGAAGAGCGGCTTAATTTTAGCTGTTTTGAAAATATCTGGAAACGTTCCGGTGCATAACGATGAATTAAATATGCGAGTTAACGGGTGTATAATGGCATACGCACAGGTCTTTAACAAAGAATCCGAGAATTCATCTAAACCGTACGAATAATTATTTTTTAGTTTACCGATTATTTTGAGAATTTCATAGGAAGAAGTTTCGGAAACGAACATCGTGTCTAAAATTTTGGGTGAACTGTCTGTTTTTGAATTTTGTGGCTGAAGACCCTTAGTGAGATCGGCAGCAATTTTCGAAAAGTATTGGTTAAAGAGACTAGCCACTGTTACCGGATCGTTCACATTTATATCGTTATATTTTAAAACAACATTCTCTACGGGGTTTCTAGTTGTTTTTTTTTTAATTTGTTGCGTCTACTTTGACGCAACGCGTCTCCAAGCCCCCTGGGGGGCTCCGCTTTGCGCTTCTCGGAGTAATCCTTCCATTACTAACAGCGCTTGTTTTTTGGAGTAATCCTCCGTTAATATTGTCTGTCGCGTCTCGTCGCAGTCGGTTGTCAAGAGGACCCAGCGGCCAGAATTAGGAAGGAATAAGGATAGGGGTAGAGTTTAGGACACTTCACAGGGGTTGGACTAGCCCTTGTGAAGCAACCGAACTCGTTTTGTTGGAACAAATTTCACACGAGATTCGACGGGAATCGAACCCGGATCTCAGTGGTGGCTTGCGAAAGGCTTGCGACTTTGCAATGAGCCACGAGTCCAACTTAGTTGACTTGGTAGTATTTTTTATTATATTCCACATTGCTTTTGTTTTGTTATTTGAGTTCAAAATATCCTGATCGTGTTTCATGATTTTAGCCTGCCTTATGACTTTCCGTAATAATGTTTTGTATTTTTTAAAGTAGATAAGGAAATCTTGAGATACGTTATGACGTTTAGAAATGAAAGAAAGAATTCGTTTGTTTTTACAAGATGTCCTAATCCCTTGTGTTATCCAAGAATAGCTTTTCCATGAAATATTTAATTTTCTTTTTTGAAGAGGAAAGCAAGTGTTAAAATGAAATGAAAGAGTTGAAAAAAAATAATTATATTTGTTGTTTGTATCAACAGTATTATAAACCGCTTCCCATGACTCCTGTATCAAGTAATCAAAAAATAGTTCTAGCGGATCTAAATTTTCCACTATATAAGTTTAATTATGACACACTGATGTACCATGTATACATGGATAAAGAATAAGGAGAATTGTTAGTGAGAGCAAAGAATCCTAATGAATTATTCCAAAAATCAATACTTAATTCACAAGCTATCTCCATTTACAGTGATGGAAGTAAAGTCGAGGACACCAAAGCAGTTGGAACCGCATGTCTGTCCTGAAATCAGTTTTGTAATTAGAAGTCTGCATCCATATGCATAAATTTTTATGGCTGAATGTATAGCTATCAGAGATGCAATGGACATAGCTTTAAAGCACAAAGACAGAGATATTGATATTTACACTGATTCCCTTAGTGTGCTATTAATATTAGAAAAAAAGACAGAAAATATAAGAACTAATTATTATTTACTAGATATTAAAAAGAAATTAAAGGAATTTCATGCAGACAATACAAGGGGATTAGTGGAAATGAAATGGCTGATTCATTGGAAAAAAATGCTACAACTAATTTACCTTCAAATCTAAAAATACCTTATACTGATTTACATCATATTTTTAAGAGCAGTGCAATGAAGGAAACGATAAATAGTATTAAGGAAGCAGCTAACATCAAAGTCAAGGATTATTTTGCATTGTTTTATAAAGAAGCAGAGAGACCTTGGTTTCATGGTAAACCCATTTAGAGAGATTTTGCTTCAATGGTGAACCAATGTAGAGCTGGATATTATAGTCTAAACTCTTCATTATTTAGAGTTAAATTGACATCTGATCCAACATGCCATTGTGGATACTATAATCAGGATCTTAATCATATTGTATGGCAATGTTCAGTATATGAAGAGGAAAGGGAATACTTAATCAAAAGATTGAATAAGATAAAAATATTTTTACCACTAGATGTCAAAATGTTCCTTGCACAACCCAATAGCACAGGTATGAAATACATTTATGCATTTCTGTCTTCATGTAAAATAAAGGTATAAGATGGATTCATGGAATTGTTGTAATATAGAGAAATGTACTGAATGATAAATTTATAATGTAGTGTTAAATTCAAAATCAATGTTATGTATAAAAATTGATGTAATGTATATTGGAAAACAAATTATGAAAAGCAAATAACTTCCATAAGGAGGTTGAAAATATTTAATTATATGTATACATGTATATATATATATATATATATATATATATATATATATATATATATATATATATATATATATATATATATATATATATATAGCTAACATTCATCCGTGTCAGTTGAACGACCGTTTACCTTTACAGGTTTTATACATACGCCAAATAGAGGTTTATTGTCTGATGATTTGTTGGAAAAACTGGTTACTGTAAAAGGAAATTCAGTTTATTTGAGTTAAACTTATAAGTCATTGTTCCCTTAAACTACAGACCTATTAGTCTCTTAACTTTATCTAAATTCTTGAATTTATTAAATCATTATCTAAAATTTTTGAATTACTATTTCTATAATAGACTCTCATCTATTATACTACTAGCTGACCCGGCGAACTCTGTTCCGCCTTAACAGAGAACGCCGTTCCGCCCAAACATACGAAAACCCGCGAAATCACGCGAAAACGTGCCAAATTACGCGAAAACATGCGAAATCACGCGAAAACGTGCGAAAACGTGCGAAAACGTGCGTTCTCACACGGGAACGCTGTCGAACGGGATAAACAGTATCCTATGTCCGTCTCCTGGCTCTAAGCTTCCTGCTCACCAATTTTCAGCCAAATCGGTACAGCCGTTCTTGAGTTATAAATAGTGTAACTAACACGACTTTCTTTTATATATATAGATATTAACTCAATACAAGCTATTCCAAATTACCAATTTGATTTTCATTCTCATTATTCAACTTCTCACCAATTACCACATGTTTCTGAATTAATAGCTCAAAACTTTCATAAAAAGGAGCATACTATTGGAATTTTTTGGATATTGCCCAATATTTAGGACTATTTTGACCGTCCATTAGCTTCGAAAACACATTCAAAATATTGCCAATAAAACTTATCAAAAAATATCAAAGTTATACCCCAAAACTAATACATTTTCAAAATTACAAATTGATTGTAGTATATCAATATTCACGGCAATAATAATACCATCACTTACATACACATGCTCTATTTGGTGTAATGCATCTGCGTCAAACATGAAGAAAATCCAAACTATTCAAAATAAATATTTACGGAGAATTATAAAGGATGAATGATTCTATAATCAATCTTCTAATTTCTCCATCTCTTTAACAAATTATCCTGTTTATCAACATTTCAATCTGGGAATAAATTATTACATAAAACGAATTCGTTCCCGTTTTCCCAAAGATATATTTCACCGTCCATAAATATTTTTCTGCATTAATACTAAATAATAACTTCCCTTAAAACTCTAAATTTATAATAAAAATTACTAAACCCTTATTAAAATCTAAATTTACTCTAATATATTATTAAAATAAAATCATAATTACCAATAATTATGATATCAATTCTGGCATCCCCAAAAAGTTCTGTATAATTTTATTCAACATCCTGGAAAATTGTATAAAATTGAACAAGAAATAAATGTTTAATAAAAAATTAATATATGGTTGTCAATCGGTAATTTATTGTAATTGACAATTATAATAAATTGTTGCAATAAAAAGTAATAATAAAAAATATTGTATTTACTATATTTTGAGAATTTGAAGTATTTTAAATCCGAATGTATTTAGCTATTCAAAACTTAATGTATTTTGAGTATGTATTGAGATACTTATTTACGAAGTATTTAAACAGTGCCTGACTTTGACTTATGTGCGTCCTAGGTTGTCAAATGTTTTAGCGCCCTTTTAATTTGCTTTTTTAAGTATTAAAGCTATTTATAATATTTTGAATAAAAAATGTTGTACGATATTTGTAGCCAACGGAAATATTGTGTACGTATAAGTAATTGATTATACGTATACGTGTAAATAATTCTCACCTCAATATTGATTTAATAAATTAACGATAATTCTGTATTATTTTTATCTGTACATATCAATGGACCATTAACACTTTCTTTTGTTAAAAATATGAAAAGAAATATTTCTATAAAAAACATTCAAAAGTTCGCCTTATGAAATTTTGCATCCGCCGAAATTCTCCCGCCCCCAAACATTGCGCGCCCCAGGCTACAGTCTACTCAGCCTATTGGGAAATCTGGCACTGTATTTAAATACTACATTTCAAGTATATAGCCCAACCCTGAATGTCAACCTACTATAATATTGAGTACGGTTGAACATCATGTTAGCGGAACAAATAAAAATATATAACTCTGAAACGGGCGAATACTGGAAGTAGTTCAGAAGAGTATAACGAGAAAATTCACCGAGAATTACAAATGGAACCTATTAAAACATATATAATGACACAGTTCACAAAGTTTTGTAATTTATTACCTTCTGCTCCTGCTTCAAAAAACTTCGATTTAGGCATAGACAAACGTGGGTGCTCTGTGTATTGAGGTCAACTCTATGAAACTCTCAGTATTCGTTCAAGATTCTCCAAAGATATTTTTCACCCTCCGTGATTTTCTTTTAACAAATTTCAAACACAACCTTTCCATTGCAAACATTTACAATCTTCTACTCTTTTCCATTACCATTTTAAACTATGTATTCATTAAACTGCCATTAAAAATAGGTAAATAATTTGCCTTATAACAAATCGCTGGCACTTTGCCTAAAAGTTATTTGAAATATATTTAAAACCCCTGAAAAATTGTATTACAATTGCACAGGTAGTAAATAAAAAAAGAAGTGTACTGTGAAAACAATTAATATGTTCATGCGTTTGGAACACTATAAACTTGTTCACGGAAAATAACTTTTTACAATGTAAATTTATTCAGGAAATTAATCCCCTCGGGTTATCTGGGAATCCTTCGGAATGTGATGCGACTATGTGACCAATTTTTCAAATAAACTGAGGAAAATCACAAGAAAATATTGAATCCTGAACGGCCGTGCCCCCCTTTCCGCATTCTCCAGTGTTCAATCTCCCTTTTTCCTCAGTATTTGTTCAAGAGTCACAATCTATTCCCTACTGTCCGTCCACTCCTTTAGTCTCTCCATCGTTTCCTCTAGTACACACCTAGCGACAAAGTCGCGGGACATGTGCATCGTGACAAGTCCTAGGAATATCCTGTGACCTTTTTTCCACTTTTGGAACTGTCGCGATACAAAAGTTGCATATCGCAGGTCTCCCATTCGAAATGGGATACGTGATACATATGTTGCGCAACATGATGTGGTTCGGACGTGTCAAAGTCCCGGTACACGTCGGGCGGCTCGTGCTTACGTTGCACAACCTCCAAATAATCAAAACATATTTTATATATACATTTTCCTTTTAATGACATTCAATGTTCAAGATATTGCAGAAATATCGACGCGTCTAGTGCTCTCCCAAGTCTTTCACCATCGATGAATAGATCTATGTCGCGCTCTTGGCTCTATTACTGAATTTACTCAATGGCTCTGAGCTTCAACGCAATGATCAATAGGGCTTTCGGTTGCACAACCTGTGGATGGGAGGTCTTGCCGAGCGCTGCGCCCAAAGGGAATACCAATTTTCTGTCTTCGTCTGACTGGCTGTAATTTAATTTTATGAATTTCGCGTGTTATGGAAAGTACATAAGTTTAGTCTATTATTGACATTATTGAATTCAATATTTATTATGTTTAGAGAATTTGTTTTCATTTAATATTAGGTTTGATGCAAAATGTACATTTGATGAATTCTATGTGTGAAGTTGGCTTTTTCGGAAGGAAGTCGCTTTCTGTCTCTCAAGGTGGATGCATATTTCTGACTGCAATCTGAGAGCGCTGGTGTAAATACGTGTGTGTATGTGTGTGTGTGTGTGTGTGTGTCTGTGCGTGTGTGTGGGTGTGTCTGTGCGTGTGTGTAAAGATCTTTCATTGTTACAATATGAACCAGGGTGGTGAAGTTTTCGAAATCAAAAAAAAAAAAAAAAAATTATTTGTGTACAACGTGTCCAATGATATAGTGCTTAAAGCAAAGTGCTGGAGTGCGATCACCCTATCTTCGAAAACAAGTTATTTTTTGTTTTGTCTGAATTCTATTACTGTCAATTGTCTTAATGTATTTCTACAAGTTCCCACAAATAACTGCAGAGAATTCTATTGTCGTGCGATGGTGGCTTTTCGGTTCGCTACAAACCCGCCAAATCCGAATTCTTGAGAGCTGTATATTAAGAAAATTAAGCTAATTCTAAAATAATTGATATAAATTCAATTTAACAACTTGTTAATCAATAATAATGGTATGTATTAGTAAATAAAGTTAAAGAAAAAAGACCAAAACAACTTCTGGGAAACAATGTTTTTACTTTCTTTGAAAATTCCTATTGCCATAAACAGTTTTTTAGAGGAAAAGCCGCAAATGCAAACAAACTATAATTCTTTGTTGGCATTGTGTTATCTAGGTTCAATAATAATAATGATAATAATAATAATAATAATAATAATTATTATTATTATTATTATTATTATTATTTTATTTTTCTGTACTTTTCTCAGCTTTGAGAACCATTCATCTATTCATACGACTTAGGCTCTAGCAAATGCAGCTGGTAATGACAGATCTGAGGAAAGACGGAGAAGAAATTCATCTTTGTCCGTCGTTAAATTTAAAAATATTCGCACAATATGGCAAGTCTGTAGGATTAAAGCTTTTTGAATGGTTATACAGATTTCTTTCGATAATACTATTTTTGTAAGACCTGAAGCAAATCGGTCCGTCACCACTCCTGTGGCTGAGATGATCATTGGCACTATTTCAACCTTACTCAGTTGCCAAACATGTTGGATTTCTACTGCCAAATTCTGGTATTTTGAAATCTTCTCCGATTCTGTCTTATTGAAATTTTTTGTCAGTGGACAGCCTACATCTATGATTGTTGCATACTTCTGTATTTTATTGATAACTACTAGGTCCGGACTATTATAATCCACAGTTTTATCAGTGACAATAGGCATATCCCAGTAGAGTTTCACTATTTTCTATAACCGGTGAAGGTGAATATTTGTAAAATGGTGGAGGGTTCTCAATTAGTCTATAATTTGATGCCAATTGTCTATGGATTATTTTGGCTACTCGATTGTGCTTCCCTAGATATGCAGTATTGGCAAGAACTGGGCAACCTGCAAACAGATGGTCGATGGTCTCATTTGATAGATTACACATTCTACAGACATCTTTTGTACTGCTCTTCAGTGTGTGTTTATCATAATTGCTTGTTTTTATTACCCCATCTTGAATTGCTATTATAAATCCTTCAGTTTCAGGAAATAAATATCCCATTTTCAACCACAGGAGAATTTATCAACTGATGGGTTATTTAAGAGATTAGGATATTTTCCATGAAGGGTCTTGTTCTTCCAATCTGTCTGCATGTTGTTGTTGTTGTTGTTGTTGTTGTTGTTGTTGTTGTTGTTGTTGTTGTTATTATTATTATTATTATTATTATTATTATTATTATTATTATTATTATTATTACGGATTTTGCGTATTTGCAGGATTTTTCCTTAAAAACATAATATGCATAAAGAACACAAATTTCCTGTTGTTTGGGATCGTAAAACAAATTCTTATAGTGCATAGTTCTGATGGATGAATGAGCGTATTTTAATTTTAAGAGCATATATTTACATATTTTACATTTTTCATTTTAATTTTTTTCCTTCGCAAAATGCAAATGGTGGGATGGCTTTCGAGTTTTTATCATCTTTAAGTGAATAGAGCGGTACAGTTCATCCGAAAGTCTTATCCAGTCATATCCGCGCGTCCGTGGGAAAGAAGCAGCCCCGCGTCGTGGCCTGTCCCATCCCCTACCTCTCCCAGCGTACCCATACCTACCTCTCGTTGAACTATTTCGTCGGTATCACAACCTCATGTGAAGGACAAGGCCACGACAGCAGGAGCGCCAGAGATGAAAGAAGCGGGAATTGGAGAGAAAAAATTAGTTCTCATTGACTGAAATTACGATACCCCCTATTGCCAGTTCGAATTTTTTGCCAAGTTTGTTCAAGCAGGTGAACTGCACCAAATAATTTCAAGTGTATCATTTGCAAACTGCATCTCACGTAAAAACGAAATCGAAAAATATAATTCAACCTCTTCTAGTTTTGAAGCTTAAGGAACGAAAATAAGTTCTCTGAGGACTTATGTGAATCCCTTGTTGGATATAATTTACCATGGAGAAAGCTGGATAATCTTTCTTTAGCGTTTTTTAAAGAAATAACAGAAAAATTCTCGGTGAGTCCACTTAATGAAAAACTACATTAATCCACTATAGATGACAGACGATTCATTTATATGGCTTTCAATTGATGAAACAACTGATTCCTCTGGAAGGTAGTTGTGGATAAATTCGGTTCCAAAGGTACAGAATATCAATGTTAGGACTGTGAGAGATGCACTGCGTATATCGTAGCCAGCTGAAGAGCATAAAGAGAGATTCTTGACATTTCTGACGGATAGTGCGGCATACATGCTGAAAGCAACAGTAGTTCTACCCAAATATGTTCCACATTACTTGTATTGTTCATGCCCTACATCGTGCTGCCCAAGAGATTCGTTCGCAACAACCTTAAGTTAATAATTTGATTTCTTCTGTTAAGATTTTTTGTGAAAGATCGTCGAGAACCTAGATATTCAAAGAGGAACTACCAGAAATTCCCTTTTCAACAGTGTTTTTACTAGTTGGGGAATATGACTCAATGCTGCACTTTATTACTGGTCGCATATTGAAGCTAGTATTGCACCGAACCCGGTCTCCCAGACCTACCTTTGCTTACCTGGGCTCGTGTGGCCGGCTAGCTCAGGAAGCATGTAGAGTAAAGAAGAATAGATGGTGGACGGATTTTTAAAAATAAATGATGATGAATTTAAAATAAAATTATTGAGAACACAAATGGACTTTAATAAAAAAACTTAAATTTTAAGCATACAAAAAATTAAGGTCTTAGCAATTACTTTTTCTATTTTTATGCTATAAAACTAATGTATTACAGGGAACTTAATAATGTAAGGAAGTCGCCAATGCGCGGCGAGCACTTCCTTGATAAGAGTTTCTTTAAACAAGCGTCGCGCCTGATGGGCGCACTGAAGATCTTGCCGCAGCTCGACAATCAAAACACAGTCACCGTTCGCAGGCAGGTCCGCTGGGGTGGGCAACCTCTACAGGTCGCCGAACCTCACACCAGGCGGCGTGTCCCGTGGGTGTCGGGGAAGGCCCTTTGAGTCCCGCGTCGGCGGTGGTGGCGAAGGCGGTGACGCAGCGTGGTCACGGCGACGGCGGCGGCGGCGGCGGCGGCGGCGGCGAAGGCGGTGGTGCAGTGATGAAGACGACGAAAGCGACGACCCAAAAGCGACGACAGCTCAAGATTCAGGTGTCCAGTAACGCGATTATACTCGTCGCGTGAATTGTGACGGGCGAAGCGGGCGTGATCGGCAGAGATCAAAAGAGAATATATTCGACAAATGAGCAATAGGAGGAACTACTCGTCCTCAATTTAAAACAAAGGGACACTGCCCTTCTCCGGCTTTACTGCTCTGTGAGCTGAGCGCACCTCAGCGCTCACCTCTCCTACCCTTCTGCTCCGCCTACCGGGATCTCTCACACCGTTCTGATCTGGCTGCTCGGCGCATGCCAGCGCTCGCAAGTCTTTTCTCCCCCCCAGTTTCCCAAATGTTCTAGAAGTTTCCAAAATTTTTCTAAAATGTGCTTCTATTGGCAAAAGGTTCCTACGTCTTACTTAAATTTGGTCCAATAATATCTTGCGTTTCGTCGGTGTGTCGAGCGGAATTTTCCATGAGGCGCTCTCACTCGCACACTTTTCGTAAATAAACGCAGGTGGTCCCTCCCAGAGTTTCCAAACTGCGCAGCCCCCCTTCCCAGCTAGATCCCCAGGGATAGACCCGCGTCGGCGTTGGCGAAAACAAACACAGTCCCCCCGTTTTTGCTTGGCGCCGAGATGTCGCGACAGCAGTGGTGCGTAACGAATCAGCCGCCCGACGGCTCAGAAAAGACGCAAAAGCGCCAGTGCGTGATTACGCAACATTTGTGTGCGATGAGCCGGGGTATAATATTCGGTATCGTTACAGTATGAAGGTATCTACTTCCTTTATTAAATGCAGTTGCAACGTGTATTAATTCAGCAATAATAGCTGCAAATGATGAAGGAATGAAAAGTGTACTAACAAGAATTGGTGCGCACTTCATAACTGCCTAAAATCGCTACCAAGCTTGAAGAACAAGATTTAGAACTAACTACTGCAGTTCAATTATTGAACTCTGTAGCATCGTCATTCAATAATTTGTAAGAATCAGTAGCGCGAGTCTTGGCCGAAAAAAATGAAGAAAATTGAAGAATTCCCGATGTGTGAACGGAGAAAACGCTAAGTGGTAGTTTACAGGGTGAAACGCCGTTTTCAAAATTACACTCATAAAGAAATTGCAGCTTTGAAGTATTATCCCCTAAACTCAAGCAATGTTTAAAGAACTTTGATATATAAGAACATTTATGCAGATAACAGAAAAAAGATTCACTCCAGAAAATTTGGAAAATTATATTATAATCTCTTGCAGTATAAATTAAATTCAGTGTAACATTGAACTTGTAAATCAAACTATTTTGAATACAATTAAACTCACACTTTTGTCTGCACATATTTTTATTTTTAAGGGCATGTTTTCCTATTTTTTAAATATATTTGGATATATAAAATAAATATATAAGGATTTTTAGTGCAAATGAATCCACACCCTAATTATAATCTATGTTCAATTGTCAAAGCCCAGGATTAATACAAATGAAAACACCTTATAAAGTGTATCAGAATTTATAAAATTTATTGTTACATATTCTACTACTTCCAAACTTTATACATTCTCTAAACAATACAAATTTAACAACTGATTTAAAATAACATTTAAATATTATACAATACCAATAAAAGTTTAATTTTCTGATATAAAATAACCACAGCAAGGAGTCTCACTATGTCTGAGTAAAATTCTCTCTCATAAACATCTTTTGTCTATTAATGCTTCATGAAAAGATAAATACTGATTTTTAACAATTTTGTAGAGGGAAGTGGGAAAATCTGATGAATATCCAGGAATGACAATACTCCTGGATAGTGTAGACTTTCACTCACTAAAACCGCTTAATCCCTTTTATGAAATCTGAAATTCAGTCCTGAAACTCTGTATTTAAAGAGAAAAACACCCTAGAGGTCATTCCAGATTGACCACATTATGCCAGACAGCACATTAACATGTAACACAATTTTCAATAATATAACAAAAAAATTACATCAGGCAGGATATTATATCACAAAAATTTGCAATGATCCAAGTGAGTTTTATAATATATTACCAAATATTGTTAACCCTTATGTTTTAACATTTTATAACACAAACTGCCTGTTACCTCATCTTGAAAATCCGCAAAAACACGTCACTCTTCTAATATATCAAATACTGTTAACCTGTCTGTTGGACCACATTACAACCGGACAAACATTACGTTATTTTGAAAATCTACAAAAACGCAAGTCGCTCTTCTCATACCTCAAATATCATTAATCCATCTACGTTCACAAAGTTACAACAGGCTACACATTCACTTCATCATGAAATCTTCAAAAACACAAATTGCTCCCTTATACCATTGTATCCAGTGGCGGATCCCGGGAGATCATGACCCCTTCCTAGTTTTTGTGTGCTACCTTCTTTTTTGGCAAAATTGATTTAAATATTTATGTTAGAATTATGTTATTATTTAAAAATAATATTTATCATATATACACTACAAATATATATAATAATTGTTTATTATTTTACAAAAATCTATTATGGCTCCCACCAAAATGATCAGCTGGATCTGCCCCTAGTCTCATCATAAATGTTTTCAATTGTACAACAAAGTGGCCCGTAATACACTATATCTTTAACGATTGTTCTTATTGGCCACAAAGACTTCAGGCTTCTTATTATGTCATCGCAAATGTTTTCAATTGCAGATCAAAGAGGCTTTTGTAACACATTCTTCTTCCTATTTGATTGATGACAAGACTTCAGACTTCTTATATCTTCACTTATTTGCAGAAGATCATTTGACTCTCATGAAAACGGGTACTGCATAATCTCAATGATTGCTTCATCAGGGGTCCTTCCAACAAGATTCTCTCTCAAAACAGAATTTTACCCACTGTGATAATCTGGCAAAGTCAACAAAATACGATTACAAAAACAATCCGCTGTTTGTCTTTTTGACAAATGCATGTTTTGAGTCCAGATAACTCTACCTGCCTTCTTGAAACGGATTCCCCCATTTCTCATAGGAGAGTTCCCATCAATTCCCATGGAACCACGATACCTGAATCTTATAATACTCACTGCCTGAGGCATCAATAAATACAGAAAATAAAGTTAAATATTAATAAAATGCTTCCATAGTTGTGATATGGTTATGGCTCGTTCTTGGCTTCTTCGTTGTATCTTCCAAGGTTATGCCCTTTGGTTGGTGTCAGTGGTGTTTATGGCCGCTCGTGGGATAATTCCCATGAATCCACGGACAATATACTCTCTGTCACGAACCCTGGATGCATATAATACTCTCTGGTTTGGAGCGAGCAGATTGGTTGGTGGGGACTGGTATATATCAGTGGTATGACAGAAGATGGGTCTTATCCGGCCCTTATTGGGCCGTTTTCGTCATAGTTCTCCGAACGGCCACAGCGCGTCGTCCAAAACATGGCGGCGCAAACATCGGAGCTACCTACCGGACGTTCGGAGTTCGGCGTACTAGAATTTCCCTTCCATTTGAATTTTGTGTACTGGAGGAGAAGCACGTGGTCAGAGACGACACTCATGTTAACCGATGAAGGCTTATTTGTACAGCTTACGGTAGTCGCCATCTTTTGGATAAAATCTACGGCCAATCGTGTGAAGGCAATCGGGAAATTTGAAACGAAGAGAAATTTATGCGGGAATTTGAAAATTAGTATATTTAAAATTTTTGCATCGAATCGAATGGTTTTCAATTTTCACAATAAATTTTTTTTAATATGAAAATTTTAGTAAATGTAGGAAATACGTATATTATCAAGGACAAACAAGTTAAAATAGTAAAATATTTATTGAATCCATTGACAAAATAAAAGTTTATAATTTCATGGTATACTCTGAAAATTATTTCTTATTGTAGTGACAAAAAGCTGCTTCAGTACGCAGCTTTTATTCATATGCTACATCATCACACACACTATAAACATATATACCTTGTGAAAATAGTCTAAGATAATACGGAATACGAAGTAAATATTTGTTAAACATTTTGAAAACACTTCCAATAATTTTTCTGTCTATTTACATGAAAATTTAGCTAATCAAGAAGACTACATGTGTGCTAAAACAGAACAAGTATTTCGTGCATTCACAACAAAAACAAATTGTGGCTTATCTATGATGGTTTTTTATTCCACCTCTATGCGGAAATAAGCAAGAGTAAAGATTTCTTTAAAAAAACATAATTTTGTTTACATTGCTGAAAACAACAAAATAATTGATGCTTTGCACAGCTGCAATACTTCGAGAACGTAAATGCTAGACAGGAATCATCAAACTTTTTTCAAAACACTTCAAATAATTTTTCTGTCAATTTACATGAAAATTTAGATAATCAAGAAGACTACATGTGTACTGAAACAAAACAAGAACTTCATTGCATTCACAACTTAAAGAAATTGCAACTTATCTATGCTTTTTTTTCACCTCTATGCAGGAATAAGCAGGGCCGCTTCTTGAACCTCTGAGGCCCCCGGCGGATTCGATAATGAGGCCCCCAAACACATGTACACGCGCGCGCATAATACACCTCCAGAAGTTATAGCTGCATTACTGCCGATAAATAAGGGATTTCAATGTAATAATAATAATAAACTCACCTATGTGATGTCTTGACAGTTAACACTCCACTCTTCCTTTATTAATTATTGTCTTCTTTAGAGAATAACTTTTCTGCACTCCGAGGTGGCAAAATCGTGAATTGTGTCTTCAAAATCAATTTCTGCCAAAATGTCATGTTCAATACTCATCAAACTTAAATTATTTAATCGTGGTTGTGCCATGCTATTTTGTAACTCGTCTTTTATTATTTTCAGCTTAGAAAATGAACGTTCTCCAGATGCATTGATTACAAATAAAGTGAGGAAAATTCTCATAGCAATTTCCATATTGGGGAATGCTGATAATATATTCTCATTATTCATGTAACTGTACAGGTTTTGAATATTGATATTTTTTCATTATCTCCAGCATATTCTTGAAAATATTTTATATTTTTTTAAGATATGCAGCAAAATAGTGACATTCAGATATTAGCTCTGAAGTTATCAAGTCTTCACTATAAAAATTTGCAAGGTTTTCGCCATATTTTGAAATTTCTGAATTCTCTAACTCATGCAGACATTCCAAAAAACCAAACCTATCAACAATGTCTATATACGAATTATGCTTTACTTCGGAGTTCTTGACTAGAAACCAGAGTGTTTATTATTGGTAGGAATGTCTCTACTCTTAACTTTTCTCTTCCCAGAAGTTTCTCATTACTACATCCACTATCCGCAAATGCAAGAATTGAGCTACGTTTTATTTGACGCCTTTGTGTATCTTGATATTCTTTCACAACTGATTTCGCTTTTGATTTGGACTCATAATCGTCAAAATCATCTCTCTTCTCCCTAATAAATACTGTTAATGACTTCAGCATCTTAACTGCTGCCGACAAATTAACTTT
Organism: Teleogryllus occipitalis; assembly: GCA_011170035.1. Taxonomy (NCBI): domain Eukaryota; kingdom Metazoa; phylum Arthropoda; class Insecta; order Orthoptera; family Gryllidae; genus Teleogryllus; species Teleogryllus occipitalis. The sequence continues at coordinate 330,860 of BLKR01000560.1, forward strand.
TTCACTTTGCAGTAGTTTACTCGCTGCGTTAAATCTATTGAGGATTTCATTCCACAATATTGTTAAAAAAAACTGTTTTAAGTTTATAAAGTTTTTTCTCTAATCCTTGAGCCTTAAGACGTGTCTCTGGCGACTGATTTGTCACATCATTTCTTATAGACTGAAATAATCTAATTTCATTATATCCTTCACACAAAGTATTTACTGCATCTGCTTGCGCAGACCATCTGTTGTTTCACCACTTTACGACGAGGACCTAAATATGAACAAAGTATCTTCCAGCTGCAGCGGTGTGTTGACGATGAAAAGGTGTAAAGATTGTACCAAATCAAAATAAATTGTCACAATTAAAACACACTTGACAGCATGTACCCATACTAAATTGAGTGAGTGTCCAGCACATGGCACATACTTATTTAGTTCTTTTATCTTCCCTTGTAAGCCTCAACATGTTTGCTGCATTGTCATAAGATTGGCCCCTAAAATTCAGGATATCTATGTTATTGGTTTTTAAGAAGTGTGTCACAACTTCTGTAAGATGTTCTGCATTATGACTATGAATGGGAATAAACTGCAAAAATCGCTCTTTTGGAACAGCATATATCACATATCTTACTATAAAAGTAAGTTGATCAATATGAGTCACATCCGGAGTGGAATCTACAGAAATAACATAGTATTTTGCTTTTCGAATTTCCGAAATGATTACTGAAAGAACTTTAGTACCCATTATTTCCAAGAACTCTTCACAAATGGTGGTTGACAAGTATGATGGCATCCCTTTCCCTGCATTACTATATTTCTTTATGTGTTCGTGCAAGAATGAATCAAACTGACTTATAAGTTCCAAAATACCCAAATAATTTCCATTTTTTACTGAACCAAGACTTTGGTCAGAACCTCTTAAAGGGAGTCCTCTCGATGCTAAGGATTTAATTACTGCAGTAACTCTTTTCAACACCTCTTTCCAATATTGTCGCTCATTATTATATTGGACGATCAATTGTGTACCTACTCGCCCGAGTGTTTTTGATCGACTACAATAAGCTACCATGCAATTTCTATGTTCTTGACTATTTTCATGTTCTGATGCAGCTTTCAGAGCATGTTTCCAGTCATTAAAACCATCTCCGCTGAATGGAAATTTGGAGTGAGAAAATAATTTGCACGCAAAACAACAAACGTTTCCCTTCGCAGGTGAATATATGAGCCATTCCCTTTGTACAATTTCGTTTGGCAATTGTCGCGAGAACATTGCTTGAGTAAGTCGTCTTTCTTCCATATTTTCACCAGTTTTATACATGCAGGCCGATTGATCAAAATTATTTTCTTTATTTTGACAAGCAGAAGATCCTTTTTCTACCCAATAATCATGTAAGATGTCATCGGTATGTGGCCAAAGACCGGGGTCTGATGTTGTATAGTGACTATTTTCTGAATTAATGGTACTTACATAGTTTCCTGAAGCACAATCCTGGTCTTGTCTTGATTATCTTCACCTGTTCCTGATTATCTTTTTCATTGCACGTCATAAAATCTTTACTTTCTAGCACACTATTTGTTACTTCTGCTTGGTTCTGAAAATTGTTTTTCTGTGAACTCGATGTTGATGGGCCAGGAATGTGATTTATGGGTACATTAGCAGTATTATCATTTTTGTTGACAGTATAATTGAAATAATTAATTAGTTTCGGGATTCTCTTAATATTTTCTTCTCTTTAACTTTCTTCTCCTTAACTTTCTTACGTTTGGCACAACCACTTTCAAAACGCTTCATTATGAATTATTGAAATTGATACGCTAACTGGGAAGAGTGTTAAATTAGAAAACTTAGGCAAATAGACTCTGACACGAACACTTTGAAAGAAATGAATACTGTAGGATATTGAGTGGCTGCAGGCCTGCCCAACTCTATCAGTTGCTCCCCAAGCCCGTAAATTTGCCGGCCAGCTGCGATGTGACGACGAGGAGATGATCGTCACTCACCGGCAGGAGAAATCAGAGCTATCGGATCCGAAGCGCGTGACACGAAGGGCAATGCGAATTATCTTTCGTTTTCCGACCTTCGTATGGAACAGTGTGTGTAAACACGCAAGACGGCGAATAAAACTCGAAAGCAAATGAATAATTTTAAAAATTGTAAGACGATGAATAGGGATATTGAACTTCTTGAAAATCCTTTTGCTGTTGTCGTCGTAAAAATGATATCACAAAGGAGTGTGAAATTGCATATTTGCATAATGTCACACATCTAATAGGTTTTTATAGTAATAACTACTATGTTAACACACTAGATCGGTACTTCAAGAAATTTAGAAAATATATTTTTTTAGGGAAAATATTTTTAATTGAATTAGTACTAAAATTTTAATTAAAAAATATTAAAATGGATTTTTAGTATAACTCTTCGTTAGGCGCACATGTTTCTAGAAGACCCATTGCATTTTAAGAACTCAATATCTCGATATACCGGAGGGCGATAGGTCACGTAGTTCGTCTTTCCGACCGCGCGCGACGCGTGGGACTGCCAGACACGTCGAAAGGCGTCACATGCGCTTCGTTCAATTTCTTCGTGCCTTTGATATAATTACCAATAAATAAATATAATATATAATTCTTGAATGGAGTGTTCGAGTTTTGTGTGCTGGATATTTTGAGGCCCCCGGCGGCCGCCGGGTTCGCCCATGCGTTAAAGCGGCACTGGGAATAAGCAAGAGTAAATTAAAAAAACAACAACAAAAAAACATAACTTTGTTTACATTGCTGAAAACAACAAAATAATTTATGCTTTGCACAGCTGTAATACTTCAAAAATATAAATGTTGGACAAGAATCAATAACTTTTTGAAAACACTTCAAATAATTTTTCTATTTACATGAAAATTTTGCGAATCAAGAAGACAATATATGTGCTGAATCTGAACAAGAAATATTTCTTAGCAATCTCAACATAAATGCTTGCTCCTATGCTTGGACCTATGCCACCTTTATAAGTGTATTTTACTCCCTTATTACATAGATTTAAAGAAAAAAATTGGAGCCATTATTGTGAAAATTTTGAAAGTGTCGCATAAGCTTCATGTAAAGTAACCCCAATTCCAACATTTGGAGGTTATCTGAAAATTAAGATAAATTAGCACAATTTTTTCAAAATTTTATCATTATTACCAAAACTTCTTTTCATTATTTCATTACCAAACATTGGGAGAGCAGAAACTTCATCTGCCCCCTCGCAGACAGCAGTACGCCCTGCATCAGCTGCGATTCCCTGCGTCTGGAGGTCACGTGAAAATAAAGATAAATTACTACAAACCTTGCACAATTTTCACACTATTATTGATTCATCATTTTATATAGGAACATGACTTACCGAACACAGAAACTATATCTGCTCCCTCATAGACAGCAGGATACCTCGCATTTGGCATGGCATTGTGTGCTTGGGGTTTATCTGAAAATGAAAATAAATTAGCGACAATATTCACCATTTCTACCAGAATTGCATTTCACTTCATGAATTGGTTTATTTAAAATTCAATTTAGAGAAAAACACTTCTAGCCTGCAAATGGAGTGCTAAAAAAGAAAAAGGACACATGAGCCTATACGCTATATTTCCAAACAATAAAAAGTTAAATGTTGAAGATTGGTAGCACTAGGTGAAGAATTGCTTGTTTTATCTGATGCATTATTCAAGTGAAAGTGTTGCCTGAGAAGGATGCAAGTATGCAAGAATTGAAGGTAATAGCATGGTTATTGTGCACTGTGTGAAGAGAACATATATACAACTAGAAAATATGAAGACAGAATAGATAAAAGATGTCTTGGCAGAAAGTTCACATTCTGTTCAAAATGTTTGAAATCCGGGTTGGAGGCAGTTATCTATAGATAATCAAAAGGAATTATTTTGAATATTCTACATGGACAAGAAAAATCATCTATTTCAAACAGCTTTTCCATATACCGCCTCAATAGAATAGAATTTCACAGTGTGAATTTTCTCAATAGAATAGAATTTCCTTACCTGGCACACCTGGAACAGACACTTCAGCCACGTGGGAATCGGCAGCTTCGGTGCATGGCCCTAAAATATACCTTATTGTTAGTACTACTACAATATACGTCTCTCTATTTAAATATAAATAATAATTACTTACGTATTTCGATCGGCTAAGATGCATCGAAGTGCTGCAGCTCTTCCTCAGCGAGAGGAGTTCACGGTTCCCCGAAAAAAATCGAAAGAACAGAGTTTTCTGCCGTTCTCTGCGTGGCGGTTATATGCTGTTCCAAGAAATGTGCCCGACAAACAAAACGGCATTGAGTTAACTTGGTGTACGTACATTTTGCAAGACCTGGGTCCCCAATTGTCCGGAGCCATTCTCTGCATCTGAAAACAGATAATCATATTAAAATCAACATATACTTTACAATGCTTGATTCTATGCAAGCTGTATATTAAAAATTCAGAATTCGCCAACAAAATGACAGAAATAAACAAACGATGCGGTAATTTAACTCACCTTTTCACATTCCGGGGAAGCCAAAAAGGCTAGTCGAAGTTTTAATTAAAACCTTTGGCTTAGAATTGGAGCAATTTGGAACCCAGCATCTCCTAGATTTGTGCCGTTGCGACATTTCGAGTAACTTTACGGATACAAAATGCACGTAACCATGTTAACGTTCGAGCTCGAAGACGGTCCGCGTGGCTGAACAAAAAAAGTTCCCACCACGTGGTGTCACACAGGGCAGGTCACTACAAAAGTATGGAGCGCTTTCGAAGGCGACCTATACTCTCATACTCTCTGACCACGTGCTTCTCCTCCAGGACACAGAATTCAAACGAAATGAAATAGTAGTACGCGAAACTTCCGGTAGGTAGCTCCGATGTTTGTGCCGCCATGTTTTGGATAAGCTTCGACGCGCTTTGTGGCCGTTCGGAGAACTATGACGGAAACGGCCAAAAAAGGGCCGGATATGACCCATCTTCTGTCAGACCATTGGGTGGGGACCTGGAGGCCAGTCACCATAGAATCAGAGAACTGTGTGTACTCTGTGCCAGTCACCATACGGTGGTGGTGCCCTGGTGCCATGGTGCATAGCTGAGTGAGACCAGGGGGCTGGAGGCAGAGCTATGGCCGTAGTAGATTGATCTCTGAGATTGGTAGTTGATGCAAGACGCAACGTATGTAACAATGGCGGGCAAGGTTGTTCTGAGAACGTGGTGTTTGTATCGGTGGGTGCGGAATACGCAAGGGACCACCCATTCTTCCTTTAACATTTTTTCGCAATGTTGGAGAAGAGAAATTGGACCTTTATTTTTGTATCCTGCTTTCACCCCAGTGACCTTGTTCTCACAAAATGCAGCGCCGAAACAAACTGACGCAAAAAATAAACGCACCAAAAGCGGCTCGACCACTAGAATTACATTAATTGAGTCAGACGGAAATATATCCATTACTTCACTGGAAGAAGCAGAAAAAGTGGCAAAAAGACGAGATATGAAACTTGTAAAAGTTAATGACAAGCAATCCATCAACCAAAGATCTTCGTATAAAATGATGACATCCACGCAGTATTTTCAAGAAGAATTGAAGTCAAGAAAGACAAAAACAGAAAAAAAGAAAACTGAAATGAAAGGAGAAAAACTTTTGTCGATGTCAGACAAAATTGACAAACACGATCTTGAAGCAAAATTGAAAATGGTGAATAAATGGTTGCATAAGAAGTACGAAGTGCGTGTTATTATTAATGAAAGTGAAGAATCGTTATCTGTGAGTTTAATATTTTAATTGTGGCTAATATGAGTAGGGAATGTCCGAAGCAATTATCGTTTATGCTGGATATGTGCAAATGAATTAAATTTTAGATAATTTTCTCTTCATCTTTTCAGAACCTACCAACTAAATTTCAAATTAATCTGAATGAAGAGTGTAAGGTTTTAAAAACTGCAAAGTAATGAGATTGAGAAGCACTAGTGAGGAAAGAAAAATATGTTTGAGCATATCCTTTTAAATGAAATGAAATAAGTTTCTAACATCCATGCACAATACAATTTACACAACTTTTTTCATATTATTCCCCTTGCAATTTAGTTCAGAACAGTATTTTATCATGAAATTGTGGAGAGTTTAATTTGTGTTTGCCCTAGATGTGATCTTACATTCTTGACCCTATGTGCTATGAAAAAAAGATGTTTTATGGTGACAAAATTGCCGTGGAACTTTGGTATGTCAAATCTTATAGGGAAAAGAAAATATTTGGCTTAGCAGAATACAGTGACTTAACAAGGTTTAAATTTCCCAACCCTTGCATAAAGGAGAAGAAAGAAAATACCTTAATAAGTCTACTTCTTGATGTTTGAGTTGACAGTGTTCCCCTGTATTTCTTAAATAATCCTTTGTTATTATAAATCTTATTTTTTCTATAATTCATTTTCTGCCTTTGTTCCAGACATCTGTATTTAAGTCTATTGAAACTTCAGTGAAAGAAATAGGAAAGATTGTTCAGAAGCGACAGAAAGAAAAGGAAATAAAATGTTCAATATTGCCTATCATCCCAAAAGGAACTAAATCAGAAGAGACTACTATTAGTGATTGAAGATAATAATTTCTTCGTCCAGAATAACAGCGGTGTGGAAAGGTCTATACTTTTCTTTTTTGATTCCCCCCAAAAGTATTTGTGACCTATGAAAAAAATAAATATTTTTTACAGCCAATTTCCCTCTATTGCTGTTTTTGCTAGTTAATGTATATTAAACATTTTGAATTTATTTTTTTCGTGACATATTTACAACTGCAATTGAAACTGATATTGAATTATCAATGTTACAATGGAAAATAATACTCAGTTAATTTATGAACTTTTGGGACTATTCACTAACATTGTGGAAAAAATAATCAGTGGTACAAAGAGAGCCAATAAACTGATGGAACTTCCAAAGTATAAATTGTAGAAACTTAATAGATTAGAAACTAAGACTGAATTGGAGTTGTGCAGAGTAATATATTATTTCTATTGCTTCAGAGATTAGCATATGGTTACCAATGGCTAAGGAAATTCAAATTACAGGGTCAGTGTGTGCTGAAAACATTGACCATACATTATCATTAGAAGGTTACTTAAGCCACATTGGGAAAATTCCTATTAATATACGAGAGAGAAAAATAATACTTTTAACAAGTAGTGTTTAGTTGAGTTCGTATTACTTTAAGGATGGTACATTGTCCACATAACTTCAGCTATGCCCATAATGCAAAAGAAGAAAAAATGGGGGTTTGAATACTGATACCAAAATATTTCCATGACAATATTTACATCAACTGTAATTGAAACTTGTTTTGTTCACAAACATAGAGGAAGGTAAAGTTAGCCATGCAGAGTCAATACAACTTCCAAAGTATAAACTGAAGTAACTTAATAGACTTGAATAAGACTGAACTGGAGTTACCCAGAGTATACTGATTGCTGTAGAGTAGGGGTTCCCAAACTTCTTTTACCATGCCCCGACCTGTCAATAGCAAAACTTCCCATGCCCTCCCTTTTACATTTTTATGTGGTAATGAATAAAACAAGTTTTACATTGAGGAATAGTAAATTTATATTTTTACTCTTTTCAGTTTTACTAGTTAATTATGGTTTTTTGACCTCATGTTGAAATGTTCGTTTATTTATGAGATTAGATCAAAAAAATGCAATACGATTTATGCTTCGTTAATATTACAAGTTGAAATTTAAATTAAACCGGGGACAAGAAAAATTGGTGAGAAGGGTAAGCTTGCATTTGCAGAAAGTGCACAATATAAATCATCAGCAATGTCAAGTTTGCCCCAGTACTTTGTTTTAATTGTAACAAGTGCTGAAAACACTTTCACGCACTAATTGCTCAATCCTACATAGCAAATAACAGACTGAGGATGTTCAATTCCATCCTTAAGCATGCAAATTAACCCATATTTAATATAATTATTGTACTTGCGTTTTTTTGCTCATCTTGAATGGTCACAAATCACACAATGCAACAAGGCAACTCTGACAAAATTGACACCTTCCTAGTGTGCCATGTTCTCGGGAATGTTTGGGTATACCACCGCTCAATAGGTCCCGTGCTTCCCTTGACTTGTCTCTATGCCTCCCTTAGAAGGCATGCCCCCCACTTTGGGAATCAATGCTGTAGGGGCTAGCATATAGTTACCATGACCAAGGGAGTTAAAATTATAGCACCAGTGTGAAATTATTATAAATAAATAGTAGTAATAAAAAAACTACAACAACAACAACAACAACAACTTTCTGGATTTGTCACAAATGAATTTATTGTAGAGGATTTCAAATTCTTTACTCATTAACATTGCTTTTGGATAGGTTGACAGCTTGGTCAACTCATACACTTGCATTTTCAGAGACTAGGGCTCTGATTCTTTGGTCTAGTGTTAGAGGTCCTGTGCAGTCTATCATTCTTAATAAAAGAACAAGTATTCCTATGAAAATGAAACCTATTATATGATAGTGGGAATTCCATTGAATCTCATCATTCTTTTATAATCTTTCACCCCTTAGAAATGCAACGCGTTCAGCTGTTGCCCAGTTGTAAGGGGCTGGGCTGATGGATTTCCCCATGAGCCAAGAATACTATGGATTTTTATTTAAAATATTCAATTAAATTCAGACTAAAATCATACCAGCATCCTTTAAAATAACTGTTTAATAAAATAGTTTTATTTTGCATAAATTACAATGGCCTCAGAAATGGGTTGTTGCCAGGAAAAACAAAAAGATGATTCCTAACATCCATCTAACCCATAAAAGAGTTCTCTCAATGCAAAATTAAATTTTATTTTATAACAAAATATATTTGCAGATGTTTATAATGTTTACATTATTATAACATTGTTTTAGATAAAACCCATAATTTGCCACACTTTATGTTTATTTTCCACATTGAATACATCTTCACGAACTTTTAAGGATTATGCCTAGCAGTTCATTTGAATCCAGTATGCCCTTAGTCTCTGCTAGGGTGTTCCTGGTCCTCTCAACTTTTCTTTGGCTTGCTTAGTTACCAGCTTTGTCTTGAGCCTTGCCACTTCTTTGGTATCTTTCTATTTCATTAACTATGTTGTTAATTTTCAGACTTTTTCTTATGACTTTAGTTCTTATTTTTTCCTTTCTCAACACTCCTATTATATAGTGGTCTCAGGTATCTTATCTGGGGTGCTTCTAATTTGCCTCTGGCTCTGTTTTAAGATGCATGTTTCACTTCCGTGTAATGTTATACTGCTGTGTTACGGAGTCTAATTTTTTATATTCAGAAGGCTGCTCTTTGTGTGTAATCTTTAAATGTTGCTAAAATTACTTGATAAGCTGTAAAGAGAATGGTTTTTATTTGTTTGCCTCTTGCAATTTGTATACTTCTTTCTGCTTCTTTTCATTTCCTGACCATATAGTTCATGTAGACATTGAACTGGAGTGGCAGTAAAGTATATCCTTGTCGGTGTTCAATAATTGTGGGGAATACTGTTGTGATTCTTCCATCTATGTTATAGATTTTGATTTCTTCTAGAGACGTGTTGGCTTCTATTAAGTGTCCATCATTGTTTTCTTACTCCAGAATTTCCCGTAGTCTATTTATATTCACTCTGTCATATACTTTTTCAAGCAAAAACAGGTAAGTTTTATTCATATGTTCTTTTATCAGTTTAGCCTAAAGTGAAACCTCATCCTTACTGCAAGCTAGTGGCGTAGGCTCAATGGATGCGAGTGATATGTCGCATCCCCAAGTTTTTCTTCTCTTTTAAAACTTTTGTTAAAAATATTTTTCTATTCCTCCAGTACATCTCTCTTTTCCGTTTGTACTTTTCATTTTTTCCCATGCGCTTTCCGATATGTGGCTGTCACCTTTATGGATGTGACAGGCCGAGAAACATTCCCTCAACAACTTCGATGCGTTACTGAGGTCATTGAACTCTATCCATGTCCTGTGTGCAAGATGCAAGGTTTTGGCCGACGGTGATGTGATGCTGCATTTTGCATCTCAGACTTTTCATTGGCACTTCTGTATTCCCTCTCCCAAAGCCTTGCCATCACCTTCCAATGGATGGTCACTTGCTAACGACTGTGACCTCCATAGCGGGTTAGGGGAGGGGTAGTTTGACCACTTCACATGCATGCACGTATTATTGTTTAGTTTATTATTGTTAGAGAAAGCAATGTACAATTTAGCAATTCACAAAGATTCTCAAACAGTAAGTATGTACATCGTAATATGGATAGACACCTTAATTGGTCTACCTTGTTAAATCTGTAAAACCGATTGTATTCCCGTTATCACTGAATAGGAGATGCCACTGCTGCAAGCCACATTGTTCTTCATCCATTCTTGCTTCACTGTGTTTTGTTAGTGTGATGGGAAAATACTTGTATACACCTTGCAGGCTGCAGTTTGTACTGTAATCCCTCTATAGTTTTCGCATTTGGTTTTTGCTCCCTTTTTGTGTATCATTACTATTCCAGTTTGCCATTGAAAATCACAATAAAATATTTGCACAGTTCTATGAAACAAGAACATTGAATGATTTATTTGTTATTTTCTTTGAGCAAAAAAGTTCAAGAAGTTCAGATACAATGTCTACAGTACTTCGAATATTTTCATTGAACCGTAAATTCTTGGAAGAAGGCTGGATATGAAAGAAGAATCTTGCACGATTGTCTAGTTTGTCTCTCAGGAGATACAATCATTGCATTTTTAAAACTTAGTTTTCAATTTTTCTTGTACTAGGTACATGAATAATTACTAGTACTACGTTGTATTTTATACTGAATAAGATTTGAAGCCAGTGAACTTAAATTATTTCGTGACAGGTAATGTTCATCAAGAAGACATCATACAACATCCTTGGAAAATGTATGAACCACAGACAACTTGCATGCATTTTATGAAGTCTGTTTTCTGCCAAACAAAAGTTAAAAAGAGAAAGATGTGTAGTTTGAAGACTAAATTAATGTCTCTCTTCAATAAAAATGTGAACAATTTGTGATGCTTTGTGTGCCACGTACTTTCAGTATTCGTAACTGTTTCATTGTATGATATCAAAATGATGACTTACTTTTTTATGAAGTTGAAAATTCCTACAAAAAGATAGAATATTACAATGATCACTATACTTCATTTTAAGGTGAGAAAATTGGTTGAAATGTACTCACAAAATGTACTATTTAATTCTTTTTCTTTAATTTATTTCTAATCTGTACTATGAAATTGTTAAACTATCAGGTGAAAATGCAGAGAAATATTTGTTATACAGTTAATATTATTAATAAATTTTTTTTCATGACCTTTAATTATAAAAAATTGAAAAAATATTTTTTGTCAAAGTTGTATTAAATGTTTAATTTCTTTTTTCAAAGAATATCTTAGTGTTTTCCATATCTTTTACACACTATCAGCTACGAGTAGTGCTATTACTTTGAATGATCATTATTATTTATAGTATAATAAAGGGGTTAACTAATCACTGGCTGGGACTGCTAACTAACCTAATCACTGAGTTAGCTTACTGCAACAACTGTTGCCACAGTAGTGACTCTGACTGTGAGGTCTTAGGGTATGAGTCCCAATGATGGCTGATTTGCTGACACTAGGTGAATGTTTAGGTTGAATTCAGGCTTTGTTTGGAGGAGAATACTACTGGCCAGCTGCTCTGATCAGTAGTTTTTCATGGTTTCAATTCCAGGCAAATTCCAGAGCTATACCTTAAGAAATGAGCCATGAACCACTTGCAATATTTTCTTCCTCTTTTTTGACCCTTCTACTCCCCTTAAACATACTGACACTTGTGGGTACTATACTAACACACATGTTGAGAGACCAGTCAGGAACTTAGAGCTTGTCCCTCTATGGGAGATGCTCGGAAGTTGGGAAACCTTGCAAGCCACCGTGTTGCATGGTCTGTAAGTCAGATCTCACATTGCAGAGGGGAGAAACAGAGCCACCTCCCAGGATATAACCAGCACTACACACAAGGCACTAATGACTGTTAGGTGTTGGTGCGCAGAAACACCAGTCAGTCAGTCAGTCAGTCATTTTTATTACAGCCCCTTGACATTTTATGAATATTGGGTACCCTTATTCTTAATCATATTTCTTTAATTAATATATTCTTCAAGAATGTGTATTTCTGTATTCACTAAGTTTTGTAGAAAGTAGTTCTCAAACTTTGTCTGAAAATCTATTTTATTTTTAAAATCTCATTTAACTAATATTAACATCCTTTTTTGTATCTTTTAAGTGAACAATCCATCATTAACATGCTTCTAAAGGACCACTATTTACTTTTAAGACATGCTTTAAGAGGGTGTCCCTCTACTGAAAAATGTCCATTACATAGGAGTTGTAATTTTACCTTGTTTCTGGTTGCTTACAGAAAAGTAAAGTTTGAACCTCCAGCTCTTTCTTACTCACCTGTTCTTTCATCATCTCAAACTTCAGCCTATCCTGAAACCCATCATATTATCATCCAGGATCATGAGAAGATTTAAGTCTTCCAAAACATTGTAGATTTGATAACTGGAAATTAAACTGAAGCAATATTTGTTTGTTAATACTAGTTATTAGCATATTCCTATTTCTGTAACACTTCTCTAACCTGCTCCTTTTTCTTATTGTAATTGCTAGTATTGGGCCTTGTATAAGCAGCCTATGGTTCTGCAGATGCGTTTTTCATGCATTTCCTGTTGCTTTTGTGAGCTTTTCATTTCCTGTTTCAGTTAAGAGCTGTCAGTAACTATATGGATATCATGAATAAATTGTGTGTGCGCTACTGGTAACTATATGACTAGATACAATTATTTTGTAAGTACTACTGGTGGAAATGTAAATCACTAAATGATATTGAAATATGAATTTGTTATATTGAATATGAATATATTTGTGTTAATTGAATTGCTAAGTATATAAATGGTATTAATTAAAAAATAAGTAAAATTATGTTTTGTAAATTAGTTTATTCATTATTTGTTACAATTTTTACAAAATTTGTCATTCCAAAAAGAGCTTTAATGCAAACTAGGTAGCACATGTACTGTTTGACAAATGCTTTTTAAAATGCTCTCACAAGGAGAGTCCACAATACATCACATGTTCTTAATAAAACAGCACAGGTGCCTCAGGATCTTGATATGCCAGTCACTGTACTTTATGTACCCTTTGTATGCATCTTGATATGTACATACAGAAAATTCATCCAATATATGCACTTCTGAGCTATATCCTTTGGGATGAAGTGAGACCCATTTATAATACCATTTTTTATGGACTTCATATGAACTGGCCTGTTATTCTTTCCTCATTTGGAAACAAATTATATTCCAGAAAAATAGATACTTGAAAATCCTTTGTCATCATGATATGCTTATATCATATGTTGATTACATGTGTTTGAATACTAATGAATTGTTTTACAATGCTGATGTTGAGAGATAGATTATAAAACAGTTTTCAATATTCATTCTAGAAAGGTGTTTAATTTAATCATTCATATTATTCATTGCTCATAGTTTCTTTTACCAAGTGTTGGAGCATAATTATAACACCACACACCTGATTGTGATAGAAATCACAAGATTAGAATATTCATTTTAAAATCAAAATAGTGATTATCTTTATATGTACTACTATACATCTGTGTGGTTACTTTTAAACTGTGATTTTCAATGTCTTTTTTGATTCTACTGTGAGAACCACATCAGTCTGTAGGATGATTGGATGCACAAGGTATAGGAGCACAGTATATGTATTCAATACGTCGATCACAAGGCATTCCACCAGAGGTGGGATGTACAAGAATATCTCGAGTTCTGAGTCTTCTTCTATCTGAACCACAAGATTTGGTGCATGATGACCATGGAGACCAAGGAGAAAGGGCACAATCCACACCTGGAACTAAGTGAACAATTTATAAATAAAACATCATTGGGAGAATATTTCAAGCCCTACTTACTATTTTTTGATCACAAATTATAGCTTGCTTAGGCAAAACAGGTAACTTCTTTTTCTTCTCTTCTTATCCCAAGTTTGCATATAGTTTTGTCTTCTTCAAATTAGATTGCCTTATATCCAACACATTATCTATTAGATTTAGAATAACTTGTTTCATATTGGGTAGAATTTCAAGTCAAATTTATGTGAATAATTCATTTTTTTGCTTTGTGGTCTATAACATAATAATCTGTGACAGGAAAGATAATATCTGAAAGAAGAGTGATCTATTACTACTGAAAATCAAAATTTTGATTGAAAGTTGAAATAAATTCAAATATTTATTTTTAACAACTGTTCCATAAGTGGTCTAATATTTTACATTTATTTCGATAAATAATGAAATCTCAGATAAAATTATATTTTAATGAAAATGAATAACATCAACAATAATTATTACAGAGCCACATTAATTTTACTGTAGAGTAAAAAGTGTCTTTCCTGTTTGATTTTGCATACTAAAATGGATTTTTAATGTAAATTATTTGGAACGTAACTCCCCCATTTGAATTGCGGTATTAAAAGACAACAATAATTTCACTGCAGAAATTTGTGAAGCTCTTTTGCAAAGAATAGACAGAGGAAGAGTTACACGGAGTGCAAAGCAATGATAAAAAAGTGAAAATTTAGGATCTATTAATCTTATTTTCATTAGTATGTGGAAGAAACCTTACGTTGCTAGTGGATTATTTTACAAGAACACTAACAAATATAACTTAAAACTTTTATCTCACATTTGTTTCTTTGCACATTTATCATGGTGATATTTGGTACATTACATTTATGGAATATATGGCTTTTATAATCTATATTTCAAATAATGGTCACAATACCAATTCATTTCATTCATGACTTCAGTGATCATCTTAGAATATGAAAGAAACTCATATAGCAGAATTTTGGGGAAAACAACAACAAAACACCCATGAAAATTGTCAGAGATTTCAAAGATTAATTTGTTTCAAAGGACATTCTTCTGGTACAACATGCAAATTGCAATACTCTTCTCTATACCTTCAAATGCTTATATACACAGCAGGTTCATACAGCACAACCATGCAATAACATATAACCTCTCTTGACAAGAAACAAGCAAATAGTTTCCCTTATTAAAAGGAGTTGTTTGGTATGATTACTGTTGAGGTTTGATAGAATCTAATTTAATGGCTTATTTTTGAATGTGAAAGATTGAATGCATAAAATGTGTAACAGTTTTAGTAGTGTTTCTTCTGCTGAGTTAATTTGTATAGTCAAGCAGCGAATTGTGTACTTTACTGAATGACAAAAGCTCCAGTCATTTTATTTTTATATAAAGGAAAATCGATAAATTTTCCAATTTATCTAGCTTTATTGTAGTGTGATCACAGTGCTTGAAGCTTGTAAGTCAAAAATGATCTTATGAAGGGATTTTAATAATTTAGATTGTCATTATAATTTTTTTGAGATACAGCATATCTGAAACATTACGTACTTGATTTGATCCTATGAGCTTCTCCCCATGTGGGGTTCTCGTCTGACTGCATCTGGTTTGCAAAGTCTGTCAAAACAGATGTAAGAACTTTAGTCTTGTACCCACAGGAAAATGACAGTAATTCATTGTTTTGGAATACATTTTGAAATAATTAAAAATTTTATGGAAATTCAAATTGGTGAACTTCTTGATTCTCGGAAATGATCAAAATTCCCATTAAAATGCTATTCCATTTTCTAATTTTATATCCTTGTTGAATAAGTAGCCTAATTTTTCTGGTAATGTTTAAAATTTAGTCCATTGGATTGCAATACTTTGTGAATGCAGAAAGCTTCTGAAAATGAAATACAGTAATTGTATTACAGTTACTATTGAGTTATTTAAGATCAAAACCTTTCATTTCGAAATGTGGGGAGAAAAGTGCTCTACAGAAGAACTTTATTCATTTATTACGACAATTATTTTAATTTCCTAACTGTATGACTTGTGTATTTTCAGGAAACACTTTTCGAATTATTATTATGTTTAATGACATTTTTGTTTTCTTTAAACTATATTTGCTAATTAAAGCCTACTAGAATTTAGGGAATTTGTTTTATTGCATTGCTTGTGATGAGCCAAGTTCCTGAGTTCCTTAAACTTATCTAGTTAATTATTATTTTAAGATGCACCTTAGAAGCAAAAGAAAAAGTAGCAAATCCATCAGAACACATTGTATAAACGGGATTCCTGTTTTCTGGAAGAAAATGTAGGCTCATTCTTTCATCTTCAATTAGCTTTTTCCTGAACTTTTCAAAGAGAACTGCATGCTTTAAAATAATATTTTTGTAGGTTGCTTTTACAGCATTGTATCTAAATGTTCTCTGCAATGTTTCAAGTCCATGCCAAAATACAAGCTTGAACAGTGAAGGAGGCAAAAGTAATGGAATCAGACACAAGAAAATAAAGAGAGAAAATTAAAAATACTACGTGTAGAAAATGAAAGCTACTAATTTTAGCAAAGGATACAAATAAAATTACACAAGGATGAAGGTTGATCTTTATCCATGTTACGTGCACTTCTCTGAAAACTAAAATTGTATCTAGCTGCAATTTATAGCACTGCTAAATTAAATATCAAGCAATTCCAAAAAGATATTTAAGTATTATTAAAAACATGTTGGAAAGGAACATCTATGAACATACAAGAAGACGATGCAATGAAATTCATCTGCTAAGTCAAAGATTAATTAATTCATCAATTTCAGTACAGTAAAATGTCTAAACTGGGACCTACACAACTCGGAAACCTGCCTTAACTGGAAAATTTCTCCTGCCCGTGAAGTTAAATGGCATTTTACATAGCATAAAATGGAACCTGGCTAAAGCAGAAATGGAATGGTTTTTCATGGCCTTCAGGAAAAAAAAAAAACCTTTTATAAAATAGAATCCCTGTGAATGTAATGCAATTGGCAGACACACGCGAGATATTTTTAATGGAATAAATGCATCTGGAAGTCTGTTTTAAATACTCTGACCCTGTAACTTGTGACTTAGCCATGGCAACTTCGCAATGAGAGAGGGGCTCAGAAGTCAGTAGTATTCAACCTTGGAGTCGCTTATCTCAAGGCGTAGGTCATGGGGAAATTCCCTCCTTCCCAACTGAGGAGCAAACATTCAAAAGGTGACATGTCCATTTGGCAAAAATTGAGTTCTTCTGTTGTTTTAAACAAGAATTTTATTTCCAGAAAGAAACCTAAGATGTCTTAAATTACATTAAGTAGTATTCTATTCGTTGATATAAAGACAGTATTAAAAAGTGTAATGTTTGGGGCTACATTTTTCACTTTTATTAGAAAAGAGTTAAGTGGACATGTCACGTATTGAATGTTTGTTCCTCAACTCCCTGAGCATGGGAAGGTGTACAGGCATGGCTTCTGTATTCATGTGCCTCCCTGCCTCGCATTGAGATTGATTATTAGGTTTAAAGGGCGCTTCAACTACTAAGGTTATTGGCGCCCGTGTCAAATTATTTCTAAAATAATTAAATCAAGGTTCTCGTGAAAGTGTTGCAGATGCAACTTACACGCTAATTAAAAAGCACATACATACCCTAAAAAGAAAGCTTCAATTACGCATAAAATTTACAAGTAAATAAGACAAAGTTCAAAAACGTAAATCTGGGGCCAGGAAAACATTAAAACATTATTGCCCTTATCAGTCAGATAAAGGCTCCACTTTCTCTCAAAAAACAAAAAAAGCTTTAAGAGCGCGGAATCATCTTAGAACACCTCTCCTAGAGAGTTGCCCAGACCATGTCTTCGCCGGCTGCCAACAAATTTCATACAATGCACGAGGACGTGTTCCACACAGAAACGTACTGCATGAATCACAGGTAGGAGGAGATTCACCTCGAATGAGGAAACCGTGAGAAAAGTGGCAGTGGCCGATACGCAGACGGGTTAAAATGATTTCCTCACGCTTGGAAGGTCGGGATGAGGAACGCCAGGAATTAACAGCATCCTTATTACTCGTAGTTTATAGGTGGTATTTTGCCACGCTCTAAAGATGGATCGTTTTAAAGAAGCTTTAACATCGGACGATGGTACAAAAGGAATGTCAACATGAGTATTCGTCGCCGATTTCGCCGCCCGGTCAGCCAGCTCGTTCCCAATAATTCCCACATGGCCTGGGACCCAACTCGGTACCAGATCATAGTGGCGAGACAGAAGGCGATGAATGAGGTTTTGAATTGATTCCGTCAGGTAGTCTGAGGATGAACGGGAGACAGCCTGAAGTGAGCTGAGAGAATCAGAATAGAGAACTGCTCGGCGCAAAGTAGCTGACTTGATGTATTTTAGGGCTTCAAGAATTGCATACATTTCAGCAGTGAAGATACTGCACTGAGAACTTAGCCGATATGATTTGGTGACTCTGATACAGTAAAAACTACATACCACTGCGTCATTGCACGATGAACCTCTGTGTATAAGAATAAATGATCTGGATATGCTTCCCTCATTTCCTGAAAATGCATATGGTAAACAAGAGGACTAGTCGTTTGTCCCGCAAAAGATTTCGCAATCGAATACCTGGAGGCTGAGGCAGCGATGTTCAAAGAATATATGACGTTTCATAATCAGGATGTATAAATATTTGGAGACAAGGATGATTAGAGAGTCCTGATACTTTAACACCGTAAGACACTAATAAAATATCTCCCCTTATTTTTAAGGAAGGCTCACCAGCCTCGGCTAGAAGGCACTCTATTCGGCTGGTGCAATATGCACTTGTTGAGAGACGGATACCAGTGTGGTGTATACTATTGATGGGCCGCAGAGTGGAGCTGCCGAGCCATACACTTCACAACCGTAATCCATAACTGAGCGGATGATTGATCTATATAACTGCAATAGGGTAGTGCGGTCGGCTCCCCATGATGTACCATTCAGCGTTCGAAGAAGATTAAGGGGGGAGACACATCTGGATTGTAGTCCACGGATATGAGCACGCCACGTGAGGGACTTGTCAAATGTGAGCTCCAGGAACCTGGAAGATTCAGCGAATGGAAGCTGATTGCCTCCCAAGTAAAGGATTGGATTGCTAAGTAAATGGTATATCCTACAGAAATGCAAACCGATACATTTAGTAGCAGAGAAGTTAAAGCCTGTTGACGTGCTCCATTCATGGAGCTTGTTGAGCACAATTTCGAGTTATCAGATCACACTGATGCTGCTGAATGAACAGAAGATGGCAAAATCATCCACAAACAATGATGCCTTTACAGGTTCTCGCACAGTCAACGCTATACCATTAATGGCGATGGCAAACAGAGTGACACTAAGGACTGATTCTTGGGGGATACCATTTTCAAGAGGGTGACTACGTGAAAGCCGATCACCCACACGAACACGGAAGGATCTATCTGTTCGAAAAGAAGTTTTGGAGGAATAGAAGCTTCTCCCTAAATCCCCAAAAATGCAGGGTTTGCAGAATGCCGTGCCTCCAAGTCGTGTCGTAGGCCTTTTGTATGTCGAATAATATGACCACAAGATGTCTCAAGACGCTGTAGAGACAGCAGTTGCCAACGCAATGAGGTGGTCCAAAGTTGACCAGTTTCTTCTAAATCCGCTTTGGATTGGCGTCAACAGAGTTTTATACTCCAAGGTTCAGATCAGACGCTGATTCACCATGCGTTCCAGCACTTTGCATACACAGCTTGGGAGAGAAATAGAACGATAACATGTTGACAGTGATCGATCTTTCCCTTCTTTGGTAACTGGGACGATGATGGCTTCTCGCCAAAAGATAGGGATGGTGTGTTCTTCCCAGATACGGTTATAGAGCCGGAGAAGAAATTGCATGGCCGTTTCGGGAAGATGTTACAGTATTAAGTTGTGAATTTCGTGTGGACCTGGTGTGAGTCTTTTCGCATCAGAGCAGAACACATTTCATACATGGAGAAAGGGGTATTATAATCTTCGTGCTCTGCTCGAAAAATCTAAATTGTGGTTTTCCATTCTTTCTTTAAGCAAAAGGAAGTTGGGAACATACTTCGCCGAACTCGACATATTTTCATGGTGAGTGGCAAGTTCCTCTGCAATGGCGTCTCGAGCTGTGATTGACCATTTTTAAGAAGACCTGGCACTGAATTTGGGGAAGGATATCCTTCAATTTGGCGCACCTTCTTCCATACCGGACGTGGTAGCGAATGGCAATTCAGAGAGGAGACGTATACCCTCCATGATGCATTTTTACTTTCTAAAATGGTTCTCCTCGCCTTTGCTCTGCACCTCTTGTAATGGATTAGGTTATCCGTGGTTGGATAGTGTTTTACACACGCCAACGCTTTTTTACGAGCACCGCCAGCCCTTGAGCAATCCAAGTTCCACCATGGGACAAAGGGGTGTCGCGATTTACTGGTCAACTTGGGAATTGCAATATCCGCAGCTTGTAATACAGCTCTGTTAAAATGTGCTGCCATTTCCTCCACACTGACCAACTCGCCCTCCGACAGACTGACGTTCGCTTGGAGTATCAGCCAGTCAGCAAGTCAGACACCATTGACGGGGGCGCGCCAACCCACGAGCTAGTTCGTCAATGTGGACGACAGAGGGGTACTTCCGTACAGGTCATCTAGGATGGACCATTGCAGGACGGTTGCAAGAGAAGGGCTGCAGAGAGCTAGACTGATACACGTGCTCGAGTTTGTGGCGACAGTAAAACGAGTTGATTCACCGGAATTCAGAATAACCAAGTTCGCTGTGTCTATTACCGATTCTAATACATTGCCTCTCGGACAAATGCGGGATGAGCCCCAGAGAGGACTAATAAAGTTAATAAAAGATGGCTTGCAATTGTATTTGCGGCTAATCGAACAGCTAAGGTGGGCATTTACATCCCCTCTCACGAACGGAGAGGGCAGTTGGTTTATCAAGCCCAGAAGTTCATCAGCTGATACTCTCCTGGGGGGTGTAAATGTTGCATACAGTGAATGTGAGGGATAGGAGGTGCACCTGTACACGCACTGCTTGAAAGTCGGTCAGAAGAGGTACCTCTGTAGACAGCAGCGAATCATGTACCAGTGAAGCAACTCCGCCATGAGCACGGAGACCATCATCCACATCGAACTATAAAGGGAAAAAACCACGAAGAGACAAGGGACGGGGTGGGGTGAGATGAGTCTCTTGGAGACAGATCATTGGAGGATTGTGACGGGACAACAACAGTTTAAGATAGTCCCGTCGGGAAGAGAAACCTTTAGTGTTCCATGACATGAGAGCCATGGTGGAATTATGTGTTGTCTTTTTTCCTCCGACGTTGGGAACAGAATGCGCGAGCTTCCTCCCCAACAGGAGTTTCCTCCGAAGCTGAGAACTCCAGGGGGGCTGGATGTCCTGCCAGGAGGGCTTGCCAGGGGGGTGGATGCTTGTTCAGTACGTGTTTCTATTTTAACTAGTCGAGGCCTTGATAATGAGATTTTTGTAACCAGTTCTGAGTTAGTTGTCCGACCGACATCTACGTCCATTGAAGGATGCTTGTTTGTCGTTTTGGTCGACTGCGACGGCTGAGCTTTTTTGTCAACTTTCTTATATTTGGTAGGGATGATCACTCTCCCACTTTGCAGGGGCGAGGCATCCACAGGGAGGTCCACTGGAGACACCTGACATGCGAAGCTCACCACTTAGGGGCAGCTCGTTCCGTTTGGCAACCCGCTGCTACCCTCGGAGTCTTATCTTTCACGGCGTCGGAGAAGGATCGAGAGAGATCAATAGGGTTCCTCGCTTGGAACAGACGTTTGGCCTCAGGAAAGGACACTTTCTCAGCGGCTCTAATTTTCTGGATAACACAGAAATAACACAGCGCTGCACTACCGTGTATCCCCCTACCCACCCTGGAGTTAAGTACAAGACCTAGTCCAAGGCGATTGATCGGGAGTGGGTTAACTCACGACTGCCCGTCTAGGAGAGTCCGAGGCCAAAGCAAGCGTATTGAAGCATACACGGAATGTTTCCCAAAATACGTAAACAATGTATCCCTAAATGCAAAGCAGAACGTAGCACAAGGTGAGTAGTGGGGGAAACAAACTCCTCAACCTCCAGGACACACATTCCCTCTGACACGGGTCGCCGTGCACGGCAAACACATGGATGGGCGTTCAACATACAGAGAGGGCCAGTGAAATAGAAGAGGAAGAAGAAAAGAAACAGGATGTTATAAAAGAATGAGAATGAACAATGGGAAGAGAAATGACTGGTGAATGAAAGGAATACTTGAGAGCCCTCCCTACATCCCCCCATCAGGACGTCGACCCACTTCGATGGGCCTCACATTGAGTAACCCTCTGGGCCACAGATGCAGTGCTAAAGGCCATGCGAGGGTATCAGAATGACATAGTACTCTGAACTGGACTTGTGTGTTGAAAGAGTTGGCAAGCAGCCTGACTGCAGCCTCTAGACAGTGAGGAGGTGTGTATTTTTATGAGTTTCACAACCAGTTTAACAATGATTGGAAAACAATCCTGAGACTCTATCCTTAGATGAAAAGGTCAAACTTCTAGAAGCACGTGAGATGCAAAAGCTATCAATGAAGAACATTTAATATTCATTTATTGGTGATTTCTTCTGTAAATACATTATATGTTAATGTATTTTATTAATTACAATAAAGTCATGTAATTTACTAGTTTCATGACTGAAATATCAAGATCACAAGTGCCATAAACTGGACAGCCTGGCATAAAATGAAAACCTGCCTAACCTGGAATTTTTTTTGGTCCCAATCTATTCTGGCTTGGACAGATTTTACTGTATAATATACCACAGAATTTACACTTCTGGTACATCAAATAGGTATATTATTACTCTATTAATGCTGTAAGTTATGATGAATGTAGTAAATTTATCACCAGAACAATTTGAATTTTCAGTTCATTCCAGAGGAAAATTGTATCTTTGAAAAATATACCTGAAAGATTATGAGAACTTACAAGAACTTAGAAGAAAGTATTATAATTACGTTATATTTATTTTTCTACAATTCCCCTCCACTTCTAATTAAGGAAGTACCCCCCCCGTATTTAACTTTTTGCTATAAAAATAGTACTGCAACTGTTAAAAGATATTGTTATTTCTGAAGTAATCTGATCACATTTTTTGGTTGAATTTTCTGATGTTACTTATAAAAGAATTTTTAAAATGGAGGTATGCCACTACTTATTTATCTTACCATCACATTCTGGCTTATGACACTTGTGCTTCTTTCGAAGTTTAGGACATGGTTTTCCATTATTCATTGGGTGAACCTGAAAAGATTGCAAAATTATAAAGATTTAAAGAAGTTGAATGAATGGAAGCAATAAATGTACAATAACCGAAGTAATAATACCTCAATTTTTCGAGTTTTATGCTTGTACCCTTCACCACATGTGACAGAACATGCTGACCATGGACTCCAACGACTCACTCGACAGTTCACTGGTCTCTCATTATTACTTCTGTCTCTCTTTGGTTGAGTTGTAGTCTCTTCTGAAGCATCATCTGTGCTAACCTGGGTTAAACTGAAGCTTGGAATGCTTCGAAAACCATTATTTGTTGTATCTGTAGCATCTAAAAACAAAATGAGTTGATTCAGTTTTATTAACGTCTAAAACATGTATTATTAAAATGTTTTTATTACTCACAAATAAAAAATTTAATTAGGAAAATGTGTGTTTACAAACATATATATGTTCATTAATACTTGGTGCAATGCAGTGCAATGTTTTGTAAAATTTTAAGATAACCACATTTTTCTAAAATACAGAAAATTTACTAAACATATCCTATACTTCATTTATCACATCCTGTTTCAGGTTCCTCAGAAAGTATAATTCTTTTTGTTTCCAAAATTGCAATACTTAAATAATATTGTTTGTTATCTTAAAATTTTAACAAATCATAACTTAATAAATTATATCAGTGCTTCTAACTCAGCCCAACAGTTACAATACGATACAAAAGGTACCCTCATGTACCACAATTTGGGTCCATTGGTTTGCCATCCTCTCGGAGAAGCACATTATAGGAGAGGACCCCTGACAGAGAGACACCGTACTCTTGTAGCCTTGCTGTGCGATTTGCCAGGAGCTCCTCTTCATACATGAGCAGCATGCAAGGAACCCACGCAACTCTCATTACATATGAAGTTACTTAAGTGACACACGCAGCAGAACATACATTTTCCTATTTTGTTAGTATTTATTTGAACTAGAGGCCAGATTTTAAAGGGTAAAAGATGAAACAAAGACAGGAGATGAAATTATTGTCTAATGAAAAGAGGATAAAATGACAGAATCAAAGGATTTTTTTCCTTCTGCACAAGGAAAGAGTTTGTGTGGTAAAACACAACATTTCAAAATGCCTACCTCATAGGTTCATACTAAAAACTATGGTTTAATTTCATGATGTAATAAAGTAATAAAGTCCCTATTCTATTTAGTAATGAACTGATAACTCATCCCTTTCTAAATTTTGGTTTCTTCAAAGACATTCTTAATAACCATGAGAAACAGTCCCAAGTTATATTTCAATTTTTAATTGTGTTTCATTATCAAACTGTTTCATAGTAATTTTATCTAAAGAAAATTTTATTGAAAAAAGTAGAAATGGAAATTTAAAATACTTTTAATAAATAGAGTCTAATTATATCACTGTATGAAATGTGCTAGCATTCTGTTGGACTGTTGTGCATTTTGTTCTCACATTTCGAAACAAAATCTGAATGTAATTCTTGCATTGTTTCAACTGATTGATGAATCGAATCTAGCAAGTTTCCCAATTTATCTACTGTTTGTGTTCAAATCTAAACCTAAATGGTAAATAGTATATTCTTGAAAATGTTTATGCATCTTTGTAGTTAATTTGTGTTTTAATGTTAAGTTATTTTTTCAAATAATCCTTATCAAAGAAAAGAAACATATGACGTTTACTGTATGTAATGTCAATGGGATTAACAGTTATACTACATCAGTATAATGAGGATCAACAAATGAAAAAAGTTACAACGGAAGAATTATTTTTGTAAAAAGTGAAAATAATTAAGAAAGAAACAAATTAGGAGAGATAACAGAACAAAGTTGCTGAATAACACAAAATTCTAATAGAGAACAGCGAGTTCTTCATTAATCTAGGTGTAATGCAATGTCTTCTGAACATAATCAGATGGGTGAAAAGACACCTTGGTAAATGCAGTAAATAATAAAACTAGTTGAGCTACAACATCACATTCTTTCTCACATTACTGGTGATGGTAACTTAAAGTTATAATATTGCACCTCCTATCCTACAAACACTTCACTATCATTTGAAGAAATCAAATGATACATGGCAAATGGTTCCTGTCATTATTAAAAATCTAATATTGAGGAATAAATTGCATTAATAAAATCTTTAACTTTATTAGTGTAGTTGTAGGAAGATACACAAAAAGTCTGAATTTTAGCAATTCTTGAAATTCCAGTTTCAATGAAAAATCAGACATTGACAAAATCTTGTTTACATATTTTTTAAATAAAATTGTCATGATTTCACTCAAACCTACAGGAAAAGTACTATAATAATAATAATAATAATAATAATAATAATAATAATAATAATAATAATAATAATAATAACAATAACAATAACAACAATAACACTATTAATAATATTAATGATAATAATATTAATAATAATATTAACAATAATAAATTTGTCACATACATACAACATAAGCCATGTATGACAAGTCAACACATTCTAACTACTAATATAGAATTGAACGTGACACGTAAAGATCCAATTTCGAAGAAAAGATTTTTGTTAACAAAATAAATCTTCAATCATATAGTAGGAAAGGATTGAAAAATGTTTAGCTTTTGCAATTTTTGAAAATTCAGAGGTTTTATTGAAAATTGGACCTGCACTGTTTTTGTTAAGAGTACTTTGCTCTATTTGAGCAAATAATTTGAAGAAAACCTTTGGAGCTAGTTTTAGAGAATTTTGAAAATGCTCCAGAGGCTTGATTTAAAAATGAAAGATCTGTTACAAATTCATTCTTTCATCAGCCAGTTCAGTTCAGGAAGTATTAGTTTTGGTGAAAATTTTGCATACCATTTAGGGAGAAGTGATGTTTACAGACATAAGGATATTTTGGGAAATAACCAAACATTCATTATCAGAGACCTCCAAAACATATATTTCTGTGAAAGTGTCGACATTGATAGTTTTCAGCATTGAATAACTTTCTCTATAATATATTGGGAAAAGGTGTAGGAGGAACTTGCCCCAAAAAGTTAAAAGAAATTACATGAAAATTAATTTTTTCTGGCAATTTTATGAGGGGTAATGGTATAAGAATGAAAAGTTTTGCAAGAAACATTTGAGCAGTTATTTTTTGATCTGTATTAATCACTCATTCCCATTTCATATAATGACTGGATAATTTTGAAGAAAAATTATAATGTTTTTAAAACTTTTTTTTAAAATAAAAATAACTATGAAATTTTAAAGAAGATAATAAATAGCTTATCTGAAATGTCAAAGATACAGTGAAACCTGTCTTATGTGGACTCTTAATGGTTCTAACAAAAATTGGCTGTTAACCGAGATGGCTATTAATCAAGGTAACAAGGTTGTGAGGAAGCATTCATCTGGTCTAACTGGTCTGATTACTAAGAAATAAAATGATACCCATAAAAAATGTTTATTACCTTAAACTACACAATACAACTTATACAACAAACTACACTTTAATTACTAAAGAGAGACAAATTTGTTTTCGCATGGATTTTACTAACTTTTTACAAACATTATTGGGTACAGTTGTTTATTTAAGAAGTTCACATCTCTTTTTAGCTATTCAGGATTTTAAGTGTCCTAGAAGTATTCATTTTTTTAAATAATTTTATTCATGTGTGCCCTTCCACATAAAATATTGGAAAAGTTTATCTCCAAAACCCCTTTCTCGTTTTGCAGGATCACGTCTCCTCTCAGCTAGTATCAAACACCCTTGTTCTCTTACTTGCTAACCTCACTGAACCAAACTCACAAGACTTCAAACTACATTTCTCATTCTGTGAGAAGGGCTGTCTCATGAAGCAGCTCCTGTGACAAAGATCTTCACTTCAAATTTGCACATATCTGGAGGCCATAGAGAAGTTTCCCAAGATGGGGTCATAAAATCATTAAACTTCAAGAGAATGTATGCACAATGGATGAAGCTAACACTAATTTCATAGAAATATTTATTAAAATTATCTTTCTCACTTGAAACAGAAATTAATCCCCCTGCCTGTTAAAGACTAGAGATCAGTGTTCTTACAAGTAATCTGACACTGCTATCTGTTACAAAAGAAATACTGAATCTATCCACATATCCACAGGTCTTCCTCTCTTTATTTTATATTTATAATTATTAGATGTGCCCACTTTATGGAGGTTAACCTATGAAATGAGCCTGGCTGCTGGCTGTGGGGCCAAGTGGCTTCTTAAATAAGAGAATTTTTATGTAGGTCTTGTGGAAAAGTCAATCAGTTGCATGAAAAAAAGTCATTAATTGAGATGACCGCTTAATCCAGATTGGACCAGGTTTCACTGTAATTTAACCTAGGTAAGAGATTTATGATGCCCAATACAAAAAGTTCATAAGAAAACTTTGAACATTGGAGCATTGAGTATCTAACATATTTTAAGAGAAAGCAAAATGATGAAAACTGCAATATTAATGTTGTACAATGTTAACACAAATTCTTTTGATTTGATTTGGTTAAAATTAAGTAAATGCTGTAAAATTGTAAAGAAGGAAAGAAAAGAGTTTCACCATCAAAACAATAAAACTGAAATTTTCAGAAAGATAATATCATAGAAGTAAGTGAGCAGAGCTAAAATTTGCAAGAATAAGATTCTTACCAATGACAGAGCGACAAACTTCCTCGCAAAGTTCTTGTGAAGCAAAATTGTTTCTATTACCACGACAGCCACCATAATTGAATTGCTTACAACGTCCCACTTCAACATCGAAGTACCAATGTTCAGACTGGAAACGACATGGTCCTTCATCTTTTGGTAGCTGACATATTTCTGAAAAAGAGAAGTGCCTAATCATTGAGAAAAATTTAAAGGGTAACATTTGTGTTGTAAATACTACATAACATTGTACATTAGAAATGATGATTGGCTAAATTAATGATGCAAATTATAAACAATGTAGTTTAATGTGTCCTTCAATAAAATTTTCCGTTGTCAACTATTATTTATAATACTGAATTTGTGGAGCTTGATCTCAGATTATCATATTGAATAAACATGATAATCTTGTTATATATACCCCCAATATTAAAAGAGGAAGTCATGTGAGCATTTAAACAATTAAAGAACAGGAAATAACCTGAGCCTGATAATATACCCATTGAACTGATAAAAAATGCAGATGACTCAATTATAGGAAAGATTTTAGATCTTTGCAATGTGATATGGAGGAGGAAGGAATGGCCACCTGAATGGAAGAGAACCATTTTCATTCCACTGTATAAAAAAAGAGAAGAAAAAGGAGACTGTTCCAACAATAGCATGGGTACATTATGGAAGTAAGATACTGCTTAAAATAATAAACAAAAGGGTCAAACCTTTTTATGGAAAGAACTTTCAATAGAACAAGCTGGGTTCAGATAGAGCAAAGGGACCAGAGAACAAATAGCAAATCTTAGATAGATAATGGAAGAGAGCAACAAATTTCAAAGAAATGTGTATTTATGTTTTTTGGACTATTCTAAAGCTTTTTACTGCATGGGCCATAATCTGTTATGTATTACCTCAACAAACATAGGCATACCACGATATATGGTATCTATTAATGCAGCTCTATTCAGATCAGGAGGCAAACGTTCAAAGAACAGAAGGAAGTACTAAACAGTTTAAAGTCAATAAGAGAGTCAGACAAGGATGTATCCTCTCTCCAGGTCTATTTAACTTATACACTGAAAAAATCATGAGGAAAACAAAACTGGATGAAATGAACATAGGTGTAAGAATTGGAGGATGTCAAATCAACAATATTTGTTACACAGATGATACTACAAGTAATGGCTGATAGCAAGAAAGTCTAGAGAAGTTATTACAGACAGTGATAGAAGAAAGTCAGAAATCAGGGCTCAAGCTGAACTTAAAAAAGATTATCATAACGAAAATAGGACATGAAGAGAGAATACAGACAAATGGTGAACAGTTAAAACCAGCACATGAAGTGAGCAGGGGAGTACTGCAACAAAAGACGGACGCTGCACTCAAGAGATAAAAGAAAGAATTATTTTGGGAAAGGCAGCCATGAAAACAATGTAACAAATTCGTTAAAGACTCAGGGTTATCAATGTCCAGAGTCAAACTAATACAGTTATATTTTCTGTTGTATTTTACAGATGTAAAGGTTGGACATCTTAAGATCCATTGATAGGAGAAAAATACATGCCTTTGAAATGTTGTGCTGGAGGAAAATGCTGAAAATCTGCTGGAGAAAACTGCTGAAAATCCACAAATAAATTGACATTAGAAGAAGTAAAGCCTGTGATCATTGGAAGCCAGAGCCCTCAAACAAAAACATTCATTCTTTAGTCATATTGCAAGAAGATCGGACTCCTTGGAGAGAGACATGATGCTAGGAATAATGGATGGAACCTGAAAACGGGGAAAACAGAAAATGAGATGGCTTGAGGAAATCAAAAAAGCAAACAACCTGACATTGACAGAAGCAATGAATATGATATAAGACAAAATAGGATGGAGAAAACTTGCAAAGGAGGTGATGGCAAATCAGAAGAGACTTTTGAAGGAGGGGCTGGCAACCAACCACTTTGAATAGATCTTAGGATCACCAAGGATCACAAGCAATCTGTGTGTTTTCGTTGCCGCTCCCACTAGTAGTAAGTAGTAAATTGTATAATATAATATTAGGAAAAATGTATTTACTGCTGTAGCTGAACACAACTAGTTCTCATTACTCTGTTTTATGTCATATAAGAATGGAATTATTAACCTCTTGCATCTTCTGGACTAATGTTGCAATCTTCATGAATATTTGTACATTGCATTTCTTGACTTATTTTGTATTTTGAACAATCTGCAAGATCAGTGGCTTCAGCAATCATTTCAATTTCATCATTAGAAATTTCTCCATCCAGTAAATCCGTGCCATCATCATGTCGTTTATTCATCATTTCTATCTGCCGCGTGTGGAAATCTCGAGCAACCAAAAGTCGAGATCGTATTCTTGTTCCGTTTCCACATGTTACAGAACAAGGGCTCCAGTCAGACCAGTGGGTGAGTTCGCAATGCTTGGGAATATCCTGAAAACAAAAACAACAACCTGATGTTTGTAGAAATTTCAATGAACAAATATTAACCATATTCATAAAGATATATCAATGTCATCCTTCATCATCATCATTATTATTATTATCTTCTTCATCATTGACAACATAAGTTGACAGTATTAAAATCTGATTATGATCTAATAGCCTGATGCCTATTGAATGTAATCCAATGGACATGCATTGAAACATAGTGCATATTCCTTCAAGGAGTCCCAGTCTATCAAACTTCTTATGAGTTGGTTCAAGCCTGAAAAACTTTATAACAATAACTAAAAAAATATTTTAGAAAGTCAAAGAAAGCTTCCTGCTTTCCCCAATTTTAAAGGCAACAAGAATGCACTTGTTGATTACTTTTATTGCTGTGTAATTATAATTTAGTTGTTTACTGTTATACACTTCTAATTTCTTCAATGAAAATACCCCAATATAAAAAAAGTTTAATGGAAAATTATATTATCCTTGATTTGTTAAAGGAGAAGAGTTAACAGCCAAAGAGAAAACGCAAATAATCGTTAATTTTACACTTTTTTAGGACTACGACTAAGACCAAAATGACCACACGATTCTTTGATTTTTTACTTCTAAAGAAATTAAAGAAGAAACCTTATAATTTAATGTATTTTGTTTGTAGAAAGACATACAAGTCTTGCTGTTAATTCTGTCAGATAAGGAAAAGTCGAATTACAAGTCATGTCAGAAAACCTGATACCTAAGAAGAAGTAGAGAAAGTGAATAGTTGTAATATCTGTGGTTAAGTATTTGGGAGAAAAATAAATAAATAAATCTCAATTAGCACTGTATATTGTAATAAAATTTACTAATTGTTTCATGAAGTTATTTAATTGATATATGAATTTATATAATATAATTATTTTCAATAAATATACAAACTTCTGGAGGCTCTTCAGTGCAGCCTGTTACATAAGGATCAGGATCACAAGGCAAAGTTTCTTGAAGAACTGGGTGATGACTGAGTGAAGAGCAAATTTTGAAATACTCTTCATGCTTATATTTACGATCACGAGTCTGCACTCCACCACACACTGGACATGGTGACCATTCACTCCATTCCGTTGTTTCACATTTTGAATCTGGAGGTTCTTTGCTGAAATAATTGTTAAGAAGCATTGAAATAATTATTAATAATTCCACCACCACCACCACCACCACCACCACCACCACCACCACCAATAATAATAATAATAATAATAATAATAATAATAATAATAATAATAATAATAATAATAATAATAATAATAATAATAATAATAATAATAATAATAATAATAATAATAATAATAAAGTTTTTTTCGTTTTTTGTTTTTAAAATTGTTTTGCAAGGGATCCTGTGGAAATTCTAATGAACATTCTGGAAGGACCGCACTTCTGAAAAGTGTGAGACTTTCACCCACTAAAACTATGAACTTCTTTCCTTAGATGGGGATCCATTCCGAAAATGCATTGAAGAGCAGTCCAAGCACGTTGGCAAGTACAGGCGCACGTATGTAATCCGTCCATATCTCTGATTCGCAACACGTGATTGAGTTACAGAGAGTAGTAGTCGTCTGCTCGATCTTAGTCCTTCGACGTGCCATGAGCTTGTTCAGGTTCTCGGACACTTCTCAAGCTTTCTCTGTTACCCGTCACAATATTCACCAAAGGTGGGTTTGGTGTCCAATTTGAGGCCTAGATACTTCACAAAAGGCAGTGTTGATATTTACTTTCGCGTCAAGAGGACGAGCTCCGTCTTCTCTATAGCTAGGCCGAGTCCGTGGTCTTCCATCCATGCTCTAACCGGTCTTGAAACTTGGTTGAGTTCCCGCTCGTGCTCTATCGCAGTGTGTGCCTGTATAGTAGCTGCAATGTTAACGGCGTACCGTATCATGGCTGCGTCTTCTGGGATTTTCAATTTGGAGTATGTCATTATACGAGACATTACATAAGTCTGGTCCCAGAATCGAACCTTGTGCCACTCAATAACGAGAGCCATCTAATGTGTTGTAGTCGGATTTTCTCTGCGTCAAGTAATCGTTGAGGATCCGTAGAATATAGTAACGTGGAGTCGTAAAGGTTTTCTCCAAGGTAAGCAGATGACCGTCCATCTCGCCGAAATGTTCCCCACGTCTAGTGTGTCTATTACACTAGTTTGTGGGAGTAGTAGTACTCCTGCCACGTGTCTTCAACTGTTTCCACTACAACGACTGCATCTGCCTGCGATCGGCCGGTCCTGAAACTGTTTTGTCGTTAAATGTTTCAATAACTTCTCGAGCAGCTTTCCGTCCGTGTCGACCAAACAAAGTGGCTCGTAGGACAGCGGTAGATATGGTGCGCTCTTACTCTTGTCCACGAGAACCAATCGCTGTTTCTTCCATAGCCGCGTTAGAGCGTTTAGAGAAGATTCGCACTTTAAGGCAGGCGCTGTACTCGCCCAACAAAAGACTCTGGTATTCTCGCGCGTCTCTTTTCAGGACTTCTATTGATTCGCCATCAGGTCTTCGGGCTTTCATGCTTTCTAAGCTGACAGCTGCTTCTTTAAATTCTCAGGTAAAGACTTCTTCGCGCTCTCTTCAAAGAGTCGGATATCGAAAATATTTTCGGTTTGCTTGCTCGGTTATCTCATCGGGTAACTGGGGAATAATACGTCCACTATAAAGCGCATGGCATCGACATCGTGGTTTCCCTCCAGTGTTCGCTTTCTTAGTTTGGGGTTCACGAATTGTAGCCATGTTCCCGTGGGTCTGTCTACTTCCCAACAAAGGCTTTCCAGCACTGAGATTTACTCTGCTCGATCGTACTTCTCAATGTCGCCTTCGCCTCATTGTGTTAGGCGGACAACAGCTCGGCTTCAGTTTTCAGTGTTACTCTCTGGATCCTTCGTCGGAACCTGAGGCAGTTTCCCCTCATCTCCGCTGTCTCTTCGGTCCATCAGTATGCCGCTCGCCTGCCGTTCCAGGTTGTGTTTTGCGGGGCATTGATGCATCACAAACCTCGTGTGGAAAGCTATAGTTTCGCGCACGAGACCCTCGGCTTCGATACTCGGATAGCATTGGATGATTCTCACTACTACGTGCTAATTTTTTTCTACAAGGTTGGGATGGCCTACTTTGTTCCAACCTAGTTTTCTCTTTTCTGTTTTCCCCTCGTCTGCAGGCAGAATTTTGTAAATTGATTCTTCAAATACCAGCGTGTTATTCGGAAATGTTTACATGTATTCGGGTCGCCTTCTCCGATCATCACCAGGCGAATGCCGCAACAGTATCCTACCAAACGGGCCACGGATCGCGCGCGATCTGTCCTTCCTCTTCCTTGTCCTATCCTCTCCCCTTACACACACATTTACACTAACATGCACTACACTACCGCATATTCCGGTAGACCGGTCGGGAGCTTAGAGCCTGTCCCGGCTGGGGCAGTGCCCCGCAGGTGTGAGAGTC